>CM019065.1:71265843-71592312 GCA_009667805.1 Leptobrachium leishanense
ACGAATATTATCGGATTTCACAAGAACACCCATCTGTTATATGCAAAAATATTTTACATTCACTCGCTGGAATATAAATGTATCCAAATGAAAAGATACCCACACTATTCATGTTTCCTTGTACATCTGCTTGTTCAGTGGATAATATAGAGGAGTTCGCTCATTGCAAAGCTGTCATGGGGAAATAAATAGAAGCAGATCTCTGCAGTGCTGGCCTTTAATTAACCGTTGCCAGCCTCCTAATGAAGCATGGGAGGAAATTGTTGTTTGAAAGTAATATTTTCCCTCAATTGTTTATTTGGTCATCGAACAATGTCCTATAGTAGAATGTTTATCTTGACACACTCAGGGTTATTCAAAGAGCTCCGAATTGCTGGAGAAAGGTAACCGAACAGTGAAATTCAGTGTACCGTTACCTTTCCTGGCCATTTGGCTATTCAGAGAGCAGGCAGTTTGCCAAATGTTGGCGAATTGCCTGCACATACGGTGCCTGTTCGAGGGCAGTGAAATCCACATAGAGAAGCAATGCTTTGTCTATTCAGAGAACAAAACCCAGCAGTGAAAAGTTGCCGAATTGCCATGCCATTCGGTGGTTTCATTTGACAGGTTTATTCAGGCGAATCCCATTGGCTTCAATGTTAAAAATATTCTCATTTTAACTCAATATCTAATAAACCGTTGATTATAATATTCTGCAGTAAAAAGTCTATTTATAGATTTTTTTTAGAATCTTTTAGGCTAGGGTCAGACGAACGCATTTTCGCGTTGTCTGTGAAAAAGTGCGTTCGAACGAATGGACGCATTTTTTCACGGAGTACGCGATAGCGGTCATACGATGCGCATTTGCGTTCGTGTTTTTGTACGGATCATCAATAAAACACTTTTGCATCTGGACGTTATGTTGGCCGGACATTAGCAGTGTCTGACATCTCCAAATTACGCACACACGCCGCTAGCGGACGCAGCGCACTCTGTACGACCGTACTAGTGGTTTCACGTTCTCGACAAAATGCGTTCGTTTGCCACTTGCGTTGCGTGGACGAACTTTCGTGCGGCCGTTCTTCGTGTGTTCCCCGGCATTGGACGTCATTTGCTGCTAGCACGGCCGTGATTTCGTGCGGCTAAACGCACGTTAAAACTGCTTTCGTCTGACCCTAGCCTTAGGCATTTTTTGGGATTTGTTTGGGAATTTTTTTTCCGTTTTTTCTTTTAAATCGTTTTTTCTTTTTCCTGTAACAGCCCTTTTTATTATCATTCATTGGATCTTATATGTAAATTTCAGACATTTTCGTTCAGTAGTTTCTTTGCAAACAGCGTTTCACTTTTCAAACATTCAAGCGTACTGTTTTTTGTTTTTTTTCACTCCATTCGTCTGCGATGTCGGCTTTTTCCGGCAGCTGCTCTGCGCTGTGATCGACAGCTGTTCGGGTTTCTCTGGCATGTTCGGCGGGGTTAATCCAAATGTGCGGGTTTCGGTGTACGTTCGCCGGGTTTTGCGGTGCGTGTTCGTAGGGTTTGCGGCGGCTTTTCCCTGCACTATGTAGGCCCTGTGGTGCTTGCTGAATACACCGCAGGGTCGCTGAAATGGGATCGCCAAATCGCACCGAATTGAAGAGAACGAAAAGTCACCGAACGTGCAGTGACTTTTCGATTCTCTTCGAATAACCCTGACTGTATTAGTACAGTCTGCTTAATGCATTGTCATTATTCCTCTTTACCATGTTCATTGAGCAGAATCTTGAACTGAAGTAACAGAATCATTACCACAGATCAGGTACTATTCGAAATGAGCCATTATTGAGTGGTTCCATTATACTTAACTCCTTCATCACCAAGGGATTTTCCAAAAATACATTGTCAGAAGCCAGTGGATTTATTTTTGGGAAATAATTTTAATTAGTTATACAGTAAGAAATATTTGGGAATATTCACATTGTATTTCTTACTGCAAAAAACATTTGGCAGCAGATGTTGCCATCTGCTGGCCAAATGGATTTACTACCGTTCTGGGCTGCAGTGAGGATTAGCTGGGGAAAAAACCATTAGACATTCCCGAGCTGGTTTTTGAAAAGTGTTAGCACCTCAGGTATCATGCCCATGGTAGTAAACGCTTGGAAGAACCTTCTGCAGCTCAACTGCAAACCACATTTTTTTGCTACTAAAGAATTTTATTTGCAATGATACATCACTTCATATAATAGCTACCTTTACTATCAGGGTTATTCAGAGAAAGGTGAAACTCTGGAGAAGTTTTGGAGAATTGAAAATTCTAGGTCAAAATAGCCAAACCAGAAAAAATCTCCCATTTATCTCACTTTCCAAATAAGCTATTTTGACCTACAGGGCTATTCAGAAAGAGGTGAAAACCTTCAGAATTGCCAGGAGAATGAACAATCTAGACCAAATAGCCAATTTGGAAAGTGAGATAAATGGGAGAATTTTTCTGGTTTTACTATTTTGACCTAGAATTTTCAATTTTCCAGTCATTCTCAAGGTTTTCACCTCTCTCTGAATAGCCATGCTAGAGTTTTCACTTCTCCAAAAGTTCGAGAGTTTCACCTTTTTTTTGAATAACCCTGTATGTATAGGAAGCATTCATTTGCGTGCTGCTGGAGAAATTCTAGCGGTTCCAGGTTGCTTGTTATTCTTATCTCAATGTGGCATTTTAAACAAATGTACAGATATTCCAAAATATTGACAAATGATTGTCTCGTAACCATTACAAAATGCTATAGGGATGCTGGTGATTGGAGTATTTTATGACTTTATGGGCACTGAATAGTTTGTTTTTTGAAATGGTTTGTTTAAAGACTAGAGGAGTTATTCAATAAGAGCCGAACTTGCCACCGACGGTGCCATACGGTGCAATTCGGCGGCAGTGAAATTCCCCATAGAGAAGTAATGGTTAATTTTTTCAGAGAACGCCAAACTGCGCGAAAATGTTGGCGAGAAGCCCAGATTGTCGATGCTTCAGTGCATTTATTATTTTTTTATTCAACTGTTTATCCTTTTCATTTGCAGCAAAAAGTCAATTTTTTTTTAGGGGAAATTTTTGATTCCCATTTTTTTTTTTTTTTAGAGGGCGTCTTTTTTTAAAATTATGTAGCACACCTTATTATTATTTCCATACATTTTTATTGTTTTAAAAAACTTATTAAAAATTAGCGGTTTTTTTTTTTTAACCCCAGTTCGGTGGCATATTTTTCAGCCTTCTTCGGAGGCGTTCAGCGTTGTTCAACTGATTATCGGCTGTGTTCAGCGGGTTGATCAGCACCATTCGGCTGATCACTCCGGTGCACTTCGGAGACCCTGTAGTGAATGCTGAATTCACTGCAAGGTTGGCGAACTGAACTCGCCTAAGTGTGCTGAACGAGAGCACCAAAACTTCGGTGCTCTCTGAATAACCCCTATAGTAATCAGCTGCTTATTAGAATGAAGGAATTCATGGAAGACACAGTAAGACTTAGAGAGATATGGCCCATGAGGCCTGTGATGATGCATAGAACTAATCTTGGTTATGAAAGGGTTACTGTGAAGGTTTCTTTGTGCCATAAAAAAACTACCATAGCAAGCGCCACCATAATAAGATACAGGAAAACAGAAACACACAGGGTTATTCAAAGAGAGTCGATCTGGCCCTGAAATATAACCGGACACTGAAATTCAGCATACGGTTACATTTCGGGGGCCATGCGACTATTCAGAGAGCAGGCAATTCGCCAAATACTGGCGAATTGCCTGCACACACGGTGCCTGTTCGAAGGCAGTGAAATCCCCATAGAGAAGCAATGCTTTGTCTATTCAGAGAACACAAAACAGCTGAGAAAAGTTGCTGAATTGTCCTGCCATTCGGTGGTTTCATGCGACAGGTTTATTCAGACGAATCCCATAGACTTCAATGTTAAAAATATTCCAGTTTTAATCCAATATCTAATAAACCGTTTATTATTTTATTCTGCAGTAAAGAGTCTTTATTTTTCGATTTTTTTTTAGGATCTTTTAGGCATTTTTGGAATTTTTTTGCGAACTTTTTTCCGTTATTTTTCTTTTCAAATCGTTTTTTCTTTTTTCTGTAACAGACCTTTTTATTATCATTCATTGGATCTTATGTGTAAATTCCAGACATTTTTCGTTCTGTAGTTTCTTTGCAAACAACGTTTCAATTTTCAAACTTTCAAGCGTACTGGTTTTTTTTTTCACCTCGTTCGCCTGCGTGTCAGCTTTTTCCGGCAGCTGCTCTGCGCTGTGATCGGCAGCTAGTCTGGTTTCTCCGGCGTGTTCAGCGTTGTTAATCCAGCTGTTTCTACGGGTTTCGGTGAGTGTTCGGTGAGTATTTGGCGGGTTTGCGGAAAGTGTTCATTGGGTTTGCGGCGGGTTTTCCCTGCACTACGGGGGCCCTGTGGTGCTTGCTGAATACATCGTAGGGTCAGTGAAATAGGATCACCGAATTGCCCCAAAGTGCAGTGAACAAAAAAGTCACCAAACGTACGGTGACTTTTCGATTCTCTTTAGGCTAGGGTCAGACGAACGCATTTTTATGTTGTCTGTGAAAAAGTGCGTTCGAACGAATGGACGCATTTTTTCACAGAATACGTGATAGTGGTCATACTATGCGCATTTTCGTCCGTGATTTTGTACGGATCATCAATAAAACACTTTTTGTGTCTGGACGTTATGTTGGCCGGACATTAGCAGCGTCTGACGTCTCCTAATCACGCACACACGCCGCTAGCGGACGCAGCGCACTCTGTACGTCAGTACCTGCGGTTTCACGTTCTCGAAAAAATGCGTTCATTTTCCACTTGCGTTGCGCAGCCGCACTTTTGTGCGACCGTACTTCGTATATTGGCCGTCATTGCCCGGCATCTGCTGCTAGTGCGGCCGTGATTATGTGCGCCTGCACGCGCGTTCGCACTGCCTCAGTCTGACCCTAGCCTTAAAGATCGTGAAAAGACTGTCAGGGTTATTCAAAGTCTTCCGCATTCCAAGAATTTCACTTCAACTCATTCCAGAAAACATTTATCATTATGTGCAATTTAAGATCCAATAAAACTACATTTCCTGTTTTTTTTTATAGGAATGAATGCATTTTATGGTTATAGTCAGGTAACAAACAACTATAAACAGAAAGGCTGATATGACCTAAAAGGTGTAAAAACCTTTAAAACAAAAACATAATGTTAAGCGCAAGAAAGAAACACTTCCTACCTTTAGGAAGGAAAACAAAAAAACACAATTTTAATCTTTAAAAATTACATCTAGGGGGGGCGTGGTCGGCTGCCGAGGAGAGAGGACGCATGCTGTGGGAGCTCTGCGACGTTCTCTTCTCCCTGGGCGATATTTGAGATTTTAACCCGCTGTATACCCTCACCCGAGGACCCTGGGTGGCTGACCAACAGGACTGTGCTGACCGGAGCCTGTATCCCCCCCCTCCGGTCCAGAGACTCGCCCGCTGGACGCCATCTCCGGCTGGAGCATGCCGCCGGTGGCCATTTTGCGGCCTGTTTTGAAGATTTCGCTCCCTCCCAGTTCTGCGCTGGAGACCAAGTCGGCGGCCGGGGTGACGGAGGGCCCACGTTACCCCGCTGTGCTGGATGCCGTGCTGCAGCTGCTGGGGGACGACGAAAGCCCTGTGACTCGGGGTGATATACGCCGCATCCTGGAGGTATTACGCTCCGGCCGAAGTACTGAAGACCCGACCGGCGGAGTTTCTGGCGGCAGGCGGCCCGCAGGAGTACCGCGTGATGGTGTGCTATCTGAGGCGGAGGAGGCCGACAAGCTGCGGGAAGAGGAGAGGGCACCCAAACACCTGATTCCACAGTATGTTCCCCCGACAGGAGATCTGACCACGTGGCGTGCCTCGGGGGTACCCGCATATAGAGTGTCGTCAAACCGGAGGAAGCTGGTGGGTGTGCTGGAGGCACCCGCTGGCACCGACCGGTGCCTGGAGACCGATTATCCCCCTACCTCTGAAGATGAGATTTTGCCTGGTCCCCCCCTGCGATCCCCTGTTTCGGAGCCACCTGCAGACCTGCCTGGCGCGGCTGGAAACACTGGCGGTGCAGGCAAGGGCCACTTGATTTACCAGCCTTTTTTGTAGCCGGTGGGCTTCGCCTCTTCTCCCTGCCTGCGCAGCCAATATTACCCTTTCGAGACACTGGCTGAGAGTATACCTGCAGACCCCCGTGTGATATTTACACTGGTTGATGACCCCCACGCTTTCGTTCTGGACGTTTTTATTGTTTTTTTTTTTCTGCTATCTTACTGAGACACTTATTGAGGACGTTTTAATCGACAGTTGGCTTTTCTTTTCTCTCCCACTTATTTTTACCTTGAAACACCTAAGATGACTTTGTTATTTTTAGGAGTAAATGTGTTTTTTTTTTTTGTTGTTTTTTCTCGGAAGCACCTGCAGACTTTCGTTGTTGTCGTCCCCCCCTTCCCCCCCCCACTACGACATATTGTTACTTCGAAGCCGAGATTCCCCCATCCCTTGATATTGCTCTGTGTATTGCTCTGTGTTCCCCTGAGACATCTCCCCCCTCATTTCTTTTAAGCTGAGACCCCCCCTTTTTGGGGGATGTTTGTTATTTTTCACAAGTAGTACTTATGATGTGGTTGGCCCTGCGTGGCCCTTGCATTAATACGTTTGATTATATGCTGCCTTCTTTACAAAATAAAAATCTTAAATTCAAAAAAATTACATCTAAATATATCTAGCAAAAGATCAGCCTGTACATACACAGCTCTTTAACACATTCTCTACAAAAAAGTGTATACAGATTTGCATTGAAAAATCATCAAAAACATATTAGAGCCCATGAAACCTCACCCGCATAGCTTTCTAACCCTTTAATGCCACCGGGCAGACAATGCTGTCCAGAGGCGCGTTCAATACCTCAGCAAGTTCTAAGTTAGCAACTTGCCATTGAACGCCGTTCAGCCACTCAGCGCTCAGCACTGCTAACCTAGCACTTGCAGCGACCCGAGGAGATGCTGCGAGTAGCTGAGTGTGACGTATTAAAGATGGCCGCCGCCATGAAGCAAGTAACAATTCCGTACAGCAAGATGGCCGCCGCCATGAAGCAAGTAACAATTCCGTACAGCAATGTTAATTTTGAGGTTTTTGTTCACCAAAGCACAAAATATTTATTTATTATTTCCCCCTGCACATAGACATATGTTACAGTTCAATTTATATTTTGTTTCAGAAGTAAACATAACGTTTATTCAATAAAAACTATCATTTGTGGTGTGTGCATACAAAACGGAATTGTGCTGACTGCTTTTCTTTATTATATTTTGTCCGAGTGATATGAAAACCAATCTGAAGCTTTCATTAAAAAAAATCAGCCATTTTGGATGCAAAATTCGCATCCAAAGCGTTCAACGACACTGCTGCAGCAAACTGAATTGCTGCGCTGCAGCAATTCAGCAGCTGCTGAGGTATTGAACGGGGCTCTGGTGACAGGTGGGCCTAAACTATGAACAGTGACATAGCACACCCGGCGGCTTTCTTGCCCTCCTACGGCCCACCTCCATTCCTAGCAGCCAATCAATGTCATTGGCTGCAGAGGGACCTCCTGATGTTCCTGACCTACAACGCTCATGGTATTGCATTCAGAGATTTCTCGGGGTAATGTTGCCAGATCAGTCATGTTTTCCTGGACACTTATTACTATTTCATGCAGAGGGAAGTACAGGGAAAAGTGCTGCCCTGCAACATGTATTATTAATTTGCTGCAGGACAGAAATCAAGACCGCTCACCTTTGGATTCCTTTCTTGCAGCACATGAGTTATACATGCTGCAGGGTTGCATTTGTCATGCACTGCCCATCAGCATGAATAAATTATATGTGGAAAACATGGCCGATCTGGCAACCCTAACTGGAAGGTTAGAGCTTGTCTTCCCTAACTTATTTATGTAGTCAGTAGGTACTGGCTGGTGATTGAAACCCTGTACTGTGCCCACATTTTAAATCTTTCGCACATCAGAGCACATTTTACAGGGTTATTAACAATTAATTCTAAATTAATAGCTCATTAATTGGATTTGCTGAAGCACGTCAGTGGGTTTTTAATGAATACTATGTACTTCCACAACTTTGTCTTCAGGTGATTGATGAATTGCCTACATCTTCCAAGGGAGGAGACAGGCTGAGACTACTCAAACAGAATTAATTAGTTCGAATTCATGAACCTGACAGCCTGTCAGATGCCTTTACTGGGGATTTAATCTTTATAGTTATTTGTAAATAGCTTCCTGGGTGTTAATGTAAAGATAAAATGCATCTCCTTTTGCTAATTTCTGTTAATGGCTCATCGAGTGTGCATAGAGAAAAGTAGACAAAGGTGCACTGTTTATAGTAGGTACTCCAGTATTTAAAAGTGCATTTTTTCACATTATTATTATTTTCTGCTGGTATACCACAAATCATGTTAGACTTTTTTGGAATTAATTCTTGTAAATAATTTTTTTTTTCTTTTTTTTAGCTTTTTGCCTAGTGAATCATTTACTCCATTGCATAACTACTCATATTAGTGTGATTTGCAGTATAACCTAGGCCAGGGCTCAAAATTTCAGGTCCTGAGCTACTAGTCAGGCTTATAAGTTACTCCCCATCAGTTAACCTACCTAACCCAGTCCCATACTGCCCATTTTCCTTGCATCAATAGAGTGGTGACCCCTATGTAAAGTATAAATTGCACTGAAGGGGTGTCTAGTTCCAAAGATGAAATGCTGCCGCCCCCTGAAACTATTCCCACAATACACTCCCATGCTTATCACAGTGCACCACAGCAATAAAACTCACAGTAATGTGCAGTATGTATGAGTGTATCACAGAGCTCCACAGCAATAAAAGAGTGTATCACAGAGCTCCACAGCAATAAAACTCACAGTAATGTGCTGTGTGTATGAGCTTATCACTAGGGATGAGCTGAACACCCGAGTTCGGTTCGCATTCGAACTCGAACTTTTCAAAAGTTCGAATTCGAACTCGAACACAAACTCAATGCAAGTCAATGGGACTCAAAGTTCGATTTTTAGAGTGCCCTCCAAGAGGGCATATATGCTAGATATTTGCCATAAAAGGTGTATGGGGGTCCGTGTAGTGCCCTGGGGGACAGAAAACAAGGACAAAAAGTAAAAAAAAAAAGTTTTTAAAGGGAAAGTGAGTTTTCCATGAAATAAGGGTTAAAAATAAAAACAAAAAATTCCTTCAAATATCGTGCCTAGGAGGTCCCCATAACCTGCCCGTGAAGTGGCGGATTTCTAGGATGTATAGAAAAATTTAAAAACAATGTCCAGGTCTGGGTAGTGCCCTGGGGGACAGGAAACAAGGACAAAAAGTTTTTAAAAAATAAGTTTTTAACCCCTTCACTGCTGACGACGTGTGGGACACATCCTCAGTTACCCCCGCTGTATGCTGAGGAGGACGTGTCCCACACGTCATCAGCTTTGCGGGACCCCCGGCGGAGATACTCACCTCTCTGTCCGGGGTCCCGCGCATTCTGACTTCAGCGTCCTCAGACACTGAAGTCAAGCTCCTCCCGACGTAAATTATGTCATCACGCCATGCGCGATGACGTCATATACAGGCGACCCCCGGCCAGGGCCAGTGCAAGCATTTTTATCTAGTCAGGTGAAGGTGCATTTTGGTGCCCCCCCATCCGTGTCATGTCAAGCCAATCAGGATAGAGGTGCCATGATGATCTCTATATATACACATATATATACACACACTAGGGTTGCTCATATAACTATATTTGCCCCCAGATCACATGTGGATATATTTGCCCCCAGATCACATGTGGATATATTTGCTCCCAGATCACATGTAGATATATTTGCCCCTAGATTACATGGGTATATATTGCCCCAGCTCATATGGAAATATTTGCCCCCAAGCTCATATGGGTATATTTGCCCCCAGATCACATGTGGATATATTTGCCCCCAACTCATGGATATATTTGACCCCAGCTCATGGATATATATATATTTGCCCCCAATTCATGGATATATTTGCCCCCAGATCAAATGTGGATATATTTTCCCAGCTCATGGATATATTTGCCCCCAGCTCATGGATATATATATATATTTGCCCCAACTCATGGATATATTTGCCCCAGATTACATGGGTATATATTGCCCCAGCTGATATGGAGATATTTGCCCCCAGTTCACATATGGATATATCTGCCCCCAGCTCTCACCTGCTGCCAGGCCCCCCGGGCTCCGCCGGCGTTCCTCATGGTGGCGAGCGGCCGCTGACATGATGCAGCTTTGCCGCTCGCCGGACTGGAACCACGTGACCAGCGCAGCAGCATTCTCGCAAGATCGCGCATGGAGCTGGTCAGGTGGTTCGGCCCCTAGCGCTGCGCCGGGTCTCCCCGGCTGACCAAGATGGCAGCGCTGGGGGCCGGGGAATTCCACCCCCACAAACTGGCAGGAAGCCAGATAGTAAGGCGGCCGCCTGTGCCGCCTTACGCTAGTGCTGGCCCTGCCCCCGGGAGATCGCCTGGAAGGGAGGGGGGGATCCGTTCGGATCCCTCTCCTTCCCGATCGGGAGGTCCCACAAAAAAAAATCCAGGCACCGCTTAAAAGGGGAGAGTCTCCCCTTTTAAGCGGTGCCTGGCTTTAACCTTTAGGCACCGGGTCGCACTTCAGCGCCTTGCGGTGCCGAAGTGCGGCCTAGCTCCGGTGGGCATAGTGTGATGACATCAGATAGCCGAGGAACCCCTAGCTGCCCGGAATCCCTTGGTGGAGATATCGGTGTTCAAATGAACCCCCTATCTCCAGAACCGTGGCAGCTAGGGGGTCATGGAGGGTGTCAATCGAACGGCCTGAGCATGGCCTTTCAAATGATACCCAACATGACCAGGTATAAAGTAAAAAAAATAAACATTATTTTTTTGTGTGTTCTTTTTATTAATGCAGCAATATTGTTCAGATTTCAATTATAATGTGAACAATGATGCTGCACTAATGATTTTTTTCTATGGTGTGCGTTTGCTAAAAATCACATAATTCCCCCCAAAAATATAATCAGTCCCCATTTCTAATTTTTGTACATGCGCACCCCATAGAAAATATAACCGTAAATGTTCATGTGATAAAAGGTGAAAAAAAAACTTTATACGCTGCAGATGATTAAAAATTCAAGTTTTATTGCATTTTTTGTTATAATATACAGGCAGAACATGACGTATACATATAAAAATGATATATTATGAATCTGCCGAGTCTGTCGGAAAGAACGATATATAATATGTCTGGGTCTTATAATAAAATGTGGCTTCAAATCGCGTTTAAACATGATGAGCGAAAGCGGTAAAAATTAGCTCAGCACACAGCGGTGAAATGCCTCAGCAGTGAAAGGGTTAAAGGAACAGTGAGTCTTCCATAAAATAAGGGTTAAAAATAAAAACAAAAAATTCCTTCAAATATCGTGCCTAGGAGGTCCCCATAACCTGCCCGTGAAGTGGCGGATTTGTAGGATGTATGGAAACATCGCCATCACAGACCCGCACACGACACCTGGCACCCCCAGTCTGCATACAAGGTATCAAAGTCATGAGACTGACTAATTAGAAGCACATGTTATTTCCAAACACTAATTAAACACCTGTTGTTTACGGCGTTTGAGAGCACAGGTCATTTAGAGGTGAGAATCTTTGCACCCAGACATTAGTTTTTAATTCAATATCTAATAAACCGTTGCTTATAATATTAATATTCTGCAGGAAAGAGTCTCTTTATTTCTAGATTTTTTAGTATTTAAGCATTTTTTATACTCTTTTCAAAAAAAAATAATTTTCGAAAACGCCAAAAAGTTCGAAGTTCGCAAACTTGCGAACGGCCAAAGTTCGAATCGAACTCCGAACTGATCGAACCGAACAGCTCATCCCTACTTATCACAGAGCTCCACAGCAATAAAACTTAAAGTAATGTGCGGTGTGTATGAGCATGTCACAAAGCTCCACAGCAATAAAACTCACAGTAATGTGCAGTATGTATGAGTGTATCACAGAGCTCCACAGCAATAAAACTCACACTAATGTACAGTTGATTCATTTTCTTATATAATCCTGTAACCTGATTCAAACCTCCTGCAGCCTCCATTTCTGTAAAGAATGGTAAAATTAAAAACTAAGAATTTTACTAACACATTTTTCCTTAAAGTGTTTGGTCCAGAAGGGGTCAAGATCATAATGCAAATATATATAGACATTAAAGGCTAGGGTCAGACGAATGCATTTTTCGCGTCGTTCGTGAAAAAGTGCATTCAAACGAATGGACGTATTTTTTCACGGAATACGCGATAGCGGTCATACGATGCGCATTTTCGTCCGTGATTTTGTACGGATCATCAATAAAACACTTTTTGCGTCTGGACGAAATGTAGGCCGGACATGAGCAGGGTCTGACGTCTCCTAATCGCGCACACACGCCGCTAGCGGATGCAGCGCACTCTGTACGTCAGTACTAGCGGTTTCACGTTCTCAAAAAAATGCATTCGTTTGCTGTTTGCGTTGTGCGGCCGGACTTTCGTGCGACCGTACTTCGTATATTGCCCGTCATTGGCCGTCATTTGCTGCTACTACGGCCGTGATAAAGTGCGGCTGCACGCGCGTTCACACTGCGTTCGTCTGACCCCAGCCTAAAAGGACGGAGCAGTCCTTGTGTTTTATGAAAGATTCAGTATAGTTCGTGAAACCATTCCGTTAGCTCTGTAGTGGAATCAATTCATTTCAGTGATCGAGCGTGTAATTTCTTCACCACATTCCCTTCTGTCCTAACTATTTAATTTACTAAATTGTTTGTAATGAATGAAAATTCAGGGACTACCATTGCTGTACACTTAACTACGTGCTCACAGTAAATTTCTAATAGCTCCAATGTTTTACAACCAGGCAGTAAATGAGTGGGACCTAATTGAAGTTTTAATTAAAATTTCCTTAATTAGCTCTGAGGATTAATGGTACATTGGGGGACATAGGCAGTATCCTTAAACCATTTTGCTATTTTCTTTTACTCCTGACAATGTAGTTTATACACATTACACATATATGCTAGGATTTAGTATATGTGGTGTGTCACCACCGCAAACGTTTTGGATTCTGGAGTGTGGGATTTTTTTAAAAAAAAAATTTTAATCCTTGCTTGGTAATTCTATATATTTTACATTGTAAGAAGCAGATTAGTTATACGTCAGCCTTGCAGCTCTGAGCATTAAAGTGTGAAGCATAATCTAATCTCAAGAGGAATATATTGAGCAACATACCACTATAGGTTGATTCATGCCAAATATTACTTTACAGTAGGGATTCTCAAACTCTGGTCCCCAGATGTTTCTGAACTACAACTCCTATGATTTATTTATTTATTTATTTATAAAGGATTTTACCAGAAAGGATACCTTGAGATTTCTCTCGTTTTCAAGTATGTCCTGGGTTCGAGAACATTGAGTGGTTACAGAAATACAAAATAGTAAAATGCAAGATATTAACTCAAGACCAAATATACAGATTAACAGAAAAATAAATATGTAGGAAATAAAGTCATTATGTTACATGTTTACAGGTGCATTTCGTATTGAGGTATGTTAATAGGGAAGTCTTAAGGGACTTTAGACTGGGGGAAGATTTGACGGTGTCTGGGAGGTTATTCCATATTTGCGGTGCTCTGTAGGAAAATGAGGATCGAGCCACTTTCTTTTTGTATTGTGGTATTGCAAGTAAGGTGCTAGTCCTGGATCTGAGGCTATAGGATGAGGGAACTGCCGGGGGAAGCAGCATATTCAGGTATGGTGGTAGCTTCCCAGAAAAGCTTTTAAACACCAGGTTGGAAAGGTGAAGGGTGCGTCTAGAGTCCAGTGATGGCCAGTTTAGCTCTGTTAACATGTCACAATGGTGTGTCATGTAGTTACATTGTAGCACAAAGCGACAGAATGAGTTATACAATGTAGTAAGTTTCTGGAGGTGTGTTTGCGGGGCGGCTGCATACACTACATCTCCGTATTCAATGGCTGGCATAAGCATTTGTTGTACAATCTGCTTTCTTACCGCGGGGCTCAGGCAGGCTTTGTTTGTTTTTGTACAGGGCACCTAGTTTTGGGTAGAGTTTAGATGAGAGTTTTTCTATGTGGGGGCCAAAGGATAGATTTGGGTCTAACCACATACCTAGGTATTTGAGAGAAGTGACTGTGGTCAGCGTGCCATTTGATTTTGTCCCAACACATAAATGGGGTGTTTGCAATTTGTGTAGTTTAGGTGCGGTTCCAAAGAGCATTGTAACAGTTTTGTCAGTATTTAGAAAAAGTTTGTTATTTGCGATCCACTTTTCTACCCCTGTGAATTGTTCTTGCAGCACTGCCTCCAGCTGTGGGAGATTTGGTTTGCTGGTATAGATTACAGTGTCGTCTGCGTACATGTGTACAGTTGAAGCTTTGCAGACATTGGACAGATCATTTATGAATATTGTGAATAGCAGGGGGCCAAGCATCGAGCCTTGGGGTACACCGCACGTGACTGGGAGGGGAAGGGAAGTGCTGTCAGAAATGGACACAAATTGAGACCTATCAGACACATATGATTGGAACCAGGTTAACGTACTATCACCAATACCAGAGTTTTTAAGTTTTTGTAATAGGATGCCATGGTCTACTGTGTCAAAAGCCTTGGCAAAATCAAGGAAGATGGCTCCAGTTAGATTTCCTTGTTCCATGCCCGCTTGGATATCATTACAAACTTTTAAAAGGGCAGTTGTAGTTGAATGGTTTGGACGAAAGCCTGATTGATCTGGGGTTAAATAGTTCTGATACTGATAATAATCACATAATTGAGTGTAGACACATTTTTCCTGAATTTTTGACATTACAGGGAGCAGTGATATTAGGCGGTAGTTGGATACCAAAGTATTGTCTCCACTTTTATGGATAGGTACCACCCTTGCAGTCTTCCAGAGTTTGGGTATGTATCCAGTCGCAAGTGATTCATTAATCAGGGTTGCGACAGTTTTTGCAATTGCTGGTGCACTGATTTTCAGCAGCATTGCTGGGATTTGATCAGGTCCAGACTGGTATTTCATTTTTTGGTTATGGAGAAGTTTAGTGATGGCACTGACAGGCACTGGTCTAAAACTGAATTTCTCTGGGTTACGGGGTCTTTGCACTGTTGGTGGGCCCTGACCTGCGTGTGGCCTTTCTGATTGCGTGTCATTTCCTAGCTTAGCAATCAGGGTGGTGGCACATCCAACAAAATAATTATTAAAAGCATTTGCTACATCTTTCTTTGGCCATCTGTCGCACTCAAAAGAATTCTGGGAATTTTCTAATCAATGAACATCTGGGTTGGAAAAGTTGGGATACTTGCTTTACAGGATGGTAAAACATACAAATGATCAATTTGCCTTGTGTTAACTCCTTGGCAATCCATCAGCATGCTTGGTAGTAATAAGTAAAATAAAGTGTCAAGCTTTTTTCATTGAAATGAATATTTTGAGACAGTTATCATATGTCAATTTGTAGTTTATTCCCGCTTATGTGGTTTTGACATAAATATTATTAGGTAGGATGTGCATGACTTTTTTTTCGTTTCGGTTTTTTTTTGGGCAGTTTTTCTTTCGTTTCAGATCATTTCGATTTGGTGATTCGGATAATTTCGGCGATTCGGATCATTTCGACGATCCGGATAATTTTGACTATTCGGATTATTATTATTATTCTTTATTTATAAAGCGCCAGCATATTCCGCAGCGCTGTACAATAAGCACAGTATAGACAGGGTTACAATACATTGAACAACATTTGACAAACAGTACAGGAGGAGATGAGGGCCCTATTCCCGTAGGAACTCACAATCTAGGAGGGTTGGGGTTGGAAACAGGAGGAGAGGACTGTAAGGTGAGAGTGATTGATGGTTGTGTCAGTGAGTTGGGTGGTAGGATCAGTTGCTATTGTGTTTTTTTATGAGTTATTTCGTTTTTTAGTGCTTATTTAAGAATGAGAAGTAGATTACTACCAATAGAATGTAAGTTTCTTAATTATTCTTTTAGGATTTTTTTAGGCATTGTTTGGGTGAAATTTTAGGTTTCCTAACTTTTTTAAAGAAACAAGGCTTTTTAACCCATAGGTTTCAATGCAGCATATGAATCCACACACTGCTGGGAAGTGCCTCTCTGCAGTATAATTAATGCAGCATATGAATCCGCACACTGCCGGGCAGCACCTCTCTGGAGATTCATTTATTGATTCGGATCGATTCATTTTTTGATCAGTTCGTTTTTCGTTTTTTAGGAGTTATAATTAATACATCATATGAATCCACACACTGCTGGGAAGTTCCTGGCAGTGTGCGGATTCATATGCTGCATTAATTAAACTGCAGAGAGCCGCTGCCCGGCAGTGTGCGGATCCATATGCTGCATTAATTATACTGCAGAGAGGCTCTGCCCGGCAGTGTGCGGCTTCATATGCGAATTATACTGCAGAGAGACACTGCCTGGCATTGTGCGGATCCATATGCTGCATTATTTATACTGCAGAGAGGTGCTGCAGCATATGAATCCGCACACTGCCGGCAGCACCTCTCTGCAGTATAATTCATGCAGCATATGATCCGCACACTGCCGGGCAGCACCTCTCTGCAGTATAATTCATGCAGCATATGAATCCGCACACTGCCGGCAGCACCTCTCTGGAGATTCATTTATGATTCGGATCGATTCATTTTTTGATCAGTTCGTTTTTCGTTTTTTAGGAGTTATAATTAATACATCATATGAATCCACACACTGCTGGGAAGTTCCTGGCAGTGTGTGGATTCATATGCTGCATTAATTAAACTGCAGAGAGGTGCTGCCCGGCAGTGTGCGGATTCATAAGCTGCATTAATTATACTGCAGAGAGCCGCTGCCCGGCAGTGTGCGGATCCATATGCTGCATTAATTATACTGCAGAGAGGCTCTGCCCGGCAGTGTGTGGCTTCATATGCGAATTATACTGCAGAGAGACACTGCCTGGCATTGTGCGGATCCATATGCTGCATTATTTATACTGCAGAGAGGTGCTGCAGCATATGAATCCGCACACTGCCGGGCAGCACCTCTCTGCAGTATAATTCATGCAGCATATGAATCCGCACATTGCCGGGAACTTCCCAGCAGTGTGTGGATTCATATGATGTATTAATTATAACTCCTAAAAAACAAAAAACTAACGGATCAAAAAATGAATCGATCCAAATCAATGAATTGATCTCCAGAGAGGTGGTGCCCGGCAGTGTGCGGATTCATATGCTGCATTAATTATACTGCAGAGGCGCTTCCCAGCAGTGTGTGGATACATATGCAGCATTGAAACCTATGGGTTAAAAAGCCTTGTTTCTTTAAAAAAAGTTAGGAAACCTAAAATTTCACAAAAAAAATGCCTGAAGAAATCCTAAAAGAGTAATTAAGTAAAGAAACTTTCATTCTATTGGTAGTAATCTACTTCCCATTCTTAAATAACCAATAAAAAACAAAATAACTCATAAAAAAGTGAAAAAGCAACTGATCCGAATCGCCGAATCGAATCGATCCGAAATTTCGGATTGGTCCGAGATTTTGGATGGTCGATATTTTGTTTTTGGAAATGCTCCCGAAACACGAAAATGGTGCATTTCGCCCAAATTTCAATTCGCAACTAAACGAATTGCACATCTCTATTATTAGGTTTAAAATTATTAAACACTAGTTGGAGTCCCTTTTCTTGCACAATTTCACACAGGGTCTGCGTTAAAAGTAGAAAATATACGTTAACATTGTGATATACCCTCTAGACAAACCATTCACTGTTTGAGGCTTTACTTTACTTTCCAGCCACAATACAGGCAGAGTGTCAGAATAAACAAGCAAATAAAACAGGCATAGATCAAAAGCCTACTCCTCATTCTGAGACTCACAAAACATTTGTTCTCCCCTAGTTTATAATTCTGGGCAGATAAGCATTTTACCAGCAAAATAATCAACAAAATAGTTTGCACTTCCCTTAGGAAATCCATTGCTTCTCTCCTCCTCTTCTGCTCCCAGCCAAAATACTGCTCTAACCTAAAAAGGTAAGTCTTAATCAGCAGCCAGCTGGGAATTAACCCTATAGGAAAAGGGGCTTTCTCCAACCACCTGCTGACAAACCGATGATCTATCACCCTGCCCCTAATCACACTGTCACAACATAGATAATATAAATGGTCAGGTACACTGCTTATAGATATTTGTAGTGATCATAATGAGATTATTAGCTATGAAATTTCCAATAAAATACCAATAGAATATAAAAATGTCTGTATGTGGCATAATCGCAATTCGTCCGGAATTCCGTTAATTCGTATTTGGGAAGTACTATTGTCCTATAGAGAAACATTGAATGATTCCTCTATGTACAAATTGCCTAATAGCACCGAAACGGCAATTTAACCCTAACTTGTAGAACTCCTTTTTAACCCTAACCGAACATAATTGAGTAGGATTTATTGTTTTTTTGAGTGATACGAATTGATCTGAAATAACGAAACTAAATAACAAATCGATTCGAAATAACAAAAATGAATTCCCAGTCAAACAAATTCGGACTAAATTTTTTTTTAAATGGAATGAAACAAATTTTTCAGCCATGCACAACTCTACTTTGTGAGAGACTTAAATAAGTTAAGAAAATAATTTGTGGACAACTACCTGGAGTGCACTGTCCCTTTATACACATGTATACATACAGCATGAGTACCCCTTATCTGGAATTTCCGATATCTGGACAACTCCGTAACCAGTGGTTTCAGACCTTTTCATGTTTTGATTTTTACTCACTTCCCTGATGCTCCGGATGGGTCCTCCTTCAGTATGGTGCTCCTCTGTGTCTTATAAAAAAGCGAGGGACACACTGGGAGACTCTGTGCGGCTTCAGTGTGTGATATGCTGCACGCGCTGGCTCGGTACAGCATGTCCCTTGCACAGTGCTGTGCATCATCTCCCAGTGGGTTTGTTGCCGCTGCTGCAGTAGCGTTTGTCTCTTGACTCCCCTGCTGGGTTCCCACTTCCCTCCTGATTCAGATTCTTCTGGATTCTGAAATCTGGAATAAGAAATCCAGAATGCTCAGGGCCCTGAGCATTCCGGATGACTGGTACTCAACCTGTATATATCACGACTGAAAACAGTTCCACGAAGGTTAACTTAATAACACGGTGGTAAAGGAGGCCAATACCCTTTTGTGTATAAGGGGGAGAAATATGAATCTTTAATGGAGTTCTAGGAGGTAATCTCATATCAATAATGATGATGTTGCAGCTAATGGTATTATGACGTTGCATAAAAATGAGAGCTATTAACCATGAAATAGCCTGCTAGTATTATTGAGCGACACTGCTCCTAGTTTCCTGCTGCATTTTGAATCGTGTATATTAACAGTTCACGCTTTCATGACAATTCAGGTCCCTACTTAAGGCATAATGTGCAAAAAAATCATGCATCCCTTAAGTACAATTATAAATTTACATAATTAAGATGAATAGCAGATAAAGGTTGCCTGGTACCCTTGGGGGATATAATGAAAAGGATTCCCTGCATTGCTAATGTGCAGTATAGATGGGCATTACTGAAATCTCAACTGCTAAGGCACATTTTGCGTTTGTATTTTTTTCACGTGATTCCATTAGTCCACATCTGTTCCTGGGGTATATTTGCCTATATCTCTACTTGTATCAGCTTCATAATGCATATATCTGCTACATGGAAACGGCTCCAAATTAATTTCACTTTCAATTAAATAAATCTGATTTATTGATTGTTTGCAATTTTACTTTTTCATCTGACATCTATAGTTTTACAATTATCAGCATCTCATGTACATTGCTTGGCAGATGTGAATTTATCTAAATTATTTTTACATAGTTTAATAAGCATGTGTATTCTACTAAACGTGCCTAGTTTTGTGACCTCTGAAACAAACTAACAGTTTACTTAGCATTGTCCAATTGGAATTTATCCAAGAGATGCTAAAAAAAGGTAAGCCGTAGGGTTTAGGAGAGTGGTTTCCAACCCTGTAGTCAGGGAACCCTAAGGCTAGGGTCAGACGAAAGCATTTTTCCCCGCGAACGTGAAAAAGTGCGTCCGAACGCATTGACGTATTTTTTCACGGAATGCGCAAAAACGGTCAGACGACGCGCATTTTCGGGCGTGATTTTGTACGGATCGTCAATAAAACTCTTTTTGCGTCTGGACATTATGTTGGCCGGACATGAGCAGCGTCTGACATCTCCTAATCACGCAAACACGCCGCTATGCCGCAGCTGCGCACTCAGTACGTCAGTACTAGCGGTTCAGCGTTCTCAGAAAAATGCGTTCAAATTCCATTTGCGTTGCACGGCCGGACTTTTGTGCGGCCGTACATCGTATATTGGCCGTCATTGCCCGTCATCTGCTGCCAGCGCGGCCGTAATTATGTGCGCCAGAACGCACGTTAAAAGTGTGCTGGTCTGACCCCAGCCTTACAGGTCAGGTTTTAACCCCTTCGCTGCTGAAGCATTTCACTCCTGTGTGCTGATCTCATTTTTGCCGTTTTGTGCTCATCTTCTTTAAACGTGTTTTGAAGGCATGTTTTATTTTAGGATCCAGACAATTTATATATCCTTTTTACAGCAGACTCTGGAGATTCAAAATATATAATTTATATGTGTATATGCCATGTTCTGTCAAAAATTGTAAATTTTAAATAGAAAAAGGTTGTGGTGCAGCGCTAACAGTACAGGTATGTGAAAAATGGACAATTTCACAGCTTTAGGGGAAAAAAGTTTATATTTTTTTGTTTTTCATTTTTTTCTCTTCTATTATACATGGTCATTTGTGGTATCATTGGAAAGGCCAGGCTCTGGTCTTTCTAATGACACCTCAGTTGACCATGTGGGGTGGAAAGAATGGCAATACAGGTATCATGGAATCAGAATCCTAATTTGTTTCCCCCTTTGCTTTTACTTAGACAGGGAGAGTGGACTAATCCATTCTAACTCGCATAGTTAGTTTGGCCCAGCCCCATTTCCAGTGCAGCAAAGGTTCACTTTCTCCATTCTATCCATGGAGGCTTCTGAGTAGCAGCCAGTTTATACCGGGCAGATGCATTCTGTTTTACCTTTCTTTAGGGATGCACAGATACCACTTTTTTAAGACTGAGTACGAGTACCGATACTTTTTTCAGGTACTCACCGTTAGAGCACCGATACTTTTTATTTAACGTCATGTGATCACTTTCCAATAAGAAAATTGTATAAATATAACTATGGGGGTATATATATATACAGTCAGGTCCAGAAATATTGGGACAACGACACAATTCTAACATCTTTGGATCTATACACCACCACAATGGAGTTGGAATGAAACAAACACAATGTGCTTTAACTGCAGACTGTCAGCTTTAATTTGAGGGTATGTACATCCAACTCATGTGAACGGTGTAGGACTTACAGCAGTTTGCAGATGTGCCTCCCACTTGTTAAGGGACCAAAAGTAATTGGACAATTGGCTTCTCAGCTGGTCCATGGCCAGGTGTGTGATATTCCTTCATTACCCCAATTACAATGGTGGTGTATAGAGCCAAAGATGTTAGAATTGTGTCGATGTCCCAATATTTCTGGACCTGACTGTATATATATAACACAAAACGAGAGGAGAGCACACAAACAATACAAAAGAAACCACAACAGCAGCTAAATACGTTTAAACAGAGTTTCAGATTTAACCCTTTCAGTGCTTAAGAACATTTCCTAAACCCCTTCAAACATTGCAGTTCTTAACCCTTGCATACATTTAATACTGAGCTCTGTTGAACAATGGTGGAAGTTTAGTTTGCAATAGATGGCCATGGATTGCGTAAGCCTGCCAACAGCGACAATGTATTCCACCCCTGGCAGGTCCTATCATACTAACCTAATGTCTGCTCTTATGGGATAAACTTACTGTGGACTCAGTCCTTTCTGAAGCTCCCTGCAGATCAAGGTTTAAATAGAACCTGCGGGTGGAGCACCTGTGACAGGGAGGGGTTCTTGCCCAAAAGGGTTGTCAACCCTGTAATATACAAAATACACAAGAAGGGCAGCACTCAACCTTAACTACGCTTTCAGTGCGGGTGCATCTCAAGACAACATAATATAAAACAAAACGAGAGGAGAGCACACCAAACAATGCAAAAGAAACCACAACAGCAGCTAAATACGTTTAAACAGAGTTTCAGATTTAACCCTTTCAGTGCTTATGCATACATTTAATACTGAGCTCTGTTAAACAATGGTGGAAGTTTAGTTTGCAATAGATGGCCATGGATTGCGTAAGCCTGCCAACAGCGACAATTTATTCCACCCCTGGCAGGTCCTATATGGTATATATGCAAGGGTTAAGAACTGCAATGTTTGAAGGGGTTTAGGAAATGTTCTTAAGCACTGAAAGGGTTAAATCTGAAACTCTGTTTAAACGTAAACGAAACATCGGACTTTATCCGGGTAATAGAAACATAGAAACATAGAAAAATGTCGGCAGATAAGAACCTTTCGGCCCATCTAGTCTGCCCAATTACATGGATACTTTACCTGGATTTATCTTTTGTTTAGGATAGCCTTATGCCTATCCCATGCCTGCTTAAATTCAATTACTGTTTTGGCCTCTACCACTTCAACTGGAAGACTGTTCCATGTATTCACCATCCTCTCAGTAAAATAATGCTTCCTGATGTTACTTTTAAACCTTTGCCCCTCTAATCTAAGACTATGTCCTCTTGTTTTGCTACTTTGTTTCCTTTTAAATATACTCCCTTCCTCTACCTTGTGGATTCCCTTTACGTATTTAAATGTTTCTATCATATCTCCTCTGTCTCGTCTTTTTTCCAAGCTGTACATGTTAAGATCATTAAGCCTTTCCTGGTAACTTTTCTCCTTCAAGCCGTACACTATTTTAGTAGCCCTTCTCTGAACTCTCTCTAAGATGTCTATATCCTTCTGGAGATACGGTCTCCAGTACTGCACACAGTACTCCAAGTGAGGTCTCACCAGTGCTCTGTACAGTGGCATGAGCACTTCCCTTTTCCTACTGCTAATACCTATCCCTACACAACCAAGCATTCTGCTAGCATTTCCTGCTGCTCTATTACATTGACTTCTTACCTTTAGATCCTCTGCAATAATAAACCCCTAAATCCCTTTCCTCAGATGTTGAGGTTAGGACTGTATCAAATATTCTATATTCAGCCCTTGGGTTTTTACGTCCCAGGTGCATTATCTTGCACTTATCCACGTTAAAACTCAATTGCCACAGTTCCGACCATTTTTTTAGTTTACCTAAATCATTTGTCATTTGGCTGATCCCTCCAGGAACGTCAACCCTGTTGCAAATCTTTGTGTCATCAGCAAAAAGACATACTTTTCCATTAATACCTTCTGCAATATCACTAATAAAAATATTAAATAGAATGGGTCCAAGTACTGACCCCTGAGGAACCCCACTGGTAACAAGACCTTGCGCCGAATAAACTCCATTTACCACAACCCTCTGTTGCCTGTCACTCAGCCACTGCCTAATCCATTCAACAATATTGGAATCCAAGCTCAAAGATTGCAATTTATTGATAAGCCTTCTATACGGAACAGTATCAAAAGCCTTACTGAAATCTAAATAAGCAATGTCTACTGCACCACCTGTGTCTATTATTTTTGTTACCCAATCAAAAAAATCAATAAGATTAGTTTGGCATGATCTCCCTGAGGTAAACCCATGTTGTTTCTGTTCCTGTAATCCATGTGTTTTTAGATGGTCAACAATCCTTTCCTTTAACATGGTTTCCATTAATTTCCCCACTACTGACGTAAGACTAACTGGCCTTTAGTTCCCAGATTCCTCCCTACTACCCTTCTTGTGAATGGGCACAACATTTGCTAATTTCCAGTCTTCTGGGACCACTCCCGTTAGCAAGGATTGGTTAAATAAATCTGTTAATGGTTTTGCTATTACATCACTGAGCTCTTTTAATAATTTAGGGTGGATCCCATCAGGCCCCATTGACTTATTTGTCTTTACTTTAGACAGCTGCTGTAGAACCTCCTCCTCTGTAAACTGATATGTAATTGTCTCGTTAGTGTTTCCTCCTAACTGAGGTCCCTTTCCTTCCTTTTCTTCTGCAAAGACTGAACAAAAATATTCATTGAGGCAGTCAGCGAGACTTTTATCCTCTTCTACATACCTTCTTTCCTTTGTTTTTAATCTAACTAATCCTTGTTTTACTTTTCTTTTCTCGTTTATGTATCTAAAAAATGTTTTGTCCCCCTTTTTTACTGACTGAGCTATTTTCAAAGTTTCAAAGGATAATCTGCAAAGTATCCAAACGCCTCTGGGTACTCTGGTTTTCTTGGGTTTTCAGCAGGTTACAGTTGACTGAATTTCGAGGATTACCCGGAAAATGCTGCAAACTGTTAGCTGACTGATACCAAAATTGTGTTTTTTGTTATTTTTAATGAATTTGTATCCACAGTCACAAACCACACTAAATAACCATGATGTTACTCTGTGCATTAATTGTCTGAAAATTAATTTTATGAATATAAAGATATTATATAAAGAGTAACCTGATGTTATTATGTTTTATAAATGATATATAAGCACATATGACACATAATAAAGATCATGTAACTCTTTCACATTCATATAAGAAACATATCCTGTTACTCTGTATATTCATTATATCCTTAATACATTTTAAGGTTTGTCTTTTTGCCAATCTCATTGATAATATCCATAGATAATAGCACAATTCACTGTTACCCAAGCAGGGTTGGATGCTCTGCAGATTACCCAGGTGAAGCTGTGGAGAGTCCTCAAATTACGCAGGTGAAGCTTCAGACTTGCACATTATCTGGGTAACGTGCAAATTTTTCAGCTCTTCCAGACTGTTACCCAAGGGCAGTTGGTTAGTCCTCAGATTACCTGGGTAAAGTCAGAAAAGTTCATTTTTTTGCAGCTTTACCCAGCGGTTTTGGGTGATGTCAGGATTACCCGGGTAATTTTAGGATTAACCGCACTCCTGGCTTTACCCGTAACATATATATGCCAACACAGACCTATATATACTGTATATATGCCCCCACAGACCTATATGTAGTATATATATGCCCCCATAGACGTCTGATAACTCTGCATTTTTCTTTGGTAAACGACCTGGAAGCCAGCGGTGGCAGAGTGCTCTAATTATGGCACTCTGCCAGGCCCCATCCAGGTGGATTTTAAGCTCCGAGTGGCCGCAGGCAAAGGTTTCAGCCCGGCCACTCCCATCACTCGGTTACTGCCTGGCGTGAACTCCCGGAACTTACTTTCAGCCCAGCCACTCGCATCACTTGGGAACTGCCTGGCGCAATCGCACAAACTCCCAGAAGTAACTTCCGGGAGTTTGTGCGATCGCGCCAGTCAGTTCCCAAGTCGGGCTGAAAGTAAGTTCCGGGAGTTCGTGCCAGGCAGTTACCGAGTGATGTGAGCGGCCGGGCTGAAACCTTTGCCTGCGGCCGCTTGGAGTTTACAATCCACCTGGTTGGGGCCTGGCAGAGTGCAGTAATTAGAGCACTCTGCCAGCCGCGCCTGACCCTCGGATACCGACCGGAAAGTCAATGCTGGCTTCCGGTATCGGTTGAAGTATCTGGGGCATCTGCACGAGTACCAAGTACTCGTTCAGAAACCGGTATCGGCACTGATACGATACTAGTATTGTATCGGTGCATCCCTACCTTCCTCCCATAACAAAGCATACTTCAGAGAACTCTCTATACCCACTTCACACCTTTTATTTGCTGTTACTTTCTCAATAAGGCGAAGAGAATATAAAGGACTTTCTGTGCTTTCAAAAGAGGACGAGTTAAGCTATCCAACTTCAATCATATCCTGCATGTGACTTTCACTTCTTGCATATGACCCTGGGGTTCCAGAATTACGGGTTCCAAAGTACCCCGTCCTCTCCTTGCTGCAGTGCGGTAGATGGAGTTTTAGACTAAATAATGTTTAATAATGCATTATGTCATCACATCCAAATTCGCTCACAGTGTGAGAAAGAAGGTGAAATAGTGCAGTGGCATTGTTTGCATTATAAGTGAATAATGCCACTGCCTTAACAAGAGAGGGGGAATAAGTTTTGCAATTAATTATTTTCAGATTCTTGCACGTTATGTGGTCACGTTTGGTATTATTGGAAAAGCCAGACACCCACCTTTCCAATGACATCTCACTTGACTTTGTGAGGAGTACAGAATGGCAATGCAGGGTTCCAAAGGGCCCCCGGTGCTCCTCACAGCATTGTGGCGGCTTACTTTTTCGATGGAACAATTTCTAATAATGCATTGCGCCATCATCTCCACACATGCTGCCACGGTTACAGCAATATTATTCACTTTATTATTGAAACATGAACAATACTGCTGCTTCTGAGAATAAAAATGATGAAGCAGGGGATGGAGAGGCAGTCCCAGAGCAAGAGCCGACAAACATTCTGGTGGAATTTTGGTACTCTTTGAATAACCCTGTATGACTAAAACTAAAATTGTCCCCTTCCTCACATTTCGTATAGTTTTTATTAGATTTTCGTAAAAGTGTTAATTATCATAACTTATACAGGGTTATTCAGAGAGCGTGAAAACCAGGAGAATGACTGGAGAATGACTTGAGAATGAAAAATTCTAGGTCAAAATAGCCAATTTGGAAAGTGAGATGAAAGGGGGAATTTTTCTGGTTTGGCTATTTTGATCTAGAATTTTTCATTCTCCAGTCATTCGCCAATCATTCTCCTGCTTTTCACGCTCTCTGAATAACCCTGATAGTCTTGGTTTCGTCACTGAAAAAAATTTAGTCAGCCAAGTCTTCTAGAAAATTATTACTTGACTAAACTTTGATCCAGAGAACATTTCAGATCTTTCTTCACAGTCTCCTGCATGGTGACGTATCACACAGAATAAAGCCTACATAGATCATTTATTCCAGAGCTATACTATAACGTACCGTGCTGGTGTACCTGTATCTCGGCAGCACCATTCTCGCTGCTCACTGGCCGGTCGCCAAGTGAAGTAGCCACCGATCGTGGGTCGGTGATGCGCGCGGGGCGCGGCGTGAGGACTAGGGATGAGCCGAACACCCGTGTTCGTTTCGCATTCGAACGTGAACAATTTCAAAAGTTCGAGTTCGAACTCAATGCAAGTCAATGGGACTCGAAAGTTCGATTTTTAGAGTGCCCTCCAAGAGGGCATATATGCAAGATATTTGCCATAAAAGGTGTATGTGGGTCCAGGTAGTGCCCTGGGGGACAGGAAACAAGGACAAAAAGTTTTAAAAAAAACATTTTTAAAGGAACAGTGAGCTTTCCATGAAATAAAGGTTAAGAATAAAATGAAAAATTCCTTCAAATATCGTGCCTAGGAGGTCCTCATAACCTGCCTGTGAAGTGGCGGATTTGTAGGATGTATAGAAACATTTAAAAACAAATAAATGACATTTCAAATGATGGTAAATGGTTTTCCTTTAATCTATTCATAAACAACTGCTTGGGGCGGCAGCCTGTATGAAAAGAGGAGACATTTTAGGACACACAGAACAAGTTTAGTGATTTTTTTGGGCTAAATTATGGTGAAACTTATGCAGGCTTTGTATGAAAGTAACAATAGGTGCTTTAAAATTGGGCCTTTAGTGTCGGCAACAGTGCTGTCACACTGTAACCCCTCTGAGGATATGAATCTGATACAGGCGTCAGTGGCAGTGCACCCAAATATTGTGCTTTTGGTGCCAGGCCAGCAAGTACTATCATAAAGTAACCCCTCTGTAGTATTGTGGAAGAATGCAGGGGTGGACCTTGCGGTCCTATATTAAAAATATATGAATCTGGTAATGGGCGTCAGTGCACCCAGATATTGTGCTTTTGGTGCCAGACTGCCAGGCCAGCAAGTACCATCATACAGTAACCCCTCTGTAGTATTGTGGAAGAATGCAGGGATGGACCTTGCGGTCCTATATTAAAAAGATATGCATCTGGTAATAGGCATCAGTGCACCCAGATATTGTGCTTTTGGTGCCAGACTGCCAGGACAGCAAGTACTATCATACAGTAACCCCTCTGTAGTACTGTGGAAGAGTGCAGGGTTGGACCCTGCGGTTCAAAAAATTAAAATGATATAAATGTGGCACAGGCGTCAGTGCAGCCAAATATTGTGCCTTTCATGACAACAAGTGCCTTCACACCGTAACCCTTTTGTGGTATTGTGGAAGAGTTCAGTGCTGGAGGTTTTGTGAATGCAGAAGACATCCCCGATATATTCCGTTACTTCAGCATCAGGGGATTGATAGCTGCTGATCCAGGACTGATTCATTTTTATAAATGTCAGCCAGTCTACAGAGTCAGTGGACAGACGCACTCTTTTGTCTGTGACAAAACCTCCAGCAGCACTGAACGTCCTTTCAGAAAGCACGCTAGATGAAGGGCAACCTAGTAGCTGCATAGCATATTGGCTACGTTCTGGCCAGTGATCCAATCTCAACACCCAGTAAGCCAGTGGATCATCTGCTGGAAAGGTATCCAGGTCTGCCCTTGCCCCTAGGTAGTCCTGCACCATATGGTGAAGACGTTGGCAATGGGTGCCTACATTTGACGTCCCTGGGCGTCGTGGACTAATTTTTTTTAAAAATGCATCAGTCAAGCGGCCCTGGCCTTCACCACTATTCCTCTGATCATCCGCAGCCTCAGAAGCATGTGTGTCATCACTTGGTAACCTACCAGTGCCTGGAAAGGTGTTACACAAGTGTCGCTTTAGAGCGTTCTTTAAGTTTTTTCATCCTGTGCTCCCTCTGTGCGGGCAGGATGAGCTCTGCAACTTTCCCCTTGTATCGTGGATCAAGAAGGGTTGCCAACCAGTAATGATCCCTCTCCTTGACAGCACGAATCCTGGGGTCCTTTAGCAGGCTTTGCAGGATAAGGGAGCCCATGCAGCGTAGGTTGGAGGTGGCATTAGCTTCCGAGTCTTCCTGGTCAATGAGGATGACCCCATCGTGCACTTCCTCCTCCCAGCCACGCACTAGCCCTTGTGTTTCTGGGCACACGAAACCCTCCCTTGAGGAATCCCCACCTTCAATGCCCCCACTACTTAAATATTCCTCCTCCTCCTCATCCTCCTCCTCTCTGATTTGAGTAGGACGCGCTGGAATGCTGTCGGCAGAAAGACTGGGGCCTTCAGAGCTAGGGAAGGCCTCCTCTTCCTCCTGCTGCTCTGCCTCTAGAGAAACATCTATAATTCCCCGCAGAGTGTGCTCCAGCAGGAACACTAAAGGAATTGTGTCACTGATGCATGCACTGTCCCTGCTCACCATCCTCGTTGCCTCCTCAAATGGTGACAGTACAGTGCATGCATCCTTGATCATCAGCCACTGCGGGGGGGAAAAAACCAAGTTGAACTGAACCTGTCCTTGTGCCATACTCACACAGGTACTCGTTGATGGCCCTCTGCTGCTTGTGCAGACGCTGCAGCATTGCTAATGTCGAGTTCAACCTGGTGGGCTTGTCACAGATCAGACGGTTCGTGGGAAGGTGGAATTCTCTTTGAATTTCTGCCAGGCGAATGCTTGCTGGGAATGACCGTCTGAAGTGGCTGCAGACTTTTCTGGCCTGGCTGAGAAGCTCTGCCAGCCCTGGGTAATTGGTTAGGAAACGCTGTACCACTAGATTTAGGACGTGTGCTAGGCATGGTACATGCGTCAATTTACCCTTGCGTAGGGCCAGTGGTATATTTTGGCCTAGGCCAACAAGGCCTAGGCCTAGGGCGGCACTTTTTTTTTTTTACTTTTGCAAAGTATTTTGCCAGGAAGGATACATTGAGATTTCACTAATTTTCAAGTATGTCCTGGGTATAGGCTTTCAATTTCCAGGGAGCAGTAAAAAAACTCACCACTAAATGGGTTACTCACAGAGCACCGAAATGACGCCAACATTTTGGTGTTCTGTAGTTCCCTGCACTTCGGAGAATAAAATTTCCCCACCCTGCAGTGAATTCACCATTCACAGCAGGATGCCCGAAGTGCAGGGAGTCGACCTACTTAACGAAATGTCTGGAATTTACATATAAGGTCCTATGATTGATAATAAAAAGGTCTCTCAAGATGGCTCCACGCACAGGCACAGCCGCGATCCTAACGTGGCCTGGAGGGACCTCCTGCTGACTCCGTACACAGTCCCTGCTGACTCTGCACACAGCCCTACCGCGGACGGAGGCTGGTAAACATAGAATAAATAATTGCTGTGTGCTCATATACACTCGGTTTGCTGGGAGTTTTATTGCAGTGGATTCTGATGCACTCATAGACACCGCACATTGCATTGCTGGGAGTTTTATTGCTGTGGATTCTGATACGCTGACACACACCACACATTGCATTGCTGTGAATTTTATTGCTGTGAATTCTGATACGCTGACACACACACCGCACATTGCATTGCTGGGAGTTTTATTGCTGTGGATTCTGATACACTCATACACACTGCATATTGCATTACTGGGAGTTTTATTGCTGTGGATTCTGTGATACACACTGCATATTACTGTGAGTTTTATTGCCCTGGAGCTCTAGGATACGCTCATACACACTGCACATTACTGTGAGTTTTATTGCTGTGCAGTTCTGATATGCTCATATACAGTGCCCATTTCTGTGGGTTTTATTGCTGTACAGCTCTGTGATACACTCATATGCAGTGCATGTTTCTGTGGATTTTATTGTTCAACCAATTAGAGCGGCTGTGATCCAGTATACTTGACATGCGTGGCTGTTCTTTGTAAAAATGCTTGAATTTAAACATTTCATAATTTTATTTATCTCAATAGATACATTTGAAAAGGTATATAAAATATACAAGTAGGCACTTGGTATCCACTTTTAATATAAAGAGAGGAAAAGGCGGAGCTCTAAGAGGAAAAGGTGGAGCTTAAAGAGGAAGGGTGGGGATTAACCAGGAAGAGGTGTGCCCTTGACAGGAAGGGGTGCCTCAAATTTAAATTAGGGGGTGCACGAGTTTAGTCAGGCCTAGGGCAGCACAAAACCTAAATACACCACTGCGTAGGGTGGAGAGAAGGTTGCTGCCATTATCACAGACGATCATTCCCAGCTGAAGCTGGCGTGGTGTTAACCATCTCTGCACCTGGCCCTGCAGAGCTGACAGAATTTCTGGCCCGGTGTGGCTCCTGTCCCCTAAACAAACCAGCTCAAGCACAGTATGGCTTCTTTTTGCTTGAGCCATTGCGTAGACCCTGTCAGGCGTCGGTTTAACTGCCACTTCGCCAGATACACAGAAGGAGGAGGAGGAGGAGGAGGAGGAAGAGGTAGAGGTGGTGGTGGTGGAGCAGACAGACCTCATACAAGCAGCTTTCTGGAGGCGTGGTGGATGAACAAGCTCCAGCACAGAGCCCCGTCTTGGATCCCTCCCAGCTGCAATCAGAGTTACCCAGTGTGCCGTGAAGGAAATGTAACGACCCTGTCCATGCTTGCTGGACCACGTGTCTTGCTGGTAACTCCTCCTCTTCATTGCCTCTATCTGTTGGTGTACCTCAAGGCTCTGTCCTTGGTCCTCTGCTCTTTTCCATCTACACCTCCTCCCTGGGCAAAATCATCAACAGCTTTGGCTTTAATTACCACCTCTACGCTGATGACACTCAGATCTACCTCTCTACCCCTGATCTCTCTCCCCCTGTCCTTTCAAAAGTCAGTGACTGTTTATCTGGCATCTCCTCCTGGATGGCCTCCCACCACCTAAAGATCAACATGTCAAAGACTGAGCTCCTACTTATTCCTCCCTCTAATGCCTCCCCACCTCCTGACTTCTCTATCACGGTGGAGGGTATCACCATCTCCCCATCAAACCAAGTTCGCTGTCTTGGAGTTACACTGGACTCTGCTCTTTCCTTCATCCCCCACATCAAGTCTCTTTCCTCCTCCTGCCGATACCAACTGCGTAATATTTCCAGAATTCGGCCATTTCTTACCGCGGTCACCACAAAACAACTCATACACGCCCTGGTAATCTCCCGACTCGACTATTGCAATAATCTCTTATCTGGCCTCCCTCTGTCCCGCCTCTCCCCCTACAATCCATCCTGAACGCCTCCGCCAGGCTAATTCACCTCACCCGCCGCTCTGTCTCTGCCGCTCCCCTCTGCGAGTCCCTTCACTGGCTCCCCATCCACTGCAGAATTAAGTTCAAAATCCTTATCCTTACCTACAAAACCCTCACTAACTCAGCGCCCCACTACCTGTCCTCACTAATCACCAAATACACCCCAGCCCGCTCCCTAAGGTCAAACAGTGACCTGCGCCTAGCTTCTCCCCGCATCACCTCTTCCCATGATAGACTGCAGGATTTCTCACGCGCAGCCCCCACTCTCTGGAACGCTCTCCCTCGTGCTGTCAGACTTTCCCCTAACTTCTCTTCCTTCAAACGCTCCCTGAAAACGTTCCTATTTAGGGAAGCCTACCACCCAACTCACTGACGCAACCATCAATCACTCTCACCTTACAGTCCTCTCCTCCTGTTTCCAACCCCAACCCTCCTAGATTGTGAGTTCCTACGGGAATAGGGCCCTCATCTCCTCCTGTACTGTTTGTCAAATGTTGTTCAATGTATTGTAACCCTGTCTGTACTGTGCTTATTGTACAGCGCTGCGGAATATGCTGGCGCTTTATAAATAAATAATAATAATAATAATAATAATAATAAAGTCACATGCACCTTGCTGCTGACTGCCTTTCCCAATGACTGGATAACATTGTCTTCCACGTGCTGGTATAGTGCTGGAATGGCCTTGCGTGAAAAGTAATGGCGTTTTGGAACCTGCCACTGTGGCACAGCACATTCAGCAAATTCACGGAAGGGAGCAGAGTCCACCAGCTGGAAAGGCAGCAGCTGCAATGTGAGTAATTTTGCTAATCTGCCATTTAGACGCTGTGCTTGGGGATGGTTGGGACTATATTTTTTCTTACGCTGCAGCAGCTTTGGCAACGTAATCTGACTGCGTAAATCTTCAGCTGATGGGATGCTGTCACATTGTGAGGAAGGACCTGGTACATCCATTACTGTAGCATTATCCCTGTCAGTGGAGGTTGTAGGCAATGACATGGCAGGACATACAGTGGGGGTAGAGACAGATGAGGAGGACCTACGCAAAGTTTTGCACCAACAGGATGTGTGGCAGGAGGTCATATGTCACCTCAAGCAAGTGGTACCCAAGTGTCCGGTGTCTTTCCCACGCTTAAGCCTCATCTGACATAGATTACAAATAGCTACGGTGGGGTCTGCCGCACATTTCTTAAAGAACTCCCAGCAGACAGAGTTCCTGCATGTGTGCTTTGAGACAACAGCGCTCTGCACCAGAGCAGCTCTGACATCTGATGCCTTGGACTGGCTAGTGCTACGGTTGGTCATAGAGGATGTTGTGCCTCGTGTTTGCTGTGCCTCCTCCTCCTCCCCCTCCTCCTCACTTGATTCCTCTGTTCGATCTGGCACCCAGGTGGAGTCAGTGACCTCATCATCAATGTCATCTTCACCCCCTATCTCCTCGTCACTGGAGCCAACTTGGCAGTATGCTGCAGCTGCTGGGGCAACATGAGTGCCAGTTATTTGTGTGTCATCACTGGCACCCCCTTCCTCTAGGTTGATTATACTCCCTTTCTCAACCTCAGAGATTGAATCAGAGCACTGTACTTGCTGCGCATCCTCAAGCAGCATGTCACTGTCATTGTAGTCAAACAATTCAGCTGACTCCTCCGTGTGTGATAGCGAGGCTACAGCAGGAGTAGCTGTGGACATGGAGGCTGCATTAGATGCTTTGGCAGCTGAGGTGGACTGTAAAGCACTACAAGCCTGGCTGGCAGAGGACTCGGAGGATGAGGATGGCCTGGTTAGCCAGTCCACCAAATCCTCTGTATGTTGCTGCTGCTTAAGAAGATGGCCAGCACCAGTTAGAAAGGACAAGCGTGCCCCTGCAGAGGATGCACCACGTCCACCACGACCAGAGGCACAGCCTCCTGACACAGGGGCTGCTTGCCCTCTTATCTGTGTCTGGGAGCGTCTCCCTGTCCTTTTTGTTCTTTCAGACATGGTAAGTGATATATAGATTAAATATATACAGAACTCTGATTCAACTCTGGTATAAAGATTAAAGATTTACAGAACTCTGGTATAACTCAGTGAGACACCCTGATAGCTGGCAGCCAGTGACAAGACACAGATTACAATTCCCTCCTTTAAATCAGTGTGACCCCCTGATGGGTGGCAGTGAGAAACCACAGATTACAAGTCTCATAAACCTCCTATAAATCAGTGTGACCCCCTGATGGATGGCAGTGAGAAGACACAAATTACAATTCGCATAAATCTGCTAGAAGTATGTGGGACCCCCTGATGGGTAGCAGTGAGAAGACACAGATTACAAGTCTCAGAAACCTCCTAAAAATCAGTGTGACCCCCTGATGGGTGTCAGTGAGAAGCCACAGATTACAATTTGCATAAATCTGATAGAAGTATGTGGGACCCCCTGATGGGTGGCAGTGAGAAGACACAAATTACAATTTGCATAAATCTGCTAGAAGTATGTGGGACCCCCTGATGGGTGGCAGTGAGAAGCCACAGATTGCAAATCTCATAAACCTTCTATAAATCAGTGAAACCCCCTGATGGGTGGCAGTGAGAAGACACAAATTACAATTCGCATAAATCTGCTAGAAGTATGTGGGACCCCCTGATGGGTGGCAGTGAGAAGACACAGATTACAAGTCTCAGAAACCTCCTAAAAATCAGTGTGACCCCCTGATGGGTGGCAGTGAGAAGCCACAGATTACAATTCGCATAAATCTGATAGAAGTATGTGGACCCCCTGATGGGTGGCAGTGAGAAGACACAAATTACAATTTGCATAAATCTGCTAGAAGTATGTGGGACCCCCTGATGGGTGGCAGTGAGAAGCCACAGATTGCAAATCTCATAAACCTCCTATAAATCAGTGAAACCCCCTGATGGGTGGCAGTGAGAAGACACAAATTACAATTCGCATAAATCTGCTAGAAGTATGTGGGACCCCCTGATGGGTGGCAGTGAGAAGACACAGATTACAAGTCTCAGAAACCTCCTAAAAATCAGTGTGACCCCCTGATGGGTGGCAGTGAGAAGCCACAGATTGCAATTCGCATAAATCTGATAGAAGTATGTGGGACCCCCTGATGGGTGGCAGTGAGAAGACACAAATTACAATTTGCATAAATCTTCTAGAAGTATGTGGGACCCCCTGATGGGTGGCAGTGAGAAGCCACAGATTGCAAATCTCAGAAACCTCCTATAAATCAGTGAAACCCCCTGATGGGTGGCAGCCAGTGAGAACTCACGGATTATAACAAGACAAGACACAGATCACCTCAATTCCCAAATGTTTTGTAGAAATTTGTGACCCCCAAAATACTTGCTGGCAGTGACAAGACACAGATCACCTCAGTTCCCAAATATTTTGTAGAAATTAGTGACCCCAAAATACTTGCTGGCAGTGACAAGAGACAGATTACCTCAATTCCCAGATATTTTGTAAAAATTAGTGACCCCCCAAAATACTGCGTGGTACTGGCTGTGTGACAAGAAACAGATCACCTCAATTCCAAAATATTTTGTAGAAATTTGTGACCCCCAAAATAATTGCTGGCAGTGACAAGACACAGATCACCTCAATTCCCAAATATTTTATAGAAATTTGTGACCCCTCAAAATACTGCGTGGCACTGGCTGTGTGACAAGACACAGATCACCTCAATTCCCAAATGTTTTGTAGAAATTTGTGACCCCCAAAATACTTGCTGGCAGTGACAAGACACAGATCACCTCAATTCCCAAATGTTTTGTAGAAATTAGTGACCCCCAAAATACTGCGTGGTACTGGCTGTGTGACACTAGCGTGGCAGACCGGCAGTAAGAACACAGAGCAACTATCTCCTTTGAAATCTCCTCTCAAATATGTGCAGAAGCGCTGTGTGGAAACCTTATATAGTGTGCTGCGGGATTTAGCTCTGTGAGCCCATGATTGGGCAAAATTTGCCCAATCAGGACTCTGAGCCGTGATTGGCATAGTGTTGAACCTGTCTTACACCAGACCTGTGGTCAGGTGCAAGGCTGTAGCCAATTATGAGCTTCAGGCCAGTGGGAAAGTGCATTGTGGTCCATTGTGGTGCATTGTGGGCGAACACGCGGCGAACACCCGGAAATGTTCGGAGTTTGCAAACAAACGAACAGGCTATGTTCGATACGAACTCCGAACCGTCCGAACCGAACAGCTCATCCCTACTGGAGAAGACTTTGCATAGCATCCGACTCTGCAAAAGACCAAAATCATTTTTAAAACATGGCACCCAAACCTGCAAATGATGTGTCATTTCGGGATAATCCTGTCAAACATAACAAGCCTTCTATTAACAATAACAGTGTTTACATTTGTATTATATTACCTACAGTTGTTTTTCCGCTACAGTGTAATTTGTTTGCAATACATTCTAATTCCAAGTGCGTTAAAGTATGCACGCGATTAAACAGTTTAATTGTAAGCAAACCTCCAACCTGCTACAAATTAAAGAGGAAATCTGCACGTGGGTTACAGGGGGGTTGTTTCAGCAATAAAAATAGATCCTTTAATAATTTCAGTTCACTTATAAAATCGCGGTTGCAGGTGTATCAGTTCTTTTATTTTTCCCAGTTCAGTCAATGTGCAAAATGTGCAATCTAAAATCTAATATAACTCCATCTGTTATGAAGATATTTTATTGCAGATGCAATCCAAAATGCATTTTTTTAGGTTATTAAAATTTATACCAGAACATGCAAGATGATGCATAATTTTTATCGTTTGCGCTAGTGTCCTCACAGGAGGTAGCAGAAGGCTCAACCCAGCAGGAGTCTCCTATTATGTATTATCTCCATTCCATCTTTCAGATTCCGTTATAAATTATTTATCCGGTATGTGTTTCTTGATTATTTCCCTGAGTGGTATTTTCCCAATGAATTTTATATTTCTTACAAATCCATAATTATATATATACATATATACACTGGTGGCCAAAATTGTGGATGCACCTTACAATTTTACAAACTTTGCAGTTTAAAGTACTTTTGTATAAAAATCTCTAACAATGTCAGGGCACAAGTAATATAGTAAATGAATGCCTTGACAACAAAAAATCTTTAAATAAGTTCAATTTTGGCTTGAAATGTACCATAATGCATCTTGGCTATTATATAGCATAAAAATAATCATTTCAAGTTTGTCACAATGTGGTTTTTCAGTAACGTGTTGAATAGCCTTTGGCCTTAACTGCTGTCTGACACCTTCTAGGCATTGACTCTGCAAGTCTTTTGACATGCTCTCCTGTGATCACATGATGCCAGGAATTGATTATAGCCTCAATGAGTCCTCGCTTGCTGCTTGGATTCTTGCTCCAGACCATGCGTTTCAATCTTGACCACAGATTTTCCATGGGATTCAAGTCAGGGCTATTTCCAGGCCAGGGAAGCAGAGGAATTTTCTTGTCAACTAAAACTAACAAAATCAGAAGGTGTATCCACAATTTTGGCCACTAGTGTGTGTGTGATGCAATTCATTGTATTACTGTGATGTGCAAGTGGCCTCTGCAATAATATATATATATACCTATAGTCCTGCAACTCCTTCAGAAAGTACTGTTGGTATCTGTGCGGTGCATAGCCAATGGAATAGACATATACAAAAGAAAGTGGCTGCACTCGAAAAAATAAAAACAATAAAGTTTAATTATGCCATTTAAAATGAAGACCGACGTTTTGGCTCCCTCTGGACCCATTATCAAGGTGATAATGATGGTGACCTTGATAATGGCTCCAGAGTGAGCCGAAACATTGGTCTTCATTTTAAATGTCATAATTAAACTTTATTGTTTTTATTTTTTTCTAGTGCAGCCACTTTCTTTTGTGTGTGTGTATATATATATATATATCAGTATAATAAACAGCGGCACTCTGGGTCTTCTCAAAAGGATAGTCTTTATTGTTTAAAAGACAACGTTTCAGCTTGCTCCCCGCAAGCTTTCCTCAGGACAATCGGGGAGCAATGAGCAAGCTGAAATGTTGACTTTTAAACAATAAAGACTATCCCTTTTGAGAAGACCCAGAGTGCCGCTGTTAATTATACTGTATATATATAAGTTTGAACATCATCATTGGATAAAAGTCAATGTTACAAGTTTGTGTTTTCCAGAAACCCGAATGTAGACCTGTTGCTTAGAGTTAACAAGTCACACTCACAGACTGTTATGAGGTTATAATTGATGAAAATACTTTACCTTTGCCACACTTTGGGTATTTGGCCTTAATAACTCCTAGAACTAAAAGAAAGGTCCCCAGCATTTTATATTAACATTTTGTAAATCATTGGCTCATGCTATAATTCCAGTATCAAATTTTATGCATTTTTCTTTTATAGATGTTTATTTCAACAGCTTTAACACGTACAATCGAACATCATTCTGTAGCAATTCCTTTTAAAAATTATAGCCTACAGAGTTTACATCAAAGTTTTATATACTTCAATTTTCATTGCCACATGTACAATAATCATATGTCTTAGTTTTTGCAAGTCTGAAAGCAAACAGGCTTTTTTAAATTATTCACTTCATCTCTCTGAAGATGCAGAAAGCAAAACTGTAAAATGATCCAAATTAACAAAGTGTGTCTATATGAGACTTGAGCCTTCATTATATTCCCAGATGTGTTGATAAGCATACGACCTGGCATAAGCGGAATGAGGCGCCTTTATACAGACTTCATCACATACAACGTTATGGTTCCGTCAAGAAGCCTGTATCTTCAAAAAGAGAAGAAAATTTGTATGTGGTGTTGTCCGAATAAAAGCTACTCATTTCCCCTATACTTGGGTGCCCAGTCATCTGCTTGTCTACACATATAGAAATATTGGGAGTCTGGTCATCCTGGTCCATGTGGCACCTTACTGTGTGAAGTCTGTGAAAGCGTGTGCATTATTCATCATATGTTCAGTCAAGCACATCAAATAGAGTAAGCTCAGAAAACATTAAAGAACTTTGTAATGAAGTGTGTTTGATGTTTACTATGGCCTACACAATCTTGTCATCACTATGGAATGTGAAGGGTCTCTGTCCAGTCCTGCAAATATCTTGGCTGCGATTGATCAATGCAGATGTCTAGGCTTATCTATGTTCCCAAAAAATGCTATATAATATTAAAGGAATATTTATCGACGGTTACTGTGATGTTCATTTCCTAGCAATAGTTCATGGCAGCATAACATCTGGGAAGCTCTTCCTTTGCAGTCAACAGAACAAGACTGGAAGCTATTCATAAGTAGGGATGAGCTGTTCGTTCGGAGTTCGATTCGAACATCGCCTGTTCGCGAACTACAAACATTTCCGCGTGTTCGCCGAATGTTCACCCACAATGCACCACAATGGACCACAATGCACTTTTCCACTGGCCTTAAGCTTGTAATTGGCTACAACTTTGCACCTGACCGCAGCTCAGGTGCAAGACAAGTTCAATACTATGCCAATCACGGCTCAGAGCCCTGATTGGGCAAATTTTGCCCAATCATGGGCTCACAGAGCTAAGTCCCGCAGCACACTATATAAGGCTTCACACAGCGCTTCAGCACGTGTTTGAGAGAAGATTGTTGTTGTGTTAGTGTGTGTTCTTACTGCCAGTCTGCCACCAGCTACTGGGGGGTCTCATTTCTACAAAATATCTGAGAATTGTTCTAATCTTTGTGTTCTCACTGCCACCAAGTATTTTGGGGGTCAGTAATTTCTACAAAATATCTGGGAATTGTGGTAATCTGTGTGTTCTCTCAGCAACTATTTTGGGGGTCAGTAATTTCTACAAAATATCTGGGAATTGCTCTAATCTGTGTGTTCTCACTCCCAGCAACTATTTTGGGGGTCAGTAATTTCTACAAAATATCTGGGAATTGTTCTAATCTGTGTGTTCTCACTCCCAGCAACTATTTTGGGGGTCAGTAATTTCTACAAAATATCTGGGAATTGTTCTAATCTGTGTGTTCTCGCTGCCACCAAGTAATTTGGGGGTCTCATTTCTACAAAATATCTGGGAATTGTTCTAATCTGTGTGTTCTCACTGCCACCAGCAGTTTTGGGGTCAGTCATTTCTACAAAATATCTGGGAATTGTGGTAATCTGTGTGTTCTCACTGCCACCAAGTATTTTGGAGGTCTCATTTCGACAAAATATCTGGGAATTGTGGTAATCTTTGTGTTCTCACTGCCACCAGCAGTTTTGGGGGTCAGTCATTACCACAATTCCCAGATATTTTGTGGAAATCTGTGTGTTCTCCCTGCCACCAAGTATTTTGGGGGTCTCACTTCTACAAAATATCTGGGAATTGTTGTAATCTGCGTCTTCTCACTGCCAGCTATCAGGGGGTCCCACATACTTCTAGCAGATTTCTCTGAATTGTAATCTGTGGCTTCTCACTGCCACCCATCAGGGGGTCACACTGATTTATAGGAGGGAATTGTAATCTGTGTCTTGTCACTGGCTGCCAGCTATCAGGGTGTCTCAATGAGTTATACCAGAGTTCTGTAAATCTTTAATCTATATAACACTCACCATATCAGAAAGACCAAAAAGGACAGGCAGACGCTCCCAGACAGAGATAAGAGGGCAAGCAGCCTCTGTGTCGGGAGGCTGTGCCTCTGGTCATCGTGGACGTGGTGCATCCTCTGCAGGAGCACGATTGTCCTTTCTAACTGGTGCTGCAGCAGCAACATACAGAGGATTTGGTGGATTGGCTAACCAGGCCATCCTCATCCTCAGAGTCCTCTGCCAGCCAGGCTTGTAATGGTTTACAGACCACCTCAGCTGCCAAAGCATCTAACGCAGCCTCCATGTCCACAGCTACTCCTGCCGTAGCCTCACTATAACACACGGAGGAGTCAGCTGAATTGTTTGACTACAATGACAGTGACATGATGCTCGAGGATGCGCAGCAACTACAGTGCTCTAATTCAATCTCTGAGGTTGAGGAAGGGAGTATAATGAACCTAGAGGAAGGGGGTGCCAGTGACACACAAATAACTGGCACTCATGTTGCCCCAGCAGCTGCAGCATATTGTCAAGTTGGCTCCAGTGACAAGGAGATAGGGGGTGATGACAATGATGATGAGGTCACTGACTCCCCTGGGTGCCTGATCGAACAGAGAAGTGAGGAGGAGGAGGCACAACAAACACAAGGCACAACGTCCTCTGTGACCAACCGTAGCACTAGCCAGTCCAAGGCATCAGATGTCAGAGCTGCTCAGGTGCAGAGCGCTGTTGTCTCAAAGCACACATCCAGGAACTCTGCTGTCTGGGAGTTCTTTAAGAAATGTGCAGCAGACCCCACCATTGCTATTTGTAATCTATGTCAGATGAGGCTCAAGCGTGGGAAAGACACCGGATGCTTGGTTACCACATGCTTGAGGCAACATATGACCACCTGCCACGCATCCCGTTGGCGCAAAACTTTGCGTAGGTCCTCCTCACCTGTCTCTACCCCCACTATATGTCCTGCCATGTCATTGACTCCAACCTCCACTGACAGGGATGATGCTACAGTAATGGATGCACTAGGTCCTTCCTCACAATGTGACAGCATCCCATCAGCTGAAGATTTATGCAGTCAGATTACGTTGCCCCAGCTGCTGCAGCATAAGAAAAAATATAGTCCCAACCATCCCCAAGCACAGCATCTAAATGCCAGCTTAGCAAAATTACTCGCATTGCAGCTGCTGCCTTTCCAGCTGGTGGACTCTGCTCCCCTCCGTGAATTTGCTAAATGTGCTGTACCACAGTGGCAGGTTCCAAAACGCCATTACTTTTCACGGAAGGCCATTCCAGCACTATACCAGCACGTGGAAGACAATGTTATCGAGTCATTGGGAAAGGCAGTCAGCAGCAAGGTGCAAGTGACTTTAGACACGTGGTCCAGCAAGCATGGACAGGGCCATTACATTTCCTTCACGGCACACTGGGTAACTCTGATTGCAGCTGGGAGGGATCCAAGATGGGGCTCTGTGCTGGAGCTTGTTCATCCACCACACCTCCAGAAAGCTGCTTGTATGAGGTCTGTCTGCTCCACCAACACCTCTCCCTCTTCCTCCTCCTCCTCCTTCTCTGTCTCTGGCGAAGTGGCAGTTAAACCGACGTGGGACAAGAAGTACTGTGCTTGAGCTGGTTTGTTTAGGGGATAGGAGCCACACCGGGCCAGAAATTCTGTCATGCCTGCAGGGGCAGGTACAGAGATGGTTAACACCACGCCAGCTTGAGCTGGGAATGGTCGTCTGTGATAATGGCAGCAACCTTCTCTCCGCCCTACACCTGGGTAAGTTGACGCATGTACCATGCCTAGCACACGTCCTAAATCTGGTGGTACAGTGTTTCCTAAGCAGGTATCCAGGGCTGGCAGAGCTTCTCAGCCAGGCCAGAAAAGTCTGCAGTCACTTCAGATGGTCATTCCCAGCAAGTGTTCGCCTGGCAGAAATTCAAAAAGAATTCCACCTTCCCACAAACCATCTGATCTGTGACATGCCCACCAGGTGGAACTCGACATTAGCAATACTGCAGCATCTGCACAAGCAGCAGAGGGCCATCAATGAGTACCTGTGTGAGTATGGCACAAGGACAGGTTCAGGTCAACTTGTTTCCCCCCCCGCAGTGGCTGATGAGCAAGGATGCATGCACTGTGCTGTCACCATTTGAGGAGGCAACAAGGATGGTGAGCAGGGACAGTGCATGCATCAGTGACACAATTCTATTAGTGTTCCTGCTGGATCACACTCTGTGGGAATTATAGATGTGGCTCTAGAGGAAGAGCAGCGGGAGGAAGAGGAGGCATTCCCTAGCTCTGAAGGCCCCAGTCTTTCCGCAGACAGCATTCCAGCGGGTCCTCCTCAGATCAGACAGGAGGATGAGGAGGAGGAGGAATATTTAAGTAGTGGGGGCATTAAAGGTGGGCATTCCTCAAGGGAGGGTTTTGTGTGCCCAGAAACCCAAGGACTAGTACATGGCTGGAGGAATGCACGATGGGGTCATCCTCCTCATTGACCAGGAAGACTCGGAAGCGAATGCCACCTCCAACCTACGCTGCATGGGCTCCCTTATCCTGCAAAGCCTGGTAAAGGACCCCAGGATTCGTGCTATCAAGGAAAGGGATCATTACTGGTTGGCAAGCCTTCTTGATCCACGATACAAGGGTAAAGTTGCAGAGCTCATCCTGCCCACACAGAGGGAGCACAGGATGAAAATACTTGAGGACGCTCTAAAGTGACACTTGTGTAACACCTTTCCAGGCACTGGTAGGTTACCAAGTGATGACACAGGTGTTTCTGAGGCTGTGGATGATCAGAGGAATAGTGGTGAAGGCCAGGGCTGCTTGACTGATGCCTTTTTAATTTTTTTTAGTCCACAACGCCCAGGGACGTCAAATGTAGGCACCCATTGCCAGCGTCTTCACCATATGGTGCAGGACTACCTAGGGGCAAGGGCAGACCTGGATACCTTTCCAGCAGATGATCCACTGGCTTACTGGGTGTTGAGATTGGATCACTGGCCAGAACTTAGCCAATATGCTATGCAGCTACTAGGTTGCCCTTCATTCAGTGTGCTTTCTGAAAGGACGTTCAGTGCCACTGGAGGTTTTGTCACAGACAAAAGAGTGCGCCTGTCCACCGACTCTGTAATCCAGCTGACATTTATAAAAATGAATAAGTCCTGGATCAGCAGCTATCAATCCCCTGATGCTGACGTAACTGAACTCTTCCACAATACCACAAAAGGGTTACGGTGTGAAAGCACTTGCTGCCATGAAAGGCACATTATTTGGGTGCACTGCCACTGATGCCTATATTACCAGATTTATATCATTTTAATATTTGACCGCAGTGTCCACCCTGCACTCTTCCACAATACCACAGAGGGGTTACTGTTGCCAGCACTAAAGGCCCAATTTTAAAGCACCTATTGTTACTTTCATCCAAAGCCTGCATAAGTTTCACCATAATTTAGCCAAAAAATCCCTAAACTTGTTCTGTGTGTCCTAAAATGTCTCCTTTTTTAATACAGACTGCCGCCCCAAGCAGTTGTTTATGAATAGATTAAAGGAAAAATGTTTACCGTCATTTGAAATGTAATTTTTTTGTTTTTAAATGTTTCTATACATCCTATAAATCTGCCACTTCACGGGCAGGTTATGGGGACCTCCTAGACACGATATTTGAAGGAATTTTTTGTTTATATTTTTAACCCTTATTTCTTTAAAAACGTTTTTTTTTTTACTTTTTGTCCTTGTTTCCTATCCCCCAGGGCACTACCCGGACCCCCATACACCTTTTTTGGCAAATATCTTGCATATATGCCCTCTTGCAGGGCACTCTAAAAACCAAACTTTTGAGTCCCATTGACTTGCATTGAGTTCGGTTCGTGTTCGAGTTCGAACTCGAACCTTCGAAATTGTTCGAATGCAAACCGAACACGGGGGTGTTCGGCTCATCCCTATTCATAAGGGCCTGTCCTGGTCCCATGCCATTGTCTGATTTCTAAGGTGAAAAGATCTCAAAAGATTGGATTCCTTATGCTGCCATGAATTGTGGCCAAAAAAAAGAAAATTACAGTGAGAATGAATGAACTTTCCTATTTTCCAGGACAGTTGCAACAGCAAAACATCTAAGCAGTACCCAAACTCCAAAATGGGGAGTAAAGAAAACAGCAGCACTAATTGCCACAAGAAAGGTTTAATGATCAAAACCTCTGAAAAATGCACAACACCCAAAATGAGCACTAGAGGACACATCCAGCTTAATAAAACTGTCCAAAAATGGGCAATAGATTAATTGCTGGCTTTGCAACACTCCCCGGAAGAAATGTCTGCCACAGCTGTCAAGGTGTCACGACCCACCACCATGTTGCCTCTGATACTTACCAGGCACTGCTTGATGTCGCGAGCAGCCTCCAGGATGACAGCGCCCATGCTAGTCTAGCCGAGGTGGGCCAGCAGGTCCTGGGGTTGTTTGGCACTCTCCTTCATGCTCTGTGGCCCGCGGAGCCGCCCGCCTGTTCCTACATCAGCCATCTTTACAAGGTCTTCATGAAATCAAAAACAGGTTTTAGGACTTTCTGAAAGAGTTGTATCTTTGTAAATATATTGACAATGCTCCCTCCCTATTCTGCCTCGCTAGCAAAGCTGTGAGGCGTAAGTGCTTGAGACTAACTCTAAGTCTGTATTTGACCAGTACTCACATGATGAAAGTTCGGCAGACAGTGTCAACTCAGTAAAAATGACACGTAGAAAGATGACTCCAGTTGAAACCTTTAATGATCAGACTGACAATCTTTATAATATGTACAGCAATGCAGGTGAAAAGTCATTCGCTCTGTCAGCATAGAGCTAAGATGGCTGCTAGGTAACCAGTAATTATTAGCTTAGAAATTAGCCTGAGGAAAAAGGGGCGGGGCTAGCTAGATGCAGCAAGGCTATGGTGACCCAACAGGTACAAAATAGCTATGAAATCATAACTGTAAGCAGTAAAAGGCCGATTCAATACATTAAAATACCATTAAAATATACAAATAAAACCTAAATCATGGGGCATGATACTCCCCATCCAACTTACTCTACAGTTCATCTTCTGGAAAGGAAGGAGATGGAAAAATGTGAAGGAAGAAACATTTCTTACTTCAGATTAAAATATAGAGGTCAAGAGGTGCTCCAGTACCAGATGCAGAGTAGCACCATAAAGGGCAGGTTCAAAAACATTATATTAGGTCACATAGCATATGTGTCAAAGTGAATGCCACTATAATGAGCACCTTCTCTGCTAGTAGAGTTATAAAGTTCTCTTCCAATGGTTCAAAAGGTCAGGCAAACAGTGCCTTAGGAAGCAATGGTAGATCCAGAGGAGAAGCAAATTCTCCTTGACAGATGGATTCTCATTAATGCATTAAAAAAAATGTTGGATTTGTGGAAGTGAAGCCCATCTGGTTCCTGAAATGTCCGGTATTACAGTGATCTGCATGTTTAATAATCTGACTTCTAAACCCTTGTCTCGATGTGACCAGAGAATGTTCAAACCCATAGGTACTGAAATTGCCTACATTGATAAACCATAGCTGTGGCAAAAGTCAAAGCTTCCAGGGCTGAAAATGGCGAATAAGTGCGATATCGCTATCCACAACATCATAACTCTGGAACGTTCAAGTTCCACGTTTGAATAAATTAAAAGCGAGGCCAAACAAGTTCATAAGTGTTCTGGTTGTCATCTATGAGTTTCAACAACTTAAAATAAAATCTGTCTACTTTACACTAGGGAGTGTTTGTAAAATGGAGCAGCCATCAGCTTTCAATGTTCCCCTTAGTGGCCATTAGCTTTACACAATTCAATTAGGAACAAATACAAATTAAGGTGAATATTGGTGATTCGAAAGAATCCAAATTCCGTCTCGTTAAACCGAATCGCTTTTTAAATAAATTTTATGAATTAATCCGAAGCAAACTGAATATAATTGGAATGATTTGATGACTTAAAACAATTGCACTCATGGTGCAATGCAAACTCCCTAACCCAGACAGTAAAACAAGCAGAAATAGTAACCCTAGCCCTAAATGTAAGCCTAATCACAAAACAAGCAGAAATGGTAACTCCTTACCAAGAGTAACCCTAACCCAGTTTTTTTTCAGCCGGTACGTGCTTGTATGGCGTACCGGCACCTCCCGGCATTTTTTTTAAATATATGGTTTCCCCCAGCCTTCCAGTGATTGTGGCTGCACTTGGCCGCCGCTTGGCAGGCCGGATGGAGAGAGCCAAAACAGAGCGGCTTGCTGAATTCCAGAGGGAGTTTGTTTAATTCCTCCATCCGGGCTCCAGGCCTGAAATCAAGCTGGGGAATTCGGTTTGCTGCCTCCCCCCACACTGCCAGGCTTGGTGGCGAAGGGAGCCGTGGGTTATCCAAGCAGCACTGGCTCTGTCAGGATCGCACCTGATGCGGGCCATGGTGGGACCCAAAGTTCAGGGGGGTCTGAGCCCAGTATGCAGGGGAACCCACCCCTCAGTACCTTGATGGAATGGATATTGGGTGATGCCAGAGCGCAGTACAAATGGATTAGACAGAGAGTAGTCAATAGGAGGTCCAAGATCAGAGGATTGGCACAAAGCGGTGGTCGGTGGGCAAAGCAGAGGGGTCTGGTACACGGTGAATCAATGAATATACAGAATGAACGTCTGAACAGATCAGGGTATAAACCAATACTGAGGTACTGCACATAGGGGATGTGGTTGTGTGTGTGTTTTGGTGCTTTGACTTATTAACCCCTATCAGTGCTGGTAGTAGTGCTGACAAGGGGGCAGCACCTTTTATGGATCTGATGCATCGGCAGGCATGGTTTCTGACAAGCAGGCATGGTTCCTGACAGTACCCCAGTTGCAAGGGAAGACCTCAGGACTACTCAGACTCGATTAGGTAGCTGGGCACCTGCGGGCAAGGGGAGAAAGTCCATGTTCCTGATATCTGGTCCCAGGTGGGTATAACGATGGTGCCCTTTATGGTATAGGGATCTGGTGCTTCAGGAGAGGAATCTGGATGCTTGGGAGTGCCATGACCATGTAGACTCCTAGCAACTGATGGGCACGGATAGGAGTCAGAGGTACCAGAATACATGGTGCCCACATAGGCGAATGGCTTTGGGGCAGACTATACCACGACTGGAGAGATTTCAGCCAGGGGTTCTGTATTGTTGTCTGCGTGCATTTCTTTCGCTGGCATCTCCGAGTCGTAGCCTTGGATGCCTTACAGGTCTCACCCTCCAGGGTGCACTGGACAGTAGACTCGTCCGTAATCATAGTGCCCACATGATGAGGTGGCACCACGCTAGGCATTTCTTCTCCAGGTCCTTCATCACTGGAGGAGTCACTGAGTGGCCTGAAGTCCTGCCAGGGTCCCAGATAGGAAGGAGTGGTGGTAGCCCCCACAAACCCCGTACATTGATTTGGGGGGCCCCTGGAACACTGAGCAGTCTGTAACTGCAGCTCACCATCATAGTCCACGGTGTCCCAGTCTGCAGACCCAAGATCATATGGAAGAGAGTGCCAGGAGGACGGTGGAGGTTCTTGCTGGCTGGGAATGATAGGATCCACTGTCAGTTTCAATGTGGCAACTGTAGGCTGGCTTGCTGCTGCTCTGCTGTTCATTACCTCATTTAATCTTGCCAGGTCTTTCTTGCGTACAACAGTTCCTAGGATTGCATATAATCCTGGTTTTGGGGTTCTGGTCCCATGGGGTTGTAGAGGAGGTTGACTGCAGCAGAATCAGGAATGGAGAAAGTACCCTGTATGCAGTAGGACCTTGGATCTTCTGGTGTGGGAGTATTTCGCAATACAGGGTTGGTGGTGGAAACAGCACTGCTGGGAAGGAGCTGTCTGGGAGTCAGCCCTGGAGTGTGAATTGACATAACCTCCATGGGAGTTGGAGGCTCTGGCTCGACAGGTAAGGTGGTTTCAAAGTCTATAGGAGTTATAGGCTCGTCCTCTTCAGGTCTAGTCTCCAGAGACATTGTACCCCTGGGCACAGCGGGCACAGGAGATTTGGTGGGCCGACGCCTGCTGGAAGCAGGAGAAGGTGCAGGAGGCCTTCTGGGTGAGGGCTTGGAAACATGAACAAGCCTGGATTTCTTTGCTGATTTAGAAGTTGCTGCAGGTGCAGGCACTGGGACTGGCTGTGGGATTACAGCAGGGCTAAGCACAGGATCTTGCCTCTTGGGTGGTCTCACGGGACAATTCACCAACCAGTGGGAGCCTGCCCCGCAATACATACATAGACCAGCGGCTTTCCTCCTGGCACGCTCCACAGGAGACAGTGGGCCTTTATGCTTTCTCGCAGGGGGAACACACATCTTGGTGGAGGGGTCTTTTAACCCCTTAAGGGCCGCTGACGTACCCTGTACGTCTTGTCCTCGGGTCTCCCTTAGACCCGCGGACGTACAGGGTACGACAGCGGCGCCTAATCCCCCTCCCGCCCGATACTCACCTCCCTCGCCGGATCCCACGGCGATCTGGCAGGGAGGAAGCCTGCCCATGTGATTTACATGGGCAGGCGAGGCTGATGACGTCGCCACGCTGCGTGGTGACGTCATCAGCAGGCGTCCCCATGGATTTCAATGGAGGGGAGGGGGGGCTTCTTCGGAGCCCTCTATCTCCCCAACCATTGAAGGTAGGGAGATGCTGTTTGCACCGCTGGAGAGGGGAGAGCCTCCCCTTTCCAGCGGTGTATGGCATTAACGGTTTCGCCGCCGGATCACGTTGCGGCGCCAATTGGCGCCAAAACGCGATTCAAACCTGGAGGGAGGCTGACATCTTGGATGTCAGCCAAGCCTCCAGGTCCCCCCCACCCACTGACAACCTCACCATATGTGTGAGGATGTCAGTGGGCCAGTTAACCCTCTAGCTGCCATGTAGAGATAAGGGGATCCTAAGGATCCCTTTATCTCCCAATCCATGGCAGCTAGATGGTCATATTTACCATCATTTGAAAGGCCTGATTATGATACCAAACCTGACCAGGTTTGGTTTTAATTTTTTTTTTTTTTTTAAAAAAAATAAAAAAAAAATAATAAAAAAATTCAATAAAATAAAAAAAAGTTTTTTTAAAAAAGTTTTTTTTGTCTGGGGGGGTTTAATTAAATAGGACCTAGGCTGTCATCTAAAAATAATTAGCATAAAATGGTCAGAATGAGCGCAGCGCACATAGGTGAACTGTCTCAGCAGTGAAGGGGTTAAAAAGCAAACGCATGTAAAAATTGGGTATTTCTAGTCTCGGGACAAAATTTTGAACCTATTTAGCCCGGGTCGTTTTGGGTGGTTGTAGATTTTGGGGATTAAATTAAAAAAAAGGGTGTTTTTACCATTTTTTTCCTCATATTTCATATTTTTTTTTTAGTAAATTATTCGATATGATGGAAATAATGGTATTTCTAGAAAGTCCATTTAATGGCGGGAAAAAGGGTGTATAATATGTGTGGGTTGAATAAACGAGTAAGAGGAAAATTTGACCTAAACACTAACAGTGCAGAAACGTAAAAACAGCAGCGGTCACTAAAAGACGGATTTGTGTAAAACCGCCCGGTCACTAAGTGGTTAAGGAGTCTAGTACTTGCCATAGATCTTGCAGCACCACGCACAGTTGATAAGACACCTCCACCAGGACTGGCAGTAACCCTGCGGGCTCAGTTGTTGACCTCAGTATTCTGTCAGGATCGCACCTGACGCAGGCCATGGTGGGACCCAAAGTTCAGGGGGGTCTGAGCCCAGTATGCAGGGGAACCCACACCTCAGTACCTTGATGGAATGGATACTGGGTGATGACATAGCGCAGTACAAATGGATTAGACAGAGTAGTCAATAGGAGGTCCGAGGTCAGAGGATTGGCACAAAGCGGCGGTCGGTGGGCAAAGCAGAGGGGTCTGGTACACAATGAATCAATGAAAATACAGAATGAACGTCTGAACAGATCAGGTGATAAACCAGTACTGAGGTACTGTACATAAGAGGGAGAGGACCTTTATGGACAAACAGGGGGTGTGGTTGTGTGTGTGTTTTGGTGCTGTAGCGCTGTCTCCCGGAGGAGCCGCTGAAAATGAACCACGGGTCAGTCTCCCCGCACTAGGGAATAAATATACTCCAACACCGCTGTGGGTTTTTATAATTTAAATAGTTTACTAAAATGTTAAGCAGACGTTGAGACACGGTATTCACAGGTATTATTACAGTACTTTCGTATCGCGGTAAAAACGTGTAGCGGGAAAGAAACGAAACACAAGGCTTCTTATTTCGGAAAAATAATATATTCGCAACCGAACAGAAAAGAATGCAATTGCACGAAATTCCGGAAAAAGGGACACGTAGCGGAACCAAGAATACAATCTCTTCGTATTTCGATAAACGCGCAGCGGAAAAGAGAAAATATATTCGGAACGTATCTTTAACCCCTGTTCCGATTCGTAACAGAATGAGTCCTGCACAGGTTAAGTCCCGGAATGTAAAAGGTGTGTATGTGTGTGTGTATGGTACCCGGGTACTGTTCAACTGGCCAGTGAATTTACTTAAGGAATGTCTTCGACTAGTCAAGTTGGGGCCCTGTGAACTTTAGAGAGAAAACAGCAGCGTATTCCTTATTTACAAACGGCCTTGGAGGCCTCTCACCCATCCACCGATTGCTTTAGGCTCCGCTGACCCAGGACGTCTCTCCGCTCGATATTGACTGGGGATACTTGCGGCCGGATCCGTTGTCTGACTTTCCGTAGCTTGTCCACGACTTGTCCAGCTCACCGCCTGCTCTCCGTATCCGATCAACTCGCGGCAACTCCTCACTCAAGGTCTTTGGTTCCTTAATCTGCAGCAAATCTCAGGAACCTGGAGGTCTTCTTCTCCTAAGGCTGGATGACCCGATGTAAGGAACTGACAGGTCTCACTCGCGCTCTGGCCTAGGCCCTCTAGCGATATCTTGCACTGCGTCTGCTCTCCCTCGTTCCCTGGCGCACTCTGGCGCGTTCCCCACGAGGCTCAGGATGTCAAGCGTCTGTGTCCCACCCACTTCCTGTCTGTTTGCAAAGCACGCCGGGAAATGTAGTCCCAATGTCCAGTGTCTCTGATCGCGATTGTCTCCATCTTGTGGCCAAAAATAGGTGCTGCCACAGCAAGGTTTTAACACAGCGCTACACTCTCCCCCTCCTAGAACTCTTGGGTCTCTCCAAGGAGGTACAACAGTTACATTACATTTCCACAATATTTGAATACAGTTTACATAACATGTACAGGTTCAGCAGCATACATGCAGTGGGTTAGGAACACTTCCTCAAGTTGACTCATATTTTGGGCTACCTCAGCTAGCATAGCAGACACTTCGGGCAACCTCTGCACTGTGGTGATGGCCTCTTCAGTGCTATGTCCTGGTGAGTCGTAGGTGAGTCGTTGGGGCGGTCGAACAGAGCGTTTTGGTTCTGGCTCAATCAGTTCCTCTTCAGGTGGAAGTACTATAGGTGCTGGCTCAGTCCTTCTCTCTATCACTGGAGCAGACGTTTCTTCAGAGTATGATCCCTCCAGTGAAGGCATAGAACTATAATCACCTGAATAAGCTTCAGCTTCCGGAGCTACCGGGATCCCAACAGCCTCAGGGACTTCCAACTGAAATTCAAGAGCTTCAGGGATTTCAACAGTCTCAGGGACTTCCAGCAGAAATTCAGGAGCTCCAGGCCCCAAGTCACTCTCCCACCGCTCAGGAACAACGACAACCTCCCCAGGCTCCGGTGAGCGCATCCAGTCTAGACAATAACTCTCTTCTTCACTGTCTCTTTCGCTCTCTTCGGCAACCCGGGTCTGTTGAGACCGAGTAACAGGAGGCAAACGTGGAGCAGGCGGATTTGGCAGAGGCAGTTTGTCCCCAACTGGCATCCTCACAGCCTCTCTCAAAGGTAACAAATGATTCCGGTGCCAGTTCTTGAGAGGCCCAGCCTTTCCATCCGGGCGAATCTGATACACTGGTAGACCCGGCAGTTGTTTGCAGACAATGTAAACCTGGGAACTCCACCTATCCGCCAACTTGTGTCTCGCAGCAGTACCCAAGTTCTTCAATAGAACCCTATCACCGGGTTGTAGATCTTGTATTCGAACTTTCAAGTCATAGTTCCTTTTATTTCTTTGCTCCCTGTTTCCTGAGGTCAAACGGGCCTGTTCAAACGCAGAAGCCAGATTCTTTCGAAGTCTATCCACGTAGTTTCTATGGGAAGCTACTGACGTCTGGTCTAGAGATAACCCAAATGCCAAATCAACCGGCAGTCGAGCTTCCCTTCCGAACATAAGACGGTACGGTGAGTATCCAGTTGCATCGCTCTCCGTACTGTTATATGCATGCACCAGAGTAGCTATGTGACGACTCCAACTCTGCTTCTCCACATTCGACAAGGTCCCCAGCATGTTTAGCAGTGTGCGATTAAACCTTTCAGGCTGAGCATCACCTTGAGGGTGATATGGTGTAGTTCGGGTCTTTTGGATTCCCAACAGCTCTAACAATTGCCCCACCAGTCTGCTTTCAAAGTCTCTACCCTGATCAGAGTGTATCCTCCTTGGCAGTCCGTAATGAACAAAGAACTTTTCCATCAACACCTTGGCCACTGTCGGAGCGCGTTGATCTTTTGTGGAAAAAGCTTGGGCGTAACGAGTGAAATGATCAGTCACTATTAGAATGTTCCCTTGCCCACTAGCATCCGGCTCTAAGCACAAGAAGTCAATGCACACCAAATCCATGGGTCCCTGGCTCTGCAGATGGCTCATTGGAGCAGTTCGGGTCGGTAGAGTCTTTCTCTGAATACACCTCAGACAGGAATGACAATAACTTTCCACTTCAGCTCTCATGCAAGGCCAATAGAACCTATCTCGCACCAGCTTAAAAGTTCTCTCAGCACCCAAATGTCCATGCTCATCATGTAGTGATCGCAGCACACTCTCCCTATGTTTAGTGGGGAGGAATAACTGTTGAATCTCTTCAGCGTTAGTTGAGGGGCCCCTTCGGTAGACCACCCCATCCAACATCTTTAACCGCTCCCACTCTTTGTAGACCAATCTGGCTCCACTCGGGGAGTTGGTTAACAAAATCTCTCGCTGGTTTGCAGTCAGGGCCTTTATGGTCAAGGCAATTAAAGGGTCTCTGGCCTGATCCGCTTTCAGGTCCTGTCTCGAAAAGGTAGGTAAACTTTCATCCCTCAACTGCGTAGGGTTACAGTAAAACTCAGGAACAGCCGCAGCCATGACTCCTATGGCCTCCGCTTCAATCCCTCCTTTGACCCGGCGCTCTGTTCCTTGACACAAAGCTTGCACCCCGTCTGGAGTCAACTGAGTCCATTCTGTAGTGTAGAGTCTTCTCGATAACGCATCAGCATCTCGATTATTCACCCCAGGGCGATACTTCAGGCTGAACCGAAACCGTGACAGAGCGGCCAACCACCAATGTCCCGTTGGGTCCAGTTTTGCGGTAGTAAGGATGTAGGTAAGAGGATTGTTATCCGTATTGATCACAAACTCGGCTCCATACAGATAGTCTTTTAACTTGTCTACCACTGCCCACTTTAAGGCTAGGAACTCCAACTTGTGAGTAGGGTAGTTCTTCTCTGAAGGTGTAAGGCTCCGGCTCACGTACGCTACAGGCCTCAGCAATCCACCATACTCCTGATACAGGACTCCTCCCAGACCTTCTCGGCTGGCATCCACATGTAGCTCATACGGCTTGTGAGGGTCCGCATAGGCCAAAACAGGAGCTCGGGTTAGACTCTCTTTCAGCTTCACGAAAGCTCCTTCACATTGACTGGTCCATTCACCTTGTATAGACTCTCGAGCTTTCCTTGGCCCTGAAGCTGACGGGTTTTGGTCAGAGACCTTGCAGCCTTCTTCTGTGGTTTCCTTCTGCAGGAGTTTGTTCAGTGGTTGAGCTATTTTCGCGAATCCTCCCACAAATCTTCGATAGTATGAACAGAATCCCAAGAAAGATCTAAGTTCAGTGACGTTTCGGGGTCTAGGCCAAGAAGCTACGGCCTCCAACTTCTGAGGGTCTGTCGAAACACCTTCTGCTGAGACCACATGTCCTAGATACGTAACAGACGGTAGACAGAATTGGCATTTCTCCAGAGACAGTTTCAGCCCCTCTTCATGGAGCCTCTTCAAGACCTTCTCCAGACGTTGCTCATGTTCTTCCAGAGTCTTCCCAAACACAATTATGTCATCCAGGTACACTAATACTTCGATTAGATTCATATCCCTGACTGTCTTCTCCATCAACCGTTGGAACGTGGCTGGAGCCCCCGTAAGGCCTTGAGGCATTCTGTTGAATTCAAAGAACCCCAGTGGACAGATGAACGCAGTTTTCTCCTTGTCTTCAGGATGCATGGGTATCTGGTGATACCCGCTTCGCAGGTCTAGTACACTAAACCACTTTGCTCCAGACAAACACTGTAGGGCATCTTCTATCCGAGGAGTGGCATATTGATCGGGGATGGTTCTCCGGTTCAATGTGCGGTAGTCTATGCATAGGCGGACAGAACCATTTTTCTTCCGGACCAACACTATGGGAGATGCGTATGGACTCCTGGACTCTTGAATCACCTTGGTTCTTTGCAATTCATTCAGCTGCTCTCGCAGATCATCTAAGTCTCCTAGCGGAACTCGCCTTGATCTTTCACGAAACGGCTTGTCTTCTTGTAACCGAATGCGGTGCTCAGTACTCTTAGCTAGGCCCACATCGAACTCATCTTTCGAGAACAATTCCTTCCACTTTAGGACTTGAGACTGAAAACGTTTCTTCCACTCAGGTGAAATGGGAGCGTCCTTGGGGTAGAATCTTTTATCTGGAATCTCTTTATCCACTCCCCCTCCTAAATCGGTAGAGAGGGGTGTAGCAGACTCTACTTGCCCGATAGGCATTCGTGCTTTAAGGACTACTGGAGAATCCGTCACATTGCACACGCTGACCGAGACTCTCCCTCGTGTTCTCTTCAGAGCTTTGGTGGAGATTATTTCAGGAATTACTTCGACTCCGGTTTCCCTCCCATGATTAAAATTGGTTCCCAGCACCACATAGGGACCTGGTTGCGATCCGTTCAACTTGACTGAAGCCCGGAAGCTCGCCACTTCTCCTGCTTGCAGAACCTTCTCCATTCCCCCCAGTCTCCACAGGCGCCCCACCTCGGCAGGTGCCTTTCGTTCTTCGACCATCCTCTGATAGACCGGACGTAACATTGGGTGTACTCCTTGAGTCACACCTTCTTCCAATACAATAGGTGTCAGGAGACTATCAGGGAGCTTCTGTTCGCACCTGAGGGTCGAGGACACAATGCCAATGCCAATGCATCACAACCCCCAGACTGTCCGATGACTTCAGATCCGATCTCCAACTTCACTTGCAGGTACCCGTCATAAGGGAGTTTCTCAGTGCCGATACCCCATATTTCCAAATCCTTCAATTCTTGCAGAGGAATGTGCTTTAAGTGTTTCTCATAGAAGTCTTTGTAGATCAATGTCACTTGAGCCCCTGAATCTAACAGGGCTTTAGTGTAGACTCCCTCCACTTGGATTGGCACAATAGGAGAAGGACCTATCAGTTGGTCAGGAAACTTGGTGGCGGTATCCGGACGCTTAGACCCAGTTTGCTGTACCCTGGCCTTTTTCTTGGCCCGTGTAGGTTTTGGGTGTGCATTGCTTCCCCATGACGTAGACCCGGATGCTAAGGGAGTGACTCTTTCAGTCCTGGCAGGCTCAGCAGTTGGCTTGGCTTTGGGCCCTCTCGACCTCTTAGTCTTGGCTTGGTTTTTGGAGCGGGGTTCAACCTTCGGGCACCTAGGTTGCTCCTTCACTTGTGCCCTCTGGCGTTTCCCGCCGGTGAGGTAGATAACAGTCCTTCTAGGGCTTTCAACAGTCCCTCGACTCTATCCTTCTCAGGCTTTCGGCCTTTGCACTGTGCGCGGAAATGGCCCATTTCTCCACAACCGAAACATCTCTTCTTAGAGAGCGGAGACGTAGTTGCTTGTTGAGATTTTGTTAAAGGACTTGGACCAGACGCCACAGCAACTCCCGTCGTCTGCATACCTGTGAGGAATTTCTGCATTTCTGCCTGCATTTCGGTCACCTTCATCAACACTCGGCACAGTTCCGCGTGCGCTTGTTGCAATTCAGCTTGAGCCTCCTGTACTTTCTTGACGGTTTTGGACAATTCACCACGTTCAGGGAGGTTCGATTCTTTGGCAGCCCTCTCTGTAGATTTAAAAACGACTAGGTGTTCTTGTTCGTCCTCGTCAGATCCATAAGTATCTAGAGAGTCGCTTTCAGGCTGCAGACCGTCGTTATGTCTCACAGGTTGTGCATAAGCCCTTTCCCCCCGCCTGAAGGATTTCTCTTCCAGTAAAGCCTCTTCCTCTCGTACAACTCGGATCAGTTCCAGGTACTTCAGCTCTTGGTTACCTGCTCTGCTTCTCAGCTGCATCATTACTGGATCTAGAGGTTGAGAGCCCCTCAGGATCTGTTTTATTCGGATCTTATCTACTTCGGCCGGTTCGGCCCCTTTCTTCAGGAGTATCTGGTGTAGAATCTTATCTAGGCGCCTCATGTACTCGGTCATCCTTTCACCTCTTCTCTGATAGGTGTGTTCGTACTGATATACCAGTTCGGCCGCCTTTTCGGTTCGCCCAAAAACTTCTTCAAGAACGTTTAAGTAATCTAAAGCAGTACAATCTTTTCTATTCAGTTTCAGGTTTCTCACCGCTTCTGACGCAGGTCCCTTTAAGCTCTCGGTGATCCTTTGCTTTTTCTGGGCCTCAGGGACATCCCACTCACCCAGAGCCTGCATCGCCTGTTCCACCCATTCTTCAAAGGTTTCTTCTCCTGCCGGAGTTGGTACGTTTCCTGTAAAATTTCTTAACCGTCGATAACCGAAGTTAGTGTGAGGAGGGCTTGTTTTCTGACATTTTAGCCAGTAGATCTCCAATAGCCACAATGAATTCAGGCCCGATCATGGCCAACGGACTAGGCGTGGGAACACTTGCGGATTCGCCACGTGGCGCACTTGGCTGAATTAGTTGGACTTCCACCTTATCGGCCAGTTTCACGCTCGCGCCCTGAAAACATGATGGAACGCCCTTTCTCCACTCGAGAAGAACATACGTGTGAGAGGTATCTGGTTTTTTTTCAATGTCCAGTATTAACCCCCGATGATCTGGTGCTAGCGTGGCCACGGCCTGGCGAATCTGATCTTCAGCCCAAGTGTCTGCGGGAATATCCATGACTATACAACATTCTAACTGACTACTGTGCTCCCCACACCATTCGGCAACAGTGTCTGGATCCATATTTAACCCTTTAGATGCGGTTTTTCCAGAGACTGGATCCCGGAAACGAGCCCCCACGTGTAGCGCTGTCTCCCAGAGGAGCCACTGAAAATGAACCACGGGTCAGTCTCCCCGCACTAGGGAATAAATATACTCCAACACCGCTGTGGGTTTTTATAATTTAAATAGTTTACTAAAATGTTAAGCAGACGTTGAGACACGGTATTCACAGGTATTATTACAGTACTTTCGTATCGCGGTAAAAACACGTAGCGGGAAAGAAACGAAACACGAGGCTTCGTATTTCGGAAAAATAATATATTCGCAACCGAACAGAAAAGAATGCAATTGCACGAAATTCCGGAAAAAGGGACACGTAGCGGAACCAAGAATACAATCTCTTCGTATTTCGATAAACGCGCAGCGGAAAAGAGAAAATATATTCGGAACGTATCTTTAACCCCTGTTCCGATTCGTAACAGAATGAGTCCTGCACAGGTTAAGTCCCGGAATGTAAAAGGTGTGTATGTGTGTGTGTATGGTACCCGGGTACTGTTCAACTGGCCAGTGAATTTACTTAAGGAATGTCTTCGACTAGTCAAGTTGGGGCCCTGTGGACTTTAGAGAGAAAACAGCAGCGTATTCCTTATTTACAAACGGCCTTGGAGGCCTCTCACCCATCCACCGATTGCTTTAGGCTCCGCTGACCCAGGACGTCTCTCCGCTCGATATTGACTGGGGATACTTGCGGCCAGATCCGTTGTCTGACTTTCCGTAGCTTGTCCTCGACTTGTCCAGCTCACCGCCTGCTCTCCGTATCCGATCAACTCGCGGCAACTCCTCACTCAAGGTCTTTGGTTCCTTAATCTGCAGCAAATCTCGGGAACCTGGAGGTCTCCTTCTCCTAAGGCTGGATGACCCGATGTAAGGAACTGACAGGTCTCACTCGCGCTCTGGCCTAGGCCCTCTAGCGATATCTTGCACTGCGTCTGCTCTCCCTCGTTCCCTGGCGCGCTCTGGCGCGTTCCCCACGAGGCTCAGGATGTCAAGCGTCTGTGTCCCACCCACTTCCTGTCTGTTTGCAAAGCACGCCGGGAAATGTAGTCCCAATGTCCAGTGTCTCTGATCGCGATTGTCTCCATCTTGTGGCCAAAAATAGGTACTGCCACAGCAAGGTTTTAACACAGCGCTACAGTGCTTTGACTTATTAACCCCTACCAGTGCTGGTAGTAGTGCTGACCATGGGGCAGCACCTTTCATGGATCTGATGCATCAGCAGGCATGGTTTCTGACAAGCAGGCATGGTTCCTGACAGGCTCCTTCCTTTCCCTCCCCGAGATAGCAGGAGGAGATGTAAGTGAGCGTGTCACATTGTGTCTGCTCGTGCTGCTGCAGCGGCTCCCTGGTACAAAGTGGAAACAATGTGACACCGAGCAGCTGTGAGATCATTCAACAAAAGACAGCAATAACTCCTGCTGTGCTGTGGGTGGGGGGGGGCCTTGCAGACACCTTCCCAAATCACTGCTCAGCGGTGAGCTCTCTGCCGTCTGCTGCTCCTATTACTGCACCGCCAGTAACACATTCCAGACCCCCTCTATTCAATCACAGCACATCTGACTACTGATCACATAGCCACTGCACCTCACTGGATGCCATGCAAACCAGAAAGCAGACTGGGATAAGGTGCAATTCATGCTGCTTTAAGCAAGGGCTTAAAAAATAAAACCAGAATTATTATTTGTTTACTGTACAATTGAAATAAACAACATCTCTTGACTATATACCCCAGAAATATACACCCCAGTATCCTACCCTCTCCTTGCTTTGCTTTTAGGGTACTTTACATGATTGCACTGCTTTTGTGTATAGGCTGCAGGTCCCTGGAGACTATATACAGTGGCAAGAAAAAGTATGTGAACCCTTTGGGATTACGTGGAGTTTTGCATGAATTGGTCATAAAATGTGCTCTGATCTTCATCTAAGTCGCAACAATTTGAAAAACACAGTCTGCTTAAAATAATACAACACAAACTTTATATGTTTTCATGTGTTTATTGAACATAACATGTAAACATTTACAGTGCAGGGTGGAAAAAGTATGTGAACCCCTAGCCTATTGACATCTCCAAGAGCTAATTGGAGCCAGGAGTGAGCCAACCTTGAGTCCAATCAGTGTGATATTATTGGATGTGTTGCTTAAAGCTGTCCTGCCCTTTAAAAACACACACCAGTTTGGGGTTTACTGGTTTCAAGAAGCACTGCCTGATGTGAACCATACCACCACGGAGGAAGCCATTGCTGTCCAAAAAGAATATTGCAGCACGTTTGAAGTTTGCAAAAGAGCACCTGGATGTTCCACAGCACTACTGGCAAAATATTCTGTGGACAGATGAAACCAAAATTGAGTCATTTGGAAAAAACACACGTGTGGAGAAAAAAAGGCACAGCACACCAACATCAAAACCTCATCCCCACTGTAAAACATGGCGGAGGGAGCATCATGGTTTGGGGCTGCTTTGCTGCCTCAGGGCCTGGACGAATTGTTGTCATTGATGGAAAAATGAATTCCAGAGTTTATCAAGACATTTTGCAGGAAAATGTAAGACCATCTGTCCGCCAACTGAAGCTCCGCAAAGGATGGGTGATGCAACAGGACAATGACCCAAAGCATACAAGTAATTCAACAAAAGAATGGCTTCAACAAAACAAAATACGCCTTCTGGAGTGGCCCAGTCAGAGTCCTGACCTCAACCCGATTTGAAATGCTGTGGCATGACCTTAAGAGAGCGATTCACACCAGACATCCCAAGAATATTGCTACACTGAAACAGTTTTGTGAAGAGGAGTGGTCCAAAATTGCTCCAGATCGTTGTGCAGGTCTGATCTGCAACTACAGGAAACATTTGGTTGAGGTTATTGCTGCCAAAAGAGGGTCAACCAATTATTAAGTCCAAAGGTTCACATACTTTTTCCACCCTGCACTGTAAATGTTTACATGTTCTGTTCAATAAAAACATGAAAACATATGTTTGTGTTGTGTTATTTTAAGCAGACTGTGTTTTTCAAATTGTTGTGACTTAGCTGAAGATCAGAGCACATTTTATGACCAATTCATGCAAAACTCCACGTAATCCCAAAGGGTTCACATACTTTTTCTTGCCACTGTATATATCATATAAATCAATCAATCAATTTTCATTTATGTTTGCTCACACACACAGTGCACATTTCTGTGAGTTTTATTGCAGTGGATTCTGCGACACGCTCATATTTGTAAAATTGGCTCTGTCCTTAAAGGGTTAATAAAGGAGTATTTATTAGGACACGTAAAAGTCATAATAATCGGTTTTTCCCTGGGTGTGAGAGTACCCCCACCTATTTTTCAAGAAAAAAAGCACTGCCCTAACCTAATTGTAAAATAATCTGAAATGGTAACATTATTATTATTAATATCATCATTTATATTTCTGCAGTGCTTTACAGTAACCAATGGGGACAGAGACAAAATTACAAACAAACAGAGGTGTAGAGAGTACTGCTCACTGGAGTCTACAGTCTAGGGGAGTTGGGGTGCAGGAAAAGAGGAGTTTAATTGGTTGTCAGGATCACTAATACTAGTATTACAGAAATGTTGGGAACAAGGAAGGGGCCTCAGCTATGATGTGGGTTAGGTTAGCAGAGGGATCAGTAGGTCGGCATCAGTAATGTGGTTTTCTAATCTGAAGAGATGGGTTTTAAGGAATTTCTTAACCTTAATCCTAACCCTAAACATAAACCAAGCAGAAATTGGAACCTTACAGTTACAGGCATTTATACAGCGCCAGCATATTCCGCAGTGCTTACAATAGGGGAGCACATGTACATGATACATGATGAAAAGAACCTTGCCCGTAGGATAACTGTCCAGGTAATACAGCACTTAACCAAGTGCCCAAGCAGACATACTGTAGCTCACAATTTAAGGGACTGGGGTAGGTGAAACAAATGGGAGCAGAGGGAATGTGAAGATGGTTAGCAGGGCTTGCATGGGAAGGACCAGAAGCCTAGGCTTAGTAAGAGTAATTAGAGAGAGAAGTGGAGAAAACTGGAAAGGAGACCTGAAATTATGGACCAGGCTTGGGTGGGAGGGTTGCGTGGGACACCAGAGGGTAAGAAGCAGTGCAGTCTGTGTGTGTGTGTGTGTGTGTGTGTGCTATGGAGAGAGAATAAGGTTTGGTGAAAATGCTCAGCATGTTAACCATTTATGACGTAGGGGGAGAGAGGGAGGAACAGAGGTGATTTTTCTATTAGAAATGGAGGGAGTTTTAAAATCAGCCAGAGATTAATAAATGCAGACATAAAATACAATTGCAAAAACCTTAACACTAAACCTAACTATAGCTGTAAAAGTAACACTAACCCTAATAGTAACCCTATTTTTCAAACATGAATCGACCGAATATTCAGAACCGATCTAATATTGGCTTGAACCTGAAACTGAAATTTTTCGGCGTGCAGGGCTAGTGGGAATTCTTTTCTTACACACGGTTTATTTTATTTTAAATTACCATCCTTTTTTTTCCTAAGAAAATATGATCTTAAATATTGTAAGATTTTGCTGAGGGTTTAATAATTTAACTAGGTAATATTAAATTTACTCATCCCTTTATCAATTAGCAAAATTGCTGTAACCATAAGTCTCCTTCAGTGCTAGATGTCATTATGGCTGTGCACAGACTAGTACATCCTCAACACCCTGACCTAAAAGAGTCAGAGTCGGTTAGGGATATATCTATGTAGAGTGCTAGCCACTGCCAGACATGCTTTTCTTATACATTTATTTGCATATATAAATGAAATCTACTAGAATAGAATAGTGACAGATAATAGATTCATGTTGCAAGCTGAAACTTAAGGGACATGTCTTTTAAGAGCCATGTATAAAAGAATTGCTGGTAGCCACACTAGTAATTTGGTCAGGAGTTCACCTGTGAGTTTAGGGCAGGAATTAAGTACCTCTGCAGTTTTGTTATCAACTGACAAGAATGTCTGAACACAAAGCAGGTTGTAGAGAGATGAGTTATTGATTTTTCACTTCTGTGCTTTGTGGAGTTTTGACCCGACCTGCAAAAGGCAGAGAGGTTTTGTCGCAAGAATTGCAATTAAGGGTGGTATAACTAGCAATTTATGGAGCGGAGTTCACTCTTCATGGGGATTCAAATCACATATAAACACACACAGTGTGGACTTGGTTTAACTCTGAAGTTTAAACAGAAAGATAACACAAATACAAATAACACTTTCTATCAATCATCGTATTAATTGCAAACATGTTTACCTTTATAATTATATTCCATTAAAACAGAACAGCAAACTAAACTAGAAAAATAAGGTAAAAACCCGCAATCAGAATGTCCAAGAACTGCTACAGATTATTTAGATCATTTTGCCATTTTGAATGTGTAAAGTGTGTTTTGGGTTTAAATAAGTGGCACTCACTATAATGGATAGAGCAAAGTGACAAATGAATGCAAATTAACCCTTTCGCTGCTGAGGCTTTTCCCGCCCCTGTGCTGAGGTCATTTTTACCGGTTTTGCTCATCATGTTTAAACGTGTTTTGAAGGCTTATTTTAGTATATGACCCAGACATATTATATATCGTTCTTTCCGTCAGACTTGGTAGATTCATAATATGTCATTATTATATGTATACGTTATGTCATGTCTGTATATTATAACAAAAAATGCAATAAAATATGTATTTTCAATAATTTACAATGTGTAAAGTGTTTTTTTTCACATTTTAACATGCGAGCAATTGCGGTTATATTTTGTATGGGGTGCGTTTGTTAAAAAAATTAGAGATGGGGTCTCGTTACATTTTTTTTTGGGGAAAATTACACTATTTTTAACAAACGCACCGCATACAAAAATCGTTAGTGCAGCATCATTGTTCACATTATAATTGAAATGGGAACAATATTGCTGCATTAACAAACCCAAAAAAAAAAAAAAAGTGTTTTTTTTTTTTTTATAATTTTTTTTTTTTATTTTTAAATTTTATTTTTTTTTACAACATTTTTCACTTTCATGTTTGGTATCGTTGGAACGGCCATGCCCTGGCCGATCCAGCAATACCAAACGTTAACCCCTAGCTGCCACGGATCGGGAGATAGGGAGTTCATTGGAACTCCCTATCGCCACCGTTGGTGGCAGTTAAGGGTTAAGTCCAGGACTGGCGTCATCGTGCTACGCACGATGACGCCAGTCCTCAGGGGGAGTTCCCGGAGGCTTGGCCGACATCCAAGATGTCGGCCAGCTCCGGGAAAGGATCGCGAACCGGCGCTTTTCAGTGCCGATTCGCGATCCAGCTCCCCAGGGGTTAATGCCAGGCATCATTTGGAAGGGCAGGCTGTGCCCTTCCAAATGATGCCTGGGTTAACCCCCGCAGAGCCGCCGATCGGGAGGGAGAGAGGTCCGAAGGACCTCCCCCCCTCCCTTTCAGGCACCTCCTCCGCACATGCGGGGGGGGGCGCCTGAATTAGGTGTCATCGCGCTGCCGCGATGACACCTAATTCCGGCGGCTGTGGTCCCGGATGCGCGGCTGACATCCAGGATGTCAGCCCGCACCGGGGGGGCCAGCGATCGGCCGGAACCCGGCAGAAACGCTGACCCCAATGGGAGGACGCGCTCAGCGCGTCCTCCGCATACCAGCGGGAATGCTGAGGACGCGCTGAGCGCGTCCTCAGCATCCAAGTGGTTAATAAAAATTTTGGAATAATAAACTTTTGGGAATAATACTTTATTGTGATTACGTGTGAAAAAACGTGAGAGAAAATGAAACTGTGATGCTGTACATGTATTGCGCGTGCAGGTGTGGGGAATATATATATATATATTTCCCTTTTGCAACTTCAATAGCTATATTTAAGTAGAGGCCTTCTTCAATACAATGAGAATAGCATAGTTTTTGAATTTTACTAATTTCCTATTTTGGTGACTGCTGAACCCCCTCATGTCAATAGTTGTTGGAGAGAAATGATTCTGATTTTATTATTTTCCCTCCCTTTTTAATGTCTTATGTTAAAATCAATGGAGTCATGCGGACTTCAAGAACCAGCGCAGAGGGGTTAGCCACTTACCTGAAAATTGCACAGGTTATACGTATCAGCCTAAAGGATCGCAGGCGCCAACATTGGTGAGCATACACATATATTCATATTATAGTTATTCAGAGAGATCCGAAATGTAACCCGGATACTGAAATTCAGCGAACAGGGACATTTCGGGACCATTCGGCTATTCAGAGAGCAGGCAGTTCGCCAAATTTTGGTGAATTGCCTGCATGTATGGTGCCTGTTCAAGGGCAGAGAAATCCCCATAGAGAAGCAATGGTTCGTCTATTCAGAGATCACCGAACAGCTGAGAAAAGCAGCCGAAATGCCCTGCTGTTTCATTGGTGCCCTGCTGTTTTCAGTGGTTTCATTCGACAGGTTTATTCAGGCGAATCCCATAGGCTTCAATGTTAAAAATATTCCCGGTTTAATTCAATATCTTATAAACTTATTATTTATTTATTTAAAATTTATTATTTTATTCTGCAGTATAAAGTCTCTTTATTCATAGATTTTTTAGGATCTTTTAGGCATTTTTCTGGATTTTTTCGGCAACATTTCTATTTTTATTTTTAAATCGTATTTTCTTTTTTCTATAACAGATCTTTTTATTATCATTCATAGGATCTTATATGTAAATTCCAGATATTTTCGTTTGGTAGTTTTTTTGCAAACAGCGTTTCAATTTTGAAACTTTCAAGCGTACTGTTTTTTTTTTTTTTTTTTTACCACGTTCGTCTGCTTGACGGGTTTTTCCAGTGGCTGATCTGCGCTGTGATCGGCGGCTCCTGGGGTTTTTCCGACATGTTCGGCGGGATTTTTGCAATGGTTTTTGCGGGCTTTCGTTGAGTGTTCGGCGAGTGTTCTGTAGGTTTGCGTCGGGTTTTCCCTGCGGCGCTTGTTGAATACAACGCAGGGTCGTCAAACTAGAATCGCCCCGAAGTGCGGGACGAAAGATCACCGAACGTGCGGTGACATTTCGAATCTCTCTGAATAACCCTGTGGGTGAATTGATTTTTCGAAGACACATTGCACTATGGAGCGCTGTCTTCTTTTTGTCTTTAGGTTTTGGACTCATAAAACAAGAGTAACGGAAAAAGAAGGTGCGTGCCACCCTTAGCTGGCCGGACACCTGTACAGCTAGAGCCAGGTCAATTTTGGGCTCATGAAAGTGTGAGTGGTTTTATACACACACATAATTGTACCAATCAGAGAATTGACGATCTGCACTTCTCTGTTCTCTTTGCGATTGTATCCGGACTTATTTTTAATACCGTGGACTGGACATCTCGTTCGACAGGACGAACTAAAACTTGCACTTAATGTTGATGCATGTACAATCTCTATGAATTCACTTTATGAAAATATTATACTTGTTCACTAAATTAAGGATATCTTTTGTGCTCTAAAAAAACTATAATCTATTGATAAGGAATATCTCTTGCGCCATATGAAACGTATTTTCTTGTGTAAACTTCAAAAGCAACCTGTCACCAGGTTTTGGGTTCTGTTTATTTATTCTTTTAGGCCTCACAATTTAATAACAAGCAATGGGTGATTGCTCATTATCCATGGGCTCTCTTAGCATTTGCACTTCCAATAAAAAGCATCGGAGGAGTAAACGTCAACTGGCCCAGACGTTGAGCTGCAGGCGAGTCGCTACTTATCTTAGAATAATACAGGAGCAGCTAACATCAATGAGTGGGGCTTGTGTAATTACCTTTCATTCTCATATTTCATTCGTTATCCTTAGCTGCCCCATTGAAATAGGACCCCATATTTCTGTAGAATTAGGGTTGCCGCATCAGCCATGTTTTCCTGGACACATATAATTTATTTATGCTGCGGGGCAGTGTACGATAAATACAAACCTGCAGCAGATATAACCCATATGCTGCAGGTAAAAAAAAAAATGCAAGTTTACCTGCTATGAATTCCTTCCTGCACATGTGAATTATACATGTTTCAGGGCAGCACCTTTCCCTGTGGTTCCTTCCGCATGACATAAGAATATATGTCCAGGAAAACATGGCCGATCTTGCCCGGGCCAGATTTATAACTAGGCAGAGTAGGCATATGCCTACAGGCGCCTGCCACAAGGGGGCACCTTGCTCTGTAAAAAAATAAATAAATACATTGTTACAATCTTAGACCACTGTATCTCTGGAGCCCTAAGGGCTAGAGAGACATATGAGGTGTCATTGGATAGGCCAGTTCTATGTAAAAATAACAAAGAAAATATTATTTTTCTCTTTTTTTTTTCTAGCGCAGCACTATCATTCGATTTCAATTCTAAAGTGACCAGTGGTGCTGCGCTAACTCACCTTCTCATTTCCCACACTGCCATTAATTGTGGAGCTGATAATGCAAAGCATTGTTTCATCAACAACCTAGAAAGTTGCACATGCAGTGAGAAAAGACATGGGGACTTTGGAATCTGCATCTCTGAATTGTACTACGCACAAGGTTAAGTGAGGCATCATTGTAAAGACCAGACTCTGGGCTTTCCAATGATACCAAACATGACCATGTATGTAACGAAACTTTAGAATGTAATTTTGGCATGTTTCCTTTTTTGGGGGGGGGGTAAGGGCACTCCACATTTCTGTGCCTACAGGCTCTTAAGATGCAAATCAAACCCTGGATCTGACAACCCTACGTAGAATACATTGTCTGTTTTGGGACTTTTTTAAGTTTTATAGATTGTAAGGTCCCTTGGGGACATGGTACTCCAATCCTACTTCATCTTTATCAGTCGTGTATTGTTGAAATGTATTTATGTTTATCGTTTTATTCCTGTGTACTCTTATTGTACAGTGCTGTGGAATCTGCATGCACTTCATGAATAATGATTTTTTATTTTCTATTTAACTGTTTTTTGTTTTTCACTTAAGACGGGGATGCAGAAAAAGAAGGGAAGGGGTGATATATTTCACACAGGTAAAGTAATGATTTTTTATTGTTATGTTGTCCATTTCAGTTTCTCTTACCGAGTTTCACTTGTCCATAGACGCTTTGTCTGCAAAACGGGGTATTTATTTACGGGTATTTCCCAGGATCCCATTTATAAAACATTATCACAGTCAGACATATGTTATTAATTTAGTTTTTAACATAGAAATAGGCAACCCGTATTTACACCACTTTCTGAACTATTGAGATGCTCCCTGTAAAGCAATGGAAAAGCTTTTTCTAAATTATTAAATTCCCTTGTTTGCATACTTCTCCAATTACAGTAGAATCCCATCTGGCTGCATATTTGCATTTCAAAGAATCAGTTTATGTTCATATTGAACTAAACAAATAAATTAAATCATAAATAATTATGCTAAAACATTGCGTATGTGTTAAATCTTTCAAGATTTAAAGCGTTATATTAGTGTAGATGTTTAAAGTTTGCATCAGACGCATCATATGTGCAGTAACATACACAGATAAACGTAAAAAAATTAACATTTGAAGAAACTATTTTGAGCTTTTTGGAACAATTCTTTGTGTACAAATGTAAATACACATATACACATGCATATAAAGGGTTATTCAGAGAGAGACGATCTGGCCCCAAAATGTCACTGAACAGGGTGACATTTCAGGGCCATTCCGCCATTCAGAGAGCAGGCAGTTCGCCAAACGTTGGCGAACTGCCAGCAAGTACGGTGCCTGCTCGAAGGCAGTGAAATCCCCCATAGAGAAGCAATAGTTAATCTATTCAGAGAACACCGAACAGCAGTGAAAAGTTGCCGAAATGCCCTGCTGTTCGGTGTTTTCATTCGGCAGGTTTATTCAGCCGAACCCATAGGCTTCAATATTAAAAATATTCCCGGTTTAATTAAATCTATATATAAACGTGAAAGTCCTAACTGACTGATTGACTGACTGACTGACTGACTGATCAATGCCCAGCTGGAACCGTTTAACCTAGGAATGTGAAATTTTGAAGGTGCATTGTTTTTATGATGGAAGGATTTTTGGAAACTCCGCCCCTAAGGGGGTGAAAAGGGGGGTTGAATATTTTAAACAGAATACCTATAGCTCAAAAACAGAAGATGTTACAGACGTGAAAATTGGTATTCAGATTCGTCTTGAAAAATAAAAAAACAGGTATTTTGCTGTTTTTCAAAAATCCAAATGGGGGGGTGAAAAAAGGGGTTGAATATTTTAAATATTTTAAACAGGATACCTATATCTCCAAAAACAGAAGATGTTACAGGCCTGAAAATTGGTATTTAGATTCGTCTTGAAAAATAAAACAACACTTATTTTACCATGTTCTGAAAATTGCGTTCTAACAAAAATAACCTCATGTTTCTTTTAAAAACAATTTTAACAAATCCTAAAATCCACACGAGCGAAGTCGCGGGCAAAAGCTAGTATCTAATAAACTGTTTATTATTTTAATCTGCAGTAAAAAGTCTCTTCCACAGCAATAAAACTCATAGTAATATGCGGTAAGTAATATTAAACAAAAAAAAGTGGGCTGTTCGGTTCAAAATGCCCAGCCTATTTTTTGTCCCAGTCCGGGCCTGAATAAGGCCTTCAGTACTTTATCCCTTGACTTAGAAAAGAACTTACACTTTTGTTGTATTTGTTCATTTAACTGCCATTGACGATTTTTCCAGGTTTAGGAAATCAGCTCCATCTGCTCCAGCACAAATTTGTGAGACTGACTGTAAATCCTCATCAGCGCTCCCAGGCTAATGGATAGAATTAAAATTCAAAATGATCATGAACACAGAAACGCCGAACTGCATTCCAAGAGGAGGAATTTCATACGGCTTTGTTATCATTGGTCGTGTTGAATCGAGTGCAACGGAAGGTTCTTATAGATAATTTAAACTTTAGCGCAAATAGCACTTTATGGATCAGTTAGAAATTTCTGCAAAATGAAAGAATCAAACATCTGCCACCTAGGCAGCTGTTCCAAAAAGTACTACAATTAGAGCATTATTAGTGACTCATTAAGAAAGCAATGCCAATTACTATGCAAAAGCCTTGTTTTTATGTTAAGAGTGTATTAAAACCTCATTAGTAGCTAATTAAAGAATGTTGCGTTGCTTCAAGGACTAAAAGGTTGGCGAGTTTCTTTTCTAACAGTTTAACCATAGTATGTCCTTTTACAGGTGGGTGAGAGAACAATAGATTTAATTACTAAATAAATATGTACATATCGTACAGATTTCACAGAAAAATGTAATGTAAATTCTAAAGTTAATGGGTCTCAAGGCTCTGAGTAGAACTCTCCCATTCAGGTCACTCTTCTGGCCACCGCTTCCACAGGGGTAGGTTTACGGGTGATTTAAGTGCCTTGCTCAAGGTGTCCTAGCTGAAACTGCTTTCTGAAGGCAAGGTAGATGTCCCTCAAGGAACAGAGAGTGTGATTATAGCTGTACCCAAAACCAGTGACATACTTGTTGTAGGGGTGAAAGCAGAATGAAGCTTTATTGCAGTGCTCTGTTTTATATACAGTTTTGGGCAGGAAAACTAGTTACGCTAAGAGGAAACATCCCTGGTGCCGCAATAACTTCTCCCCACAATTTCCGCCTCAAGTGCTGCTTTCCCAAGATTACATCATCCTTTCCCACTGCCCTCTAGCCGACCCTCTGACCCTAAAAATTGTATCCAGAACAGAAAAATGCAACAAGGAAAAAATATGCTTACATTACTATAGATATTATTATTATTATTATTATTCTTTTTTATAAAGCGCCGGCATATTCCGCAGATAGTATTGAGTAACCACGTAATAACACACTGATGAACAGAAAGACAAGCATATATCGCCTAAGTGGTTGCTTTAGTTAGTCTTGGAAAACACAGTTCAATGCAAAAACAAAGAGTCAATTAAACCTGTACTATATTGAAACACATTATTTACACATTATTTGATCTTTCTACATCTTGAATTTAATGTATGTTTGAAAATATACACTCATTTCAAATCTGACTGCAACACACTCCACAAAAGTTGGGACTGGGACAATTTAGGACTAAGGATGAGCCGAACACCCCCGTGTTCGGTTCGCATTCGAACTCGAACAATTTCAAAAGTTCGAGTTCGACCGCGAACACGAACCGAACTCAATACAAGTCAACGGGACTCAAAATTTCGATTTTTAGAGTGCCCTGCAAGAGGGCATATATGCAAGATATTTGCCATGAAAGGTGTATGGGGGTCCGGGTAGAGCCCTGGGGGACAGGAAACCAGGAAAAAAAGTTTAAAAAACCCCCAGCTTTTAACCCTTTCCCTGCGGTGGACGCGCTGAGCGCGTCCACCTGTAGGTAGCGTTCCATGCAGAGGACGCGCTGAGCGCGTCCTCCCTTAGGGGCCAGCGATCGGCCGGGTTCCGGCCGATCGCTGTGCACCCCGGTGCGGGCTGACATCCTCGATGTCAGCCCAGCACCCGGAACCGCCGGCGGCCGAATTAGATGTCAACACGGTGGCGCGATGACATCTAATTCAGGCGCCCCCCCGCGTGTGCGGAGGAGGCGCCTGAAAGGGAGGGGGGGAGGTCCTTCGGACCTCTCTCCCTCCCGATCGCCGGGGTGCAGGAGGTTAATCCAGGCACCGTTTGGAAGGGCACAGCCTGCCCTTCCTAACAGTGCCTGGAATTAACCCCATGGGGGCCGGATCACTAATCGGCGCTGAAAAGCGCCGTTTGTGATCCTTTCCCGGAGCTGGCCGACATCCTGGATGTCGACCAAGCCTCCGGGAACTCCCCCTGAGGACTGGCGTCATCGTGCATAGCACGATGATGCCAGTCCTGGAGTTAACCCCTAACTGCCACCAATGGTGGAGATAGGGGGTTCCAATGAACCCCCTATCTCCCGATCCGTGGCAGCTAGGGGTTAATATTTGGTACCGTTGGATCGGCCAGAGCATGGCTGTTCCAATGATACCAAACATGACTGTGAAAAAAGTTTTTTTAAAGAAAATAAAAAATAAAAAAATATAAAAAAAATAAAATAAAAATAAACAAGTTTTTTTTCTTTTTTTTGGTTCGTTAATGCAGCAATATTGTTCCCATTTCAATTATAATGTGAACAATGATGCTGCACTAACGATTTTTGTATTCGGTGCGTTTGTTAAAAATCCCGTAATTTCCCCCAAAAAAATTTAATTTTCTAAATTAAAATTTAATTTTTTTAACAAGCGCACCCCATACAAAATATAACCGCAATTGCTCGCATGTTAAAATGTGAAAAAAACCACTTTACACGTTGTAAATTATTGAAAATTCATATTTTATTGCATTTTTTGTTATAATATACAGACAGGACATGACGTATACATATAATAATGACATATTATGAATCGCCGGAGTCTGACGGAAAGAACGATATATAATATGTCTGGGTCATATAATAAAATAAGTCTTCAAAACACGTTTAAACATGATGAGCGAAACAGGTAAAAATGAGCTCAGCACAGAGGCGTGAAACGCCTCAGCAGCGAAAGGGTTAAAGGGACAGGGAGTTTTCCATGAAATAAGGGTTAAAAATAAAAACGAAAAATTCCTTCAAATATCGTGCCTAGGAGGTCCCCATAACCTGCTCATGAAGTGGCGGATTTGTAGGATGTATAGAAACATTTAAAAAAAAAAAAAATGACATTTCAAATGACGGTAAACGGTTTTCCTTTAATCTATTCATAAACAACTGCTTGGGGCGGCAGTCTGTATTAAAAAAGGAGACATTTTAGGACACGCAGAACAAGTTTAGTGATTTTTTTGGCTAAATTATGGTGAAACTTATGCAGGCTTTGGATGAAAGTAACAATAGGTACTTTAAAATTGGGCCTTTAGTGTAGGCAACAGCGCTGTCACACTGTAACGCCTCTGTGGTATTGTGGAAGAGTGCAGGGTTGGACCCTGCTGTCCAAAAAATTTAAATGATATAAATCTGGTAATACAGGCGTCAGTGTCAGTGCACCCAAATATTGTGCCTTTGGTGGCAGCAAGTGCCTTCACACTGTAACCCCTTTGTGGTATTGTAGAAGAGTTCAGTGGTGGAGGTTTTGTGAATGCAGAAGAGATCCCCGAACTATTCCGTTACATCAGCATCAGGGGATTGATAGCTGCTGATGCAGGACTGATTTATTTTTATAAATGTCAGCCGGTCTACAGAGTCGGTGGACAGACGCACTCTTTTGTCTGTGACAAAACCTCCAGCAGCACTGAACATCCTTTCAGAAAGCACGCTGGATGAAGGGCAACCTAGTAGCTGCATAGCATATTGGCTAAATTCTGGCCAGTGATCCAATCTCAACACCCAGTAAGCCAGTGGATCATCTGCTGGAAAGGTATCCAGGTCTGCCCTTGCCCCTAGGTAGTCCTGCACCATATGGTGAAGACGCTGGCAATGGGTGCCTACATTTGACGTCCCTGGGTGTTGTGGACTAAACAAAATTGGAAAAGGCATCAGTCAAACGGCCCCTTTCAACACTCTTCCTCTGATTAACTGCAGCCTCAGAAACACCTTTGTCATCACTTGGTAACCTACCAGTGCCTGGAAAGGTGTTACACAAGTGTTGCTTTAGAACGTCCTCAAGTTTTTTTATCCTGTCCTTCCTCTGTGCGGGCAGGATGAGCTCTGCAACTTTACCCTTGTATCGTGGATCAAGAATGCTTGCCAACCAGTAATGATCCCTCTCCTTAATAGCACGAATCCTGGGGTCCTTTAGCAGGCTTTGCAGGATAAGGGAGCCCATGCAGCGTAGGTTGGAGGTGGCATTAGCTTCCGAGTCTTCTTGGTCAATGAGGATGACCCCATCGTGCACTTCCTCCTCCCAGCCACGTACTAGTCCTTGGGTATCTGGGCACACAATACCCTCCCTTGAGGAATCCCCACCTTTAATGCCCCCACTACTTAAATATTCCTCTTCCTCCTCATCCTCCTCCTGTCTGATCTATAAAGGACCCGCTGAAATGCTGTCTGTGGAAAGACTGGGGCCTTCAGAGCTAGGGAAGGCCTCCTCTTCCTCCCGCTGCTTTGCCTTTAGAGCTACATCTATAATTCCCTGCAGAGTGTGCTCTAGCAGGAACACTAAAGGAATTGTGTCACTGATGCATGCACTGTCCCTGCTCACCATCCTCATTGCCTCCTCAAATGGTGACAGTACAGTGCATGCATCCTTGATCATCAGCCACTGCGGGGGGGAAACAAGTTGACTTGAACCTGTCCTTGTGCCATACTCACACAGGTACTCGTTGATGGCCCTCTGCTGCTTGTGCAGATGCTGCAGAATTGCTAATGTCGAGTTCCACCTGGTGGGCATGTCACAGATCAGACGGTTTGTAGGAAGGTAGAATTCTCTTTGAATTTCTGCCAGTCGAACGCTTGCTGGGAATGACCGTCTGAAGTGGCTGCAGACTTTTCTGGCCTGGCTGAGAAGCTCTGCCAGCCCTGGGTACCTGGTTAGGAAACGCTGTGCCACCAGATTTAGGACGTGTGCTAGGCATGGTACATGTGTGCTAGGCATGGTGCTAGGGGGTACACTTGCCCCTGCAGAGCTGACAGAATTTCTGGCCCGGTGTGGCTCCTGTCCCCTAAACAAACCAGCTCAAGCACAGTATGGCATCTTTTTGCTTGAGCCATTGCGTAGCCCCTGCCACTTAAACTCGGTTTAACTGCCACTTCGCCATAGACAGAGAAGGAGGAGGAGGAGGAAGAGGGAGAGGTGGTGGTGGAGCAGACAGACCTCATACAAGCAGCTTTCTGGAGGCGTGGTAGATGAACAAGCTCCAGCACAGAGCCCCGTCTTGGATCCCTCCCAGCTGCAATCAGAGTTACCCAGTGTGCCGTGAAGGAAATGTTACGGCCCTGTCCATGCTTGCTGGACCACGTGTCTAAAGTCCCATGCATCTTGCTGCTGACTGCCTTTCCCAATGACTCCATAACATTGTCTTCCACGTGCTGGTATAGTGCTGGAATGGCCTTCCGTGAAAAGAAATGGCATTTGGAACCTGCCACTGTGGTACAGCACATTCAGCAAATTCACGGAAGGAAGCAGAGTCCACCAGCTGGAAAGGCAGCAGTTGCAATGCGAGTAATTTTGCTAAGCTGGCATTTTTTTAGACGCTGTGCTTGGGGATGGTTGGGACTATATTTTTTTTACGCTGCAGCAGCTGGGGCAACATAATCTGACTGCTTAAATCTTCAGCTGATGGGATGCTGTCACATTGTGAGGAAGGACCTGGTACATCCAGTACTGTAGCATCATCCCTGTCAGTGGAGGTTGGAGTCAATGACATGGCAGGACATATAGTGGGGGTGGAGACAGGTGAGGAGGACCTATGCAAAGTTTTTCACCAACGGGATGCATGGCAGGTAGTCATATGTTGCCTCAAGCATGTGGTACCCAAGTGTCCGGTGTCTTTCCCACGCTTGATCCTCATCTGACATAGATTACAAATAGCAACGGTGCGGTCTGCTGCACATTTCTTAAAGTACTCCCCGACAGCAGAGTTCCTGGATGTGTGCTTTGAGACAACAGCGCTCTGCACCTGAGCAGCTCTGACATCTGATGTCTTGGACTGGCTAGTGCTACGGTTGGTCATAGAGGACATTGTGCCTCGTGTTTGTTGTGCCTCCTCCTCACTTGACTCCTCTGTTCGATCAGGCACCCAGGTGGAGTCAGTGACCTCATCATCATTGTCATCACCCCCTATCTCCTCGTCACTGGAGCCAACTTGGCAGTATGCTGCAGCTGCTGGGGCAACATGAGTGCCAGTTATTTGTGTGTCATCACTGGCACCCCCTTCCTCTAGGTTGATCATACTCCCTTCCTCAACCTCAGAGATTGAATCAGAGCACTGTAGTTGCTGCGCATCCTCAAGCAGCATATCACTGTCATTGTAGTCAAACAATTCAGCTGACTCCTCTGTGTGTGATAGTGAGGCTACGACAGGAGTAGCTGTGGACATGGAGGCTGCATTAGATGCTTTGACAGCTGAGGTGGACTGTAAAGCACTACAAGCCTGGCTGGCAGAGGACTCGGAGGACTCGGATGGCCTGGTTAGCCAATCCACCAAATCCTCTGTATGTTGCTGCTGCTTAAGACGGCCAGCACCAGTTAGAAAGGACAAGCGTGCCCCTGCAGAGGATGCACCACATCCACGACGACCAGAGGCACAGCCTCACGACACAGAGGCTGCTTGCCCTCTTATCTGTGTCTGGGAGTGTCTGCCTTTCCTTTTTGGTCTTTCTGACATGGTGAGTGATATATAGATTAAAGATTTACAGAACTCTGATTCAACTCTGTTATAAAAATTGGAGATATGCTGCAGAACTCTGATTCAACTCTGGTATAAAGATTAAAGATTTCCAGAACTCTGGTATAACTCAGTGAAACACCCTGATAGCTGGCAGCCAGTGACAAGACACAGATTACAATTCCCTGAAATCTCCTATAAATCAGTGAGACCCCCTGATAGGACCCCCTGATAGCTGGCATCAGTGACAAGACACAGATTACAATTCGCAGAAATCTGCTAGAAGTATGTGGGACCCCCTGATAGCTGGCAGTGAGAAGACACAGATTAAAATTCCCAGAAACCTCCTATAAATAAGTGAGACCTCCTGATGGGTGGCAGTGAGAACACACAGATTACAACAATTCCCGGATATTTTGTAGAAATGAGACCCCCAGAATTGCTGGTGGCAGTGAGAACACAAAGATTAGAACAGTGAGTGTATATTTTCAAAAATTCATTACATTTACAAAGTAAATCATCAAATAATGTGTTAATAATGTGTTTTCAATATTGTATAGAATGAATTGAATTTGCAATTGACTCTTTCTGTTTGTTTTTTTGCATTCTCCAACTTTTTAGAAATTGGGGTTGTACTTGTCACGGGACCTGCATCCTCCTTAATTATGATGCAACATGCTGCAGATTTATGTAAAATCCCACCTGCTTCATCAGAATCATGCCAGATCCAAACCTCACTTCTATTTGTATTCAAGGTTTATAACTATATATTCTTACTATGTCATAGACTTTGCACTGTGAAAAAAATTTAGGTTGTCCAAATTCAAAGTGTTAATTCGTTCCTCTGATGTTCAGTACAACAGGTCAGGCAAACCTTTACCATGTTGTTCTTGTTTTGGTCCTCATTAACCCTATCTTACCAGTGCACACAGATCACACTGATGTGATGCATTGTGAATACCCCTGGTAACGTTACATCGATTCAATGCCAACATCACTGCTTATTGAATCTAGCACACTGATCAATGATTTTTCAACATGTTAATGCAAAATGTCCATAAAACTATTACTCAAGTTTACATTTTATTAACCCCTTCACTACCAAGTGATTAAAAAAACCACTGTCAGTAACCAGTGTTTTTTTTTTTTTTGTAATTCTTTATTTATAGAATTATAAAACAGTCTCATGTACTCAAACGAGGATACGACCCCAATGGGCCTGCAAAACAAGTAACCAAATACAAAGCAATATCACGTGTGGTAACTAGGTACAATAAATGGCAAAAGAGAGGAATCTGGACCACTCAGAAAAACAAAAATACCTGAAGCGAGATAAAAATCAAAAAGGAAGGGGGAGGGTTAAAGGGTGTGTGGGAGGGGGACAGGGAGGGAGTGAGTAAGATGGGGAAGTTAGGAGGGGAACTCCTCACATCCGTGGCCCCAAAACGCAAGCATGAAGGGTATATAGTAAGGCTAATCCGTAACTCCAGATGCATGGGGAAACAACAGCAAAAACAAGCCAAGAGTCCATATCAAATATAAAATACGGGGAAATGGCAAAATGTGGAGGAACTGTCCAGACATTGAAAGGCACTGAAGACAAGGATTGTCCAGATCTTAAAAAGAAGGTAGTGACATGTCTCAACCCGGCCGGGCTTCTGATGGGCCTAGTGAGACGCCCGCAGCCGCGAGGTCTGCCCAGGCTGATTCTGGATCAGTAACCGTTAGACATGTGCATTCGTTTTAGTACTAAAACGATTTAGTCAGAATTTTGGGATAATTTAGTTTTAGTATGACTCAAGAGAAACGAAACTGCTCAGTCCAAAAAACGAAAGAAACTAAAATAAAATGCACTACATTTTAGTTTCAGTCCTTTTTGTGATATTACATTGAGTGAAGTAGACCAGCAATGAAGAGCGCAACATCCGAAGTTCTGCACCCTCCACATGCCAATGCAGTAGGATGTTCTATACAGAGAGGGGCATTAATTAATGCAGGAGGATGTTATATACATTATACAGAGAAAGGTATAAATTGAGGAGGATGTTCTATACAGAGAGGGACATTAATTAATTCAGGAGGATGTTCTATATATTATACAGAGAGGGGTATTAATTAATGCAGGTGGATGTTGTATACATTATACAGAGAGGGGTATTAATTAATGCAGGAGGAGGTTCTAAACATTATACAGAGAGGATCCTTTTTTTTCAGCCCTTTAAATCCAGTGGCTGTGAGCACTGAGATCGGCTGCTTGTTACATTATCTCTCAGTACAATGTATCAGGCGCAGTTGTTACAGTAACTGACTGTAAAAGCGCTCAGAGTTTCAGTAAAACAAGGAAATAATATTGTTCTAACCTCTTATATATAAAAATATTAATTACTAGTTTTACTGAAACTCTGAGCGCTGTGATGAGCAGCAGTCAGTTACTGTAACAGCTTTGCCTGACACGGGGCAGTATTACAATGTTGGTGCTAACTTAACCAGAGCTGTTGTAAACTGAAAACCTCCATAGGCTATAATGGCTCTGGGAAGTTTACAACAGCTCTGGTTAAGTTAGCACCAACTATGTAATATGGCCCACATTGTGCTGAGAGTGAGAGATACTGTAACAAGCAGCGATCTCAGCCCTCTGAGGAGCCACTACAATAGTAATTGTATCCACTGGTTTTCGGATGAATGAAATTAGTTTTCATACTAAAGAACTGAAAACGAATTTCTTTAGTAACTAAATAAATTGCATTTTAGGACTAATCCATTAGTTCAAAACGAAATTTTGTGCTGTGCACATGTCTAGTAACCGTATACGGTAGATTATTGTGGGTCACCACTAAAGAGCCAGCCAGGCCCCAGCGATACCGAATCCCCTTACTGCGAAGAACAGTCGTCACGTCACGGAACCTCCGGCGGGCCATCAAGGTCAAAAACGGTAGGTCGTGGTATATTGCTAAAGTTGTTCCTTCAAATAGCACGGGATCTCGGGCGCCGGGGGAAGTCATAAGCTTTGCCTTCATGGCAACATCTCGGAAAACAACCACCACGTCCCCAGGGACCCCTCTGGGTGCCGCCGCCGCCTTCCGGACCCGAAACGCTGCTCCAACGAGCTCGGGTGTCGTAGAGGGCAGTCCCGAGACCTGAAGCACCAGTCGTTCCACGTAGGGCAGCAAGTCATTAGCTAGTACTGAGGCTGGGATGCCTCTGACCCGGACGTTTCGGCGTCGGTGACGAGACTCCAAAGTTTCCACCGAGCGAGTTAGGGTTTCCACTTGGGAGCGGAGGACGGTTAGTTGGTCAGAAAGGTGAGACTGCTCCTGAGCCACCCCATCAGTCTTCCCTCTCACCTCCGTTACTTGCGCTCGGAGCACCTCCACCTCCGCTCGTACTGCCGCCACCTCCGGTCTCCACATGCCTCTTATTTCCTCCATGATCCGACGGAGGTCCCCCTTCGTAGAGGGGAGATCGTCATCCTCCTCCGCAATCTGTGTAACACTGCCAGATCCAGGAGGTCCCACCAATGTTCCCGGTTCCCGGGTTCCTGTGGCGGAGCCGTCACCCACCGAGGCCTCGCTACATGCGGCGGAGAGTAGCTGCTCTTCTGCCGAGTCTCCTTCTGAGGAATCATGCTGGGCCGCCAAGACCTTCGGTGACGCCGCCAACGCGGCCTTCCGTTTTTTTTGCGCTCTTTTTTTGGCGGCCGCAGTAGGAGGGAGCGATCCCAGTGACCGAGATGGCGGGGTTACCCAGGACATGCCCAATCCATCTCCCGTGGGCCAGGAGAGGTCCTCGTCCCCCATGGAGTCGTAGCCGGACGGGAAAGAAAGTGAGGCCGGTGCCCTCCGGGAGACGGGTCCTCCAGCCATCGATTCCCGTATGTCCCTTTGGCCAGGGCCACCAGTCTGGTGAGGGCGTTGGGGTATTTTCTTACCCATATGAGCAGCCGAAGACACCGGAAAACACCACCAAATCCCGCAATCACCTCTGGTCAGGTCAGGTAGAATAGGCCCGAAGTATAGGCCCCAACTCTCCGGGTCAAAAATATCCTCACCGGGTGCACAGAAATGTCCACCCGGGCTTACTAGGCAGTCCGGTAGTAGGGGGGAGCAATTCTGAAGCAAAACGAGTGGAAAAAATAGCGAAAAGTCAGCAATTAAGCAGGAGCTCAGCAACATGCGTCCACTCGCTAACACAGCTAGCCACGCCCCCCCAGTGTTTTCTTTTAATCACTTTTAAATTATTATATAGTAAGAAATATTTGGGAATATTCGCAATGTATTTCTTACTTTGATAACCTAGTAGTTGGTAAGCAGATGTTACCATCTGTTGGCCAAAATTAGTTACTACAGTTCATACTGGACTGTTCAGGGTCAGCTGTGGAGCTGTCAATTAGAGACATTCCCCAGCTGGGTTTTAAAAATGCTAGCACCTTGAGCATCATGTCCAGGGCGCTAAAATTTTAGGAGCATGTTTTGAAGCTGAAGAAAGTTTGATAATATCTGAGTATATCTGGCTCTGATACTAGCCAGTGCCTCACCATCCACTGACCTCACTGCACATCACTGCATGGAATAGCTCAATCTTCTCCACCTAGATAAAATGAATTGCTCCATACAAATAATATAACATATAGGGGTCATTCATTTACAGTAAGGAGTCTCAATGACTGAACCACAAGCTCAGCTTCTGGCAAGATCAGCATAGCAACTCCAGCCGTCATGATATCTTCTGGAGCCTATATACTAATGGTAAAAGTGGAATAGGACCTCTGGTTTCTATTAGGGTAGGGATGGGCTGCCGGTTAAAAAAAAATTTCAACAAAAATTCCAAAAAATGCTTAAAAGATCCTAAAAAAATCGAAAAGTAAAGAGACTCTTTACTGCAGAATATAATAATAAATGGTTTATTAGATATTGAATTAAAATGGGAATATTTTTTAACATTGAAGCCTACAGGATTCATAAACATTTCCCACTCATTGTTGGTCAAACATTTCCCACTCCTTGTTGGTCAAACATTTCCCACTCATTGTTGGTCAAACATTTCCCATGGCTTTAAATCACGTTTAAACATGAGCAAAAGAGGTAAAAATTAGCTCAGTGCACAGTGTGAAATGGCTCAGCACTCAGGTTAAAAAGTTATTTTTTAAAAAAATAAAAATTAAATCATTGTTTCCTGTCCCCCAGGGCAGTACCCGGACCCCCATACACCTTTTATGGCCAATATCTTGCATATATGCCCTCTTGGAGGGGACCTTAATTTTCAAACGTTCGAGCCCCATTGACTTGCATGGTGTTCGAATTGTGTTCAAGTTCGCAGTCAAACTTTTTCGGGTGTTCGAGTCGAATGCGAACTGAACACGGGGGTGTTCGGCCGATCACTACTTGCTATATCGATATGCATAACTCTAACAACACACTAACAGCTTCCGCTGCCGGTCACGTGACCTTCAGGATCTCGCCTTGCGAGATCCGGCAGGTCGGTGTAGTGATTCAAAGAGGAAGACTGAGGGACTTTTGCTCCTGGTGGCAAGAAGAGGCGGATGAAGCTGCCGTTCTCGCTGTGGGATTAGAGGTGAGTATGTGATTTTTTTGTGGGGGTTCTGCTGGTGCTGACTGATTCCGCAGAAGCAGAATCAGTTAGCACCAGGTCCTAGCTGTTGTTAACTTTTCAGATAACCGCAGCGGGACGGTAATTTGCGTTAGGACTTTGTAATCCTAACGCTAATTAACACTTTGCGCTCCCCATGTTAAGCATAGGTAGCGCTAAGTACAGTAAGCTCACGCTGAAAAGTGCAAGATCCGAATCGCTAATGGGTTTTTTAACCCAGTAACGTTCGGATTGTAATATGGTTCGCCCGCGTTAGGGCCACCTGGGCTACGTTAACGCTCACACAGGTGAGCGCTAACATTAGCATTATGAAGTAATAGTGCCCATTGAGTCAGCTCCTTGTGTTTACTGTGGTACCTAATTTGTTGGCAAAGGTTACTGAGACTTTTAGTCCTGGTTGTTTTTTTTTGCTTTATGCATGAATAAAAGTTAAATTTTATTTCAATTTTCTCTCAGCAGCACAGAATCCCTCTACATTTATCCACTGGGGAAATAAAATGAAAGGAAAAGATTGTACAAGGCTGAGTACCAAGATGAGAGAGTCTAGAATGACGAAATACAGAGGGACACCTCTCCATATTTTTACTGAATGGGTAATTTTCCATAAAACCACTGGTCCTGGCAGCTATCAAAAAATAATAATTCCAGCATATGGCAGTATTCATCAATTGGGATTTTACTCCATCACCAGAAGTAGAACAACAACGTTTCGACCTGCAACCGGGTCTTTGTCAAGTTTTGACAAAGACCTGGTTGCAGGTTGAAATGTTGTACTACTTCTGGTGACGGAATAAAATCCCAATTGATGAATACTGCCATATGCTGGAATTATTATTTTTTGATATTTGACTCTGTCCTTGGAGTGAGGACTTTCCAGTGACAGCTCTAAGGTGGTTGCTAACAATCAAGACACTACTGGTCTTGGCAGTGGTTATATGGAAAATAATTTGTATTAAAGGGTTAATTCTTTGTATCAAAACAATGTAAAAAATAAAATCAAATACTTTAACTGCTGAAGATGCACAAAATATATTTATGTAGTTTATGCAGTTGAATCGTTTTCAGTTACAACAAAATACCAAAGGAATATGTATCAGTCTGCTTTATATTTTGGTGTATATATGCTTGAAATATTTTATAAGACATTTCAGTTATAAAAAAATACAGATAAATGTGGTGATGCTGACAGTACTGATATAGACACTAATTTTGTCCGACCAAAATCAGAAGAAAATTCAGGGTCCACTGGTTTGTTGACTAATGAAAGGCTAGGATTCAGTTATTTGCATATATCTCCATGAGCAGCGATGGCATCTAGTGAATTTCTATGATGTTGCCATTTATATCCTACTGAGTTGGCAGATATAAGAGAAACGTTTCTGGAAATGTTTATCTGAGGTATATATTCTGCATTTCTTTTTATTTTATATTTTTGCTGACATTTTAACTTTTTACTAACGTGCAAACCAGTAATGTTAATAAATAAAGGGAATACAGCCTTTAATTGTATTGGACATTCCACCCCAAATGAAAACATAAAAAAATATATAAATTGGACTTTTATCATTGAAAAATAATAAGGAAAGCTAATGACAGATATTGTTACAATTCTTTGAGATGTTCTGAGACATTTTGCACAAAACCGTTATATTTACATACAGGGTTATTCAAAGAGATCCGAATTGTAAGCGAACAGTGAAATCCAACGTACAGTTACCTTTTCTGGCCATTCGGCTATTCTGAGAGCAGGCAATTCGCCAAATGTTGGCGAATTGCCTGCACATACGGTGCCTGTTCGGTGCCTGTTCGAGGGCAGTGAATCCCCATAGAGAAGCAATGTTTTGTCTATTCAGAGAACAAAAACCAGCGGTGAAAGGTTGCTGAATTGCCCTGCTGTTCTGTGGTTTCATTCGACAGGTTTATTCAGGTGAATCCCATAGGCTTCGATGTTAAAAATATTCCTGTTTTAATTCAATATCTAATAAACCGTTCATTATAATATTGTGCAGTAAAAAGTCTCTTCGTCTATAGATTTTTTAGAATCTTTTTGGCATTTTTCAGGATTTTTTTTGCACAAAATATTTTTTTCTTGGAAAAAATCTATTGGAAAATCGACAGCAAGCAACATCATCCATGAAACATGCTGTGCCATATGGGATGTCCTTCATGATGTTGTCATGTCAAAACCCAACAAGGAGGAGTGGATGAAAATAGCGCAAATTGGAGAGTACTAATATGATCGGCAGCTGTAGTAGCAAACATGGAGCCACCGTTCGGGACCAGTTTGTGGCCTATTTTATGTCACCGGAGGGTGAGGTGTCATGGCAAATGCAAGCAATCCAATCATGATTAAAAAAAAATAAATAATAATAAAAAAACTTTTTTTCTCTTTGTTCTGTGTATAATAAAGAGTTGATGTTCTTATTAATAAAGTTGCTTTGTAAATAACAAATTTCAAACCCCGTTTTTTTTTCCAAGATTGACAATTTGCATGAAGAAATGCACAGCATACCCATTCTGACAACACACATTGTTATTGTTAGCTGCTGATGGCATCTGGATTGTGCCTTCACATTGCTCATTACATATGGGTGTAGTGTAACCCTACTTTACAATTAATATAAATATGTAGTTGGTTTAGGAGGTCAACAAGTACATTTCTCCATTCAGAAACATTAATGATCAATTCATGTGGAACTACAAGTCACAGAATACCCAGGTCTGGGTTTATGAACCTGCAGTATGCGACTGCTGTGTATAAAGTCAAACACAACATACAGTTTGCAGACATGTACACACGTAGATGTATATAATGAACCTACAAATAACCTTACGTATGGTAATGAACACTGCACACATGTACCTTTTGCTTCTTTCGCTTGCTTGCTGAAACTCTCCCGATCAGACCATAACTTTACGCCAATCTCTTGCCATGCACGCTGGCTTTGTTCGCGGGGTTCTTGTATGCAGCATCCTGTAGGTCATAAACACACTGCTTCTCTTGAACCAGGCGGATGAACGCTTCGGTGTCGACCAGGCCGCAAGCTACAGATTCCTCCATGCTTCCAGGTCTGCTGAAAAGTGTGCCTGAAGTCCCCAGGGTGTGGCCTTTTGTGCCTGTTGCCATGTGCGGAACGCGCGTTCATATGCGTGTTTTTGATGATGAAAACTTGCGAACGCCCATTTCAGTGCTTTCACGTTGAAGTCTATGGCTGCAAACGAGCTGTAATATGCCCCAAAGAAGCTCCTGTACTTCTTTGGGCATAGGGCGTTTTACAGCGCGTTCCTACGTGCTGTAAAACGCCCAGGTGTGAACCGTGCCCATAGGAAATCATGGGATTTCAGTGTTTGAGCGTTTTACAGCACGTAGGAACATGCTGTAAAATGCCCAGGTGTGAACCAGGCCTAAGACAAGTAAGGAGGGGTTGCTTTGTTGAGGGTTTTGAATGTGAGTGTCAGTATTTTAAATCAGATCCTGAAGGGTACAGGAAGACAGTGAAGAGACTGGCAGAGGGGAGATGTATGTGAAGAAAGACCAGAGAGAAATTAGGGTGTTGGGGAGGCCAACTAGGAGAGAATTACAGTAATCAAGTCGTGATATAACGAGCGCATGGACAACCATCTTCGCAATATCTTGTGTTAAAAAGAGGCAGATACAGACAATATTTTTAAGTTGATAAAAAAAGGATTAATAAATATAATTTCTTTGCATTGTTCCAGTATAAGACCAGATCAAGTATACTCGGTCTCGGGGCACCAGCAGGCACGTTTGAAGAATATACTCGATCATGGTAGTGAAGGAGTTAAATGATAAAAAAAGTAAAATGTCTGAATATTCCTAGGTGACTCTCTAAGGACACTGATGACGTAATGAATTACAAAATATTAACAATGTAAACCAAACAAAGCCTGCATGTGAACAGAACACCTATGTACACAAAATACAGATTCCCCATATAACTGTTGTTTTTGAGGTGAATACGTTTCTCCGTTCACTTACAGTTCTCCACTCAGTGAAATTCAAACTCATTGTGAAAATAGAGTGATAACAGGTGACAACCTACAAATGTCAGAGGCAAGGTTTACTACTATCCAAAATATCTATTTTTAGGGATGCATCAATACCAATACTAGTATCGGTATCAGCGCCAATACCGGCATTTGCAGGAGTACTTGGTACTCATGCAGATGCCCCCGATACCGGAAGCCAACACCGAGCTAGTTGGCTTGCTGGCATTCAAGGGGCTGGGGTGGCTGGCGGAATGCTCTAGCAGCATTCTACCAGGCCCTTGTGGCTGGCCACGTCCCATCGAGCGGCCGCCGGCAAAGGTTTAGAGCAGCTGCTCATTGGGAACCCCCAGCAGCGATCTTGCGAGATCTTGGAGTTGGTGAGATCTCGAACTGTGCAAAATCTCGCAAAATTGTGGCTAGGGGGGTCCTCACTAATCGGCCGCTCTAACCCTTTGCCGGCGGCCAGCCGCAGGAGCCTGGTAAAATGCCATTAGAGCACTTAGCCAGCCATCCCTGTGTCAGTATCTGAGGTCTGAAATGTGTGTGTGTTTATATATACATATACCAACACTCTGGTCTGGGGTCTGTTGGGTATACATGTATCTGAGGTTTATTCGGTATACAATGGATCTGAGGTCTGAGTGGGTATACATGTATCTGAGGTTTATTCAGTATACAATGGATCTGAGGTCTGAGTGGGTATAAATGTATGTGTGGTCTTGTGTACGTGTGTGGGTATATATTTATAGTCTGTGTGTGTGTGTGGTTACGGTGTGAGACAGGGTGTGCAGTGGATAAATGGGGTGTCTGGCCATACATTTCAATATTAACATAAACTGGACAGGTTTTCTGCAAAATCCTACATTATTTATTGGAAAGTATTGGTACTCAGTATTGCTGAGTACCTGAAAAAAAGTATTTGTACTCGTATTCGGTCTTAAAAATATGGTATCGGTGCATCCCTATCTATTATATATGGATATTAAGATATTTCTCCCTTTCACTCTGTTACTAAAACAAATTAGCACTAAAATCGGCTCCTATTCTTGCCTGGTGTCACGTGTCAACCATTATCTCTCAAGGAGAAGTGCTTACAGAAACCTCATCAGCTGCTGCTGTGCCTCTGGGTTAGCTTTTATATTTGTAGAATCCTGTTATTTGCTCATAAAAATATATATTTTTTTCCAGACATCACATGTAGGCACAGCAAGTCAACTCTGGCCCCGTGGAGTCCAACAGCATGTGAAGGTTAACTGTTTCAAGGGAGAGATGCCAGATATGGTAACTGCACTGAAATCTGAAATCTCTGTGCGTGTATGAAATGAGAAGAAATAACAACAATTCAACATCTGTAAACCCAATTACAATTATTTGAGGAGTACCAGCATATTCTGCAACGGTGTATAATGGGTTGGACAAAACAAGCATAAAAATAGCATAAAAGTTTGACACGCAGAGAAGAATAATAAGAGAGGACCTTGCTACAGTGTTTTATGCACTTTGCAAATTATCTTCAATCTCACTGTATGTTTTTCCAATAATCGGTCCTTTTCAAAATATCATGCTAATGAGCAGTATTTATATTTATACATGCTTTTGCCATACCGTTGGCTCCATTAGTACATTTTTTACATTCATCACATGACCCTGTGTTTTATAATATAATATATGTATTTTTGTATCACATTTTAGATGTAGATGTATGCACAATACCTAATAAAAGTGGTCCTTTTAATTGTCTTTTATGCCTGGATTTGAGGGTGATGGGCTGTTGATGCCTTGGTCTGTTACCCCTCAGCTTTGTTGTTGTTGTAGTTGTTACATGTGGGTTTAATCCAAAATATATCTGGGCAAGCGCCACCTCCATATTCTGTTGATGGAACGGTCAGGTGACCAGGCCATCTACTTTTTTCTTTTACCATGCAAACCTGTCGTAAAGGGGTAGCCCGTGGTATAACTGCTCACTAGCCCTCTCTGTCTACCACTAGTAGTACAAATAGCAGCCAGTGATATAGGTCTCAAATGACTGTCACTGTAAAATTGCTTCAAGAGAGACCCTGCAGAGAGGTCCTTGCAGTATTCTGACAGATCAGACACGAAGAACCGTCTGAACTTGGTGTCCTTCTGATCGTCAAGAAGAGACAATCTGAAATGCTGCATTCAGTTTGGACATGATGGTCAAACTTCACAATTACCTGGCCTGCACAAGCAGGGCCATAGGAAAGGCGAGGCGAGTGAGGCACGTGCCTCGGGCACAGCTGTGAAGGGGTGCAGCCATGGCTCAAGTCCTGCGGGAACGTTGCGGGAATGCAGGTTGCGGGAACCTGCATTCCTGCAGCGTTCCCGCAGGACTCGAGCCATGGCTGCGCCCCTTCACAGCTGTGAAGCTGTGGCCCGAGCCCGAAATGATTGCCGGCGGCTGCGTGCTTCCTGCTAGAACGGCCGCTGACAGGAAGTGCAGCCGCTCGCCTAGGATCTAACAGCGAGCCGCGATCGTGCGAGATCGCGGCTGGCTGTTTCATCGATCCCAGGCGAGCGGCTGCACTTCCTGTCAGCGGCCGTTCTAGCAGGAAGCACGCGGCCACCGGCAATTGTTTCGGGCTCACAGAGAGGTGAGCTTGGGCATTATCCAAGAGACCTGGGGGCACTATCCATGAGACCTGGGGGCACTATCCATGAGACCTGGGGGCACTATCCATGAGACCTGGGGGCAATATCCATGAGACCTGGAGGCAATATCCATGATGAGACCTGGGGCATATCCATGATGAGACCTGGGGGCATTATCCATGAGACTTGGGGGCGCTAACCAGGAGACCTGGGGGTAATTTCCATGAGACCTGGGGGCATATCCATGAGACCTGGGGGCAATATCCATGAGACCTGAGGGCAATATCCATGAGACCTGGGGGCATATCCATGATGAGACATGGGGGCATATCCATGATGAGACCTGGGGGCATTATCCATGAGACCTGGGGGCATATCCATGATGAGACCTGGGGGCATATCCATGATGAGACCTGGGGGCACTATCCATGAGACCTGGGGGCATTATCCATGAGACCTGGGGGCACTAACCATGAGACCTGGGGGCAATTTCCATGAGACCTGGGGTCATATCCATGAGACCTGGGGCAATATTCATGAGACCTGAGGGCAATATCCATGAGACCTGGGGGCATATCCATGATGAGACCTGGGGGCATATCCATGATGAGTCCTGGGCAATATCCATGAGACCTGGTGGCATTATCCATGAGACCTGGGGGCAATATCCATGAGAGCTGGGGGCATATCCATGAGACCTGGGGCATATCCATGAGACCTGGGGCATTATCCATGAGAGCCCGGGCATTATCCATGAGACCTGGGGGGGGCATATCCATGAGACCTGGGGCATATCCATGAGACCTGGGGCATTATCCATGAGAGCTGGGGCATTATCTATGAGACCTGGGGGGGCATTATCCATGAGACCTGGGGGGGCATATACATGAGAGCTGGGGCATATCCATGAGACCTGGGGCATTATCCATGAGAGCTGGGGCAATATCCATGAGAGCTGGGGGCATATCCATGTGAACTGGGGCAATATATACCCATGTGAGCTGGGGTCAATAATATCCATGTGAACTGGGGGCAATTATATCCATGTGAACTGGGGAAAATAGTCTGGGGGCTCAGTGCTGTGTATATTATTCTGGGGGGTGTATATTATGCTTAATGTTTTTTTGCTATACGTGCATGTATTCTGTGTGAACTGTATTTGTACATGTACTGTGTGTGCACTATATACTGTATGTAGGGCCCCATCACCTCCTTAACGCTAGCACTCACACATGTGAGCGTTGGTGCTAGGTTAAATGAGGTTACTGCATGCTGCCCATATCACATCCTAGCACAGGACCCTCATATTACAATCCGAAAGGTAACAAGTTAAAAAATCCAGGAGATTGTGCTTTTCAGAGCGAGATTACTGTACTTTGCGCTCCCTATACTTAACATTACAAAGTCCTAACGCTAATTACCATCCCGCCATAGCTACAAAAGTTACCCACAGCTAGACGCTGGTGCTAAGTGATGCCGCTTCTGCAGAATCAGTCAGCACCAGCTGGAACCCCCCCCAAAAAAAATCACATACTTGCCTCTCATCCCACAGCGCAAAGGATGGTCCGATCCACTGCGTCTGGTCGCGGGGAGCATCCAGGAGCTTAGCACTGCACCACTGGTCGGGGACTCTGATTTTTAAAATTATGTGGGGGGGGGAGGGCACAATTTTCTGTTTTTGCCTCGGGCGCAAAAGGAGCTAGCTACGGCTCTGTGCACAAGCATTAAATAACAAATGATCACAAGATTATTGAATACATTTTCTATAGCGTGATGGTTCACTTGTAGTTTGAGACCATTGACAGAACTCCCTAAGCTTTCTGTGTCAATCCGAATGTCCAGATAACACTGTTGGACAGGTTTTCCTCTTTTCCAAGTGAGAATAAATGTACGTTAATATTGTCAGTTGAAGAAGGTTTTAGTTATCCTATCTAGATGGTATATTTTGGGTTTTTCATCTGTAAAAATGTATCCGGAACTGTACAATGTCAAGAAAACCAGTGTCACTCTATATTATACAGTATAAAATGCAATATAAATAATTATACTGTAAAAATGTATTGTGTAGTAAAATATGGTTCTTGCTAAAGGTACTGAAATCCGTTAAAATTACAGATATTCAACATAATGCATCCCTCTAGTCTGCATTCATCTCACGACTTCTGAGGAGAAAAAAAATACCTGCGGGAAATCACCTGCTGGGATCCTGCTGGTCAATACAGCTTCACTGTTATCAGTAAGCAGACCAAGGCCCAACAGACATATGCAGGGCTGGGGTGCATTTATTTTACCTCTAAGCAAATCCATGTTGGGCATTCCGGTGTAAGTGAGAGCATTGGAAAGGATGGTTCAGGTATAGGTCACTAGGTCTAAGTCAGAAATCAGGGCATATTGTTTAATTCTGGGGTGCCCATGCTGTAATATTGGCACCATGTAGCCCCAAACTGACAATATGATCCTAAAATTTCCATTGCCAGGAAAAGTCATAATGGCTGAAAGCTCCCGTACTGACCAAAAATGGTACACTGCCCAGAAATGCCACATTCTGCCAATGAGTGCTCCCACTCTCCCTAACTTGCTTCATTGCTGGAAACAATTCTTGTCTATTGCTAGATAACTGTAAAGAGAATAAAGGAATCCGACACTCCTATGGCGGTTCAGCCTAGCAGGTCTATTATTATGTAAGTTGTGCCAACTTTTTAGTTATATCACTGGCCTTCATCAAGCCAGGTATCTGTCACAGATCCTATCACCGCCACTGAGACAAAGGCGCTGCATGTTTTACCGGGATCTGTCTAGGTGTAATAAATGTATAAATCACCATCTCCACGAAACCTTTATTTACAAGAATATCAATCTCATAAACTTGCACGACAGCAGAAATAAATGATTGTATGCTATTATAAAAGGTGGCCTTTATTCCTGTCTCTGCATTTATTTCACTTTTGTTTCATTTCTGGTCGCTGCAGGTTTCCCCGTAGTGTCCCCATTTTACTGTGAGATTCCAGGGCAGGCGCTTCCGCGGCACCCTCAGTGAAACTTGCAGTAGCGCTTCTGTACCGCCCTGAGTATCACCTCCTGGAGTCCATAGGTGTAACGGTAGGCCCCCTATAGGGTGATGGGGAGCCCCCAGGCTGTGTAGAGTGAAGCCTTTAGGGCAGGTATATGGTTTTGTTTGCAGCACTTGGGAAACAGGAAAGACAGTGCAGAAATACAGACACAGGAGGTAACATGATGAATTCTACACACTGCAGGACAGGACCCAATACTTGAAAAATGTGAATAATATAATGCCAGACAGAACTTGATACATGAATGCACAATGAATGCAATACACTGCAAATCCTCACACTCCAAGCCAGGGAGTTCAGACAAAGCCGTGGGAATCACTCACACCTGGCCAAATGCCTGTAAAGTGAGAACACCTGAACTTGAAAACACGAATGCAGTACAATGAAAGACAGAACTTGATACGTGAATGCAGCACACTGCAAATCCTCACACTCCCAGCCAGGGAGTTCAGACAAAGCCGTGGGAATCACTCACACCTTATGGCTTTGTGGCCAAATGCCTGTAAAGTGAGAACAACTGAACTAGACACGTACAGACAAATCTAAACAGACAAGATACATACAGAAGAAGTTCCAGAAGCCAAGCCAGGTCATAAACGAGATATCAGATAGCAGAAAGTACTTAGGGAGCAGACTAAAGAATATCCAGAAATCAGAGCCAAAGAGTCATACACAGATTATCAGAACTTGAACTAGAGAAATCACGAGGAACAGGAACTAGAGGATCTCAGACTTAGTCTATCCTGATCCAAGGATCAAATGCCTGGTTGGCCCTATATATAGGGCTAAGCAGATCATGTGACTGCAGACCATCGGCCCAATGGGAATGGTCTGTAGAGCCTGAACAAGAAAACCAGACAGACTAGAAAATCCCTGCTCCCACCACCAGGGGGCAGGGTTGAGACATACCAATAGGACTGCCGGGCCGCAAGATCACGCAGAACAGTGGATTGATCGCAGAGGGAGACTGGGGACTTTTTGCCCCAGTCTCACTCTGCTAATGGCCAAGAGAAGTGGCGGATCAGGCTACGGTTGTCGCCGCGGCGCGAGGGGTGAATAACGGATTTATAGGCGTGGTTTAGTTGGTGCTAGAGCTTTCGGACAAAAGCGCAATCAGTTAGCACCAGCTTTTTTGTGTAACTACCTTTTTGGTTTGTGCATCGCTGCGGTAATAAGAGCTAGCTCTTTGTAATACCTTTCTTATCCTAATACTAGTTACTGATTGCACATCCTATACTTAACACGGGAAGCACAAAGTACAGTAAGCTCGGAACACTAATACAATCACTGATGCACTAATGGATTTTGTATGGGTTTAGCGTCAGGAATGTAATATGAATAAATGAATGATATATTCAATATGTACAAGAACAATACAATTATCTGTGTGTTGTAAGTTAAAACCGGTTGGGCCCTTATCGCCTGGTCTTAGCTAAAACGCTAATGACCTACTAACAAATCAACTTGTCCGCGTTAGTCTATGGACAAGATCGTTTAGCGCATGCTAGGTAAGAGCTAAGGTGTTCAGTATGTTGGAGAAGATGCTCTGGTTAACACCACACTCTGACAGGGGTGCTGAAATGTCCCATTGGCTAGGAACTGCAGACAACACAGCAAATTGGTCATCCCTGGCACAGATAACGAGGAGCCAGCGCGTGAATCCACGTAGCTGCACATAGAGACTGCGTACTTGGGCATGTTTCAGCCAGTATTATTGACGCTTGGCATTAGTGACACTCTGCAGGGTGAGGTGAGTCCTTTGGACCTGAGGCAGGCGTGGGACCATTAGTGCCAACTCCCACTGGCATTTCAAATGGTCCCTGCGTATATACTGCCGAATCATTATTTATACACGCACCAAGCACCTCCCATTTTTTTGTTTTCAACCCCAAATGGGAAGTGCTTGGTACGTCTATAAATAAAACTCTCCATTTTTTGCCTCATAGCTGAAAAGCAGCAAGAGAGCATGCAGCTGCTCAGAGGAGCGTTTTTTTGGTTACATTGGTTAGGTACTCACTCAGAGTACCAAGTACCAAGAACTGCCGTGATGGGGCGAGTGAGATTACGCTTCAATGGCCATTCAAGCAAACAAAAACCTCTAATTGTGTTTTGTTGCACATGGAATTGTATAGAAACGAGCGCGGATGACAACTTTTTTTCTTGCTATGTTTTATACATGAACCGGGTTGCTGCAGCCGCTCTGGTGAGTACAGGTGCAACGCCATTTTCTCTGTATGTAAGCCTTAGGCTGGGGTCAGACTAACGCATTTTTAATGTGCGTTAAGGCGCACTTAATCACGGCCGCAGTAGCAGCAAATGACGGGCAATGACGACCAATATATGAAGTATGGCTGCGCAACGCAAGTGGGAAATGAAAACATTTTTTCGAGAACGCAGAACCGCTAGTACTGACGTACAGAGTGCGCTGCGTCCGCTAGCGGCGTGTGTGTGTGATTAGGAGACGTCAGACGCTGCTAATGTCCAGCCAACATAACGTCCAGACGCAAAAAGTGTTTTATTGACGATCTGTAAAAAATCCCGCACGAAAACGAGCGTCGTCTGACCGTTTTCGCGCACTCCGTGAAAAAATATGTCAACGCATTAGGACCCACTTTTTGACGGTCGCTGCGAATAATACGTTCGTTTGACCCTAGCCTTAGATACTGTACATATCCAATATATTGTACCTTATTATATTTCACCAACAGTTACAGCTTTCCTGACATAAACATTGTCCAGTATATCTCCTATCAAATGCATTAATTGTTTTCTACTGCAGTATTAGCCTGCTTTAAAATGTCCCTTATTGGTTTATTAAGTATATGTGCCATAACAATGGTTTTCCACTACTGGTCAAAAATTCCTGGTTTTCCCCATTTGTACTAAATGGCTTTAGGCCGTTCTGTACCCTTCTTTTTTTTTTTTTTGCTTGCTTGGCTATTTATTTTGTCTATCATGTCAAAGTGAACATTTCACTATTGCCATAGATGTGTGTATATAAAATGTAAAATAATGGTCAAACACTCTCAACATTTTTATTTTAAAATGCGAAACCAGTTCTGAATATTAAACATCATATTAATGAGCAAACATTAGCAATGGAAGAACAATACATTGCCTAATATTTTTTTAAATAGTAAACAGTAAATAGTAAACGCTTTGTTGCTGTTCTCTGTTAACCCTTTTGACAAATAAGTTTTGCAATGAAAGTCTTTTTATCTATTCTGCCAGATACCTCCAATTACATCCTTCCTGCTGTCATCAATCTGTTTTAGCCTTGCGGAATTGTCACTGTTGGACTTCTAGAGCTATCAAACATGTATTTTAAATCATACATCAACTAGAGAACTCCGCATAAACTGCATGAAAATAACAGCTTGCTATTAACTTTCCACATGGATTAGTATCTGTCATATCCTGGCTCAGGTAACTTATCTGAGCGAAGCTGCAAATGAAATGCTGTATCTTCTAAAGAATCTACTGCTGCATTTTAAAGTCAATATTTTCTCCAGCATTTCAATCTGTTTTACATTTTTGCCTGCGTGTCTGTTCACATTAGTGGACATATAATGGACACCTATTTTTCTGTTGCAAAGCAAGGGAGTCACGTGATTGGTTAAAAAAAACAAAGGGGAACATCAAGTTATTACAACTTGCTTAAGGGACATTCTGCCTTAACAACTCCGATTTATAAGTGTGTTATTTATTTTATTTATAAAGGATTTTACCAGGAAGGATACATTGAGCTTTCTCTCGTTTTCAGGTATGTCCTGGGTTCAAGAACATTGAATGGTTACAGAAATACAAAATAGTAAAATGCAAGATATTAACACAAAACCAAATATACAGAATAACAGAAAAATAAATATGTAGGAAATAAAGTCATTATGTTACATGTTTACAGGTGCATTCCGTATTGAGGTATATTAATAGGGAACTCTTAAGGGACTTTAGACTGGGGAAGATTTGATGGTGTCTGGGAGGTTATTCCATAATCGCGGTGCTCTGTAGGAAAATGAGGATCGAGCCACTTTCTTTTTGTATTGCGGTATTGCAAGTAAGGTGCTGGTCCTGGATCTGAGGTTATAGGATGAGGGAACTGCTGGGGCAATCAGCATATTCGGGTAGGGTGGTAGCTTCCCAGAAAAGCTCTTAAACACCAGGTTGGAAAGGTGAAGGGTGCGTCTAGATTCCAGTGATGGCCAGTTTAGTTCTTTTAACATGTCACAAAGGTGGGTCATGTAGTTACATTGTAGCACAAAGTGACAGAATGAGTTATACAATGTAGTAAGTTTCTGGAGGTGTGTTTGAGGAGCAGCTGCATACACTACATCTGCGTATTCAATGGCTGGCATAAGCATTTGTTGCACAATCTGCTTTCTTACCGCGGGGCTCAGGCAGGATTTGTTTCTGTACAGGGCACCTAGTTTGGGGTAGAGTTTAGATGAGAGTTTTTCGATGTGGGGACCAAAAGATAGTTTTGGGTCTAACAACTATAACAGGCTCCATTGAGCCAGGCTCCAGTGTCATTTCCAAGTGGCATTCTTAAGTGGACGTTCAGAGTTGATTCCTGGAGTTTTATCCAAGATCCCCTACGCCATCACGATCCCTAATTCCTGTGTCTCCTCTCTTCACAGGTAGGACATTATCACCCATCACCCATCATCCACAGACACCCACATCTCAACTGATCCGCTGCATACTTTTGCTGGTAGGACATTATCACCCATCACCCATCATCCACAGACACCCACATCTCAACTGATCCACTGCATACGTTTGCTGGTAGGACATTATCACCCATCACCCATCATCCACAGACACCCACATCTCAACTGATCCACTGCATACTTTTGCTGGTAGGACATTATCACCCATCACCCATCATCCACAGACACCCACATCTCAACTGATCCGCTGCATACTTTTGCTGGTAGGACATTATCACCCATCACCCATCATCCACAGACACCCACATCTCAACTGATCCCCTGCATACTTTTGCTGGTAGGACCCCCATCACCCAGTATTCGCAGGCACCCACATTGTAACGTGACCTTGGTCTTTTGCTGTTTTTATTTATTTTTTATTTATTTTTGGTTTTCTCCACCATTTGCTTTGCTAATTAGCATGTGAATCTCCTGCCCTATTGACACAGCCCATCCAGCTTCAGGTGTTGACTTTTTCAGGTGTTGACTTTTTAACTGCCTGAATGCAATCAGTCCGCCCTATATAACAACTATAATAGGCTCCATTGAGCCAGGCTCCACTGTCATTTCCAAGTGGCATTCTTAAGTGGACGTTCAGAGTTGATTCCTGGAGTTCAGTGGCATTCTTAAGTGGACGTTCAGAGTTGATTCCTGGAGTTCAGTGGCATTCTTAAGTGGACGTTCAGAGTTGATTCCTGGAGTTCAGTGGCATTCTTAAGTGGACGTTCAGAGTTGATTCCTGGAGTTGCGGGACTGGAGGAAGGAACTGCAAAACTGCAAGGCCCACTTTTTACTCTGGTAAACTCACGTCTATATCATGCTTCTCTCACGCTTCTGCTCTTTACTTCTACCTTTCTCCTTAAATGGAACTCCTGCCCCTCTACCACCGACCCCTACACTATCTGCATCTCTCCCTCCCTCCTCTCGTCCCACATGATGGCCTCGCATGAGCTCCTTTGTTTCCTCAGAACATGGTCTCCCTCTAACTCTCGTGCTGCAATCACTCCCACTCCCACAAATCCCATTCCCACCTTCTCTTTCTCACCCTCCTGCTGTTACTCTATTCAGGTGACATATCCCCTAAGCCTGGCCCCACAACACATCCAATACTTCCCTCTCATCCTATCTCCATCGCACATAAATCACCTCCCTGCAAGCCCAGCAACCTCATTCCCATCATCCCTCAGCGCCTGTCCTCTTTCTCCTGCGCCCTCTGGAACGCTCGCTCTGTGTGCAACAAACTCACAGCAATCCATGACCTCTTCCTTTCAAACTCCTTCAACCTCCTAGCTTTAACTGAAACCTGGCTAACTCCCTCTGACACGACCTCCGTTGCTGCTCTCTCACATGGCGGTCTACACTTGAGCCATACCCCCAGACCGGGTGAGAGAAATGGTGGCGGAGTCAGACTCCTGCTCTCTCCCACCTGCACCTACCAGCATCTCCCTCCACCCCCATCCCTCTCCTTCTCCTCCTTCGAGACACACTGCATCCACCTGTTCTCTCCTCTGGCCCTCAGGGTGGCAGTCATCTACCGCCCACCGGGACCAACCTCCCAGTTCTTTGACCACTTTGCTACCTGGCTTTCTCACTTCCTGTCTTCTAATCTTCCATGCCTAATTCTCGGGGACTTCAACATTCCCATTGACGATCCTTCCGCTCCTGCTGCCTCCAAACTTCTTTCACTCACGTCCTCCCTTGGACTCACACAATCCTCCCTCCTCCCTACCCACCGCGATGGTCATGTTATTGACCTGGTCTTTTCCAACCTCTGCTCCATTTCTGAGTTCAAATGTCGCCCTTTCCCCATCTCTGACCACCACCTTCTCTCTTTCAACCTATCTGGACTTCCTAAACACCCTGCTCCCCCACCCCGCACACACACTCGCAGAAATCTACATGCTGTGGACCCCCATCAATTCTCCAACCTACTTCACCACCTCCCTCATACCTCATCCTTCACCTGCCCTGATGCTGCCACTAATCACTACAACACTACGCTTATCTCTTCTCTAGACACTCTTGCTCCTCTTCGACTCTGTAAGGCCCCACGCCGCCAGCTTCAGCCCTGGCACACCCTCCAGACTCGCTACCTGCAAAGATGCTCCCGCACCGCAGAGCGTGCCTGGAGGAAATCCCGCTCTGAAGCTGATTTTGTTCACTTCAAGTTTATTCTCCGGTCATACACCTCTGCCCTCCACTTGGCCAAGCAATCCTTCTTCTCATCTCTTATATCTACACTGTCCTCCAACCCTAAACGGCTCTGGTCCACCTTCAACACCCTCCTCTACCCACCTGCACCTCCCCCCTCAGCTGCCTTCAGCGCTCAAGACCTGGCAGACTACTTCCTCAGTAAAACTCTAACTATCAGAAGCAACATCCCAACCCAAGATAGTTATCTGTCACCTCCACTCCCACAGGTCCCCTCTGCCACCCTCTGCCGCTTCCTCCCAGCCACTGAGGAGGAAGTCAATTCCTTATTGTCCTCCTCACATCTCACCACGTGCCCGCTCGACCCCATTCCCTCACATCTAATTCCTCCCCTCTCCTCCTCCCTCACCCCGGCTCTCACACACATCTTCAACCTATCTCTCTCCACTGGCTCCTTTCCATCCGCCTTCAAACAAGCGCTAGTTACCCCTTTACTAAAGAAACCATCCCTAGACCCCAACTCTCCATCCAACTACCGCCCTGTATCCCTGCTTCCCTTCACATCAAAGCTCTTAGAAAAACTAGTCTTCAACCGCCTCTCCCTCTTCCTGTCCTCCAATTCCCTACTTGACCCCCTGCAATCTGGCTTCCGTCCCCTACACTCAACTGAAACTGCCCTCACCAAAGTCACCAACGACCTCCTAACTGCTAAAAAACACGGCCACTATTCCATTCTCATCCTGCTTGACCTCTCGGCTGCTTTTGACACTGTTGACCACCCCCTCCTTCTACAGACCCTCAACTCTCTGGGTCTCGGTGACACTGCACTTGCTTGGGTTGACTCCTATTTATCCAACAGGTCCTTCTGTGTGTCCTTTGCTGGTAACTCCTCCTCTTCATTGCCTCTATCTGTTGGTGTACCTCAAGGCTCTGTCCTTGGTCCTCTGCTCTTTTCCATCTACACCTCCTCCCTGGGCAAAATCATCAACAGCTTTGGCTTTAATTACCACCTCTACGCTGATGACACGCAGATCTACCTCTCTACCCCTGATCTCTCTCCCAGTGTCCTCTCAAAAGTCAGTGACTGTTTATCTGGCATCTCCTCCTGGATGGCCTCCCACCACCTAAAGATCAACATGTCAAAGACTGAGCTCCTACTTATTCCTCCCTCCAATGCCTCCCCACCTCCTGACTTCTCTATCACGGTGGAGGGTATCACCATCTCCCCATTAAACCAAGTTCGCTGTCTTGGAGTTACACTTGACTCTGCTCTTTCCTTCATCCCCCACATCCAGTCTCTTTCCTCCTCCTGCCGATACCAACTGCGTAATATTTCCAGAATTCGGCCATTTCTTACCGCTGTCACCACAAAACAACTCATACACGCCCTGGTAATCTCCCGACTCGACTATTGCAATAATCTCTTATCTGGCCTCCCTCTGTCCCCCCTCTCCCCCCTACAATCCATCCTGAACGCCTCCGCCAGGCTAATTCACCTCACCCGCCGCTCTGTCTCTGCTGCTCCCCTCTGTGAGTCCCTTCACTGGCTCCCCATCCACTGCAGAATTAAGTTCAAAATCCTTATCCTTACCTACAAAACCCTCACTAACTCAGCGCCCCACTACCTGTCCTCACTAATCACCAAATACACCCCAGCCCGCTCCCTAAGGTCAAACAGTGACCTGCGCCTAGCTTCTCCCCGCATCACCTCTTCCCATGATAGACTGCAGGATTTCTCACGCGCAGCCCCCACTCTCTGGAACGCTCTCCCTCGTACTGTCAGACTTTCCCCTAACTTCTCTTCCTTCAAACGCTCCCTTAAAACATTCCTATTTAGGGAAGCCTACCACCCAACTCACTGACACAACCATCAATCACTCTCACCTTTCAGTCCTCTCCTCCTGTTTCCAACCCCAACCCTCCTAGATTGTGAGTTCCTACGGGAATAGGGCCCTCATCTCCTCCTGTACTGTTTGTCAAATGTTGTTCAATGTATTGTAACCCTGTCTATACTGTGCTTATTGTACAGTGCTGCGGAATATGCTGGCGCTTTATAAATAAAGAATAATAATAATAATAATAACCACATACCTAGATATTTGAGTGAAGTGACTGTAGTCAGTGTGTCATTTGATCTTGTCCCCACACATAGATGGGGTGTTTGCAATTTGTGTAGTTTAGGTGCGGTTCCAAAGAGCATTGTAACAGTTTTGTCAGTATTTAGAAAAAGTTTGTTATCTGCGATCCACTTTTCTACCCCTGTGAATTGGTCTTGCAGCACGGCCTCCAGTTGCGGGAGAGTTGGTTGGCTGGTATAGATTACAGTGTCGTCTGCGTATATGTGTACAGTTGAGGCTTTCCAGACATTGGGCAGATCATTTATGAATATTGTGAATAGCAGGGGGCTGAGTATCGAGCCTTGGGGTACACCGCACGTGACTGGGAGGGGAAGGGAAGTGCTGTCAGAAATGGACACATATTGCGACCGATCAGACCCATATGATTGGAACCAAGTTAGCGTGCTATCACCATTACCGGAGTTTTTAAGTTTTTGTAATAGGATGCCATGGTCTACTGTGTCAAAGGCCTTGGTAAAATCAAGGAAGATGGCTCTAGTTAGGTTTCCTTGTTCCATGCCCGCTTGGATATCATTACAAACTTTTAAAAGGGCGGTTGTAGTTGAATGTTTTGGACGAAAGCTTGATTGATCTGGGGTTAAATAGTTCCGATACTGATAATAATCACGTAATTTAGTGTAGACACATTTTTCCAGAATTTTTGACATTACAGGGAGCAGTGATATCAGGTGGTAGTTGGATACCAAAGTATTGTCTCCACTTTTATGGATAGGCACCACCCTTGCAGTCTTCCAGAGTTTAGGTATGTATCCAGTCGCCAGTGATTCATTGATTAGGGTTGTGACAGGTTTTGCAATTGCTGGCGCACTGATTTTCAGCAGCATTGCTGGGATTTGATCAGGTCCAGATTGGTATTTCATTTTTTGGTTACGGAGAAGTTTAGTGATGACACTGACAGGCACTGGTCTAAAACTGAATTTCTCTGCTTCACAGGGTCTTTGCACAGTTGGTGGGGCCTGACCTGCGTGTGGCCTTTCTGATTGCATGTCATTTCCTAGCTTAGCAATCAGGGTGGTGGCGCATCCAACAAAATAATTATTAAAAACATTTGCTACATCTAGGGGGTGTTGTACAGTTTGGTTGTTTACTTTGACAGCAGCCGGTTGGGAGTGGACGAGGGGTGGTTGTATGTTACTTATGATTTTCCAAAAATTTCTAGGGTTTGATATGTTGTTGTTTAAATTTTCATTGAAGTATTGGGCTTTAGCCATTTTTGTTTGCTTTGTGCATGCATTCCGGTATTTTCGGTATTCACAGTGAGCGTTCATGGATCCAGTACTCTTGAAATTTGACCACAGGGAGTCTCTAAACTGGTACATATGTGTGAGGTCAGCTGTAACCCAGGGGAGGTGGGCCCCTTTTACTCGTACTTTGCGCAGTGGGGTATGGGTGTTCCAGACTTTCAGGAGCTCGGATTGAAAGTATTCAATTGCACAGTCCAGGTCTGGGATTAGGTTTAGTCTGTACCATGGGAGCCATTTGAGATCATTTAGGAAGGATTCAAGATTAAATTTCTTGAAAGACCTGGTGATTATTACCTTTGGTGAACATTTTGTGGCCCTTATTTTGCGCACACAGTACACTAGGCAGTGATCACTGACACTGTTAGCGAGAACGCCTGCTTCCTGTATTCGATCAGGACATGAGGAGAGAATCCAGTCCAGCAAGGTGTGGTTAGGGCTTTTCATATTAATGCAAGTGGGGGAGGAGACTAATTGTGTTAGCTGCAAAGCCTTAAACAGTGAGCAGTGTTCATACAGCACCATTGTTTTTAAAACCTTGTTTCAAATCGGTTGTCTTGACCCCTTCACTGTCACGTGCTTTTTGTTGAAAAAAATGTATTATCATGTTTTATTTGAAGCAAGAGATGCATAATTAACAATTAGAGGCAAGGTAACATACATGGTTATTCAGAGACAACCAATCTGGCCCCGAAATGGCACCGTCGCCGAACAGTAAATTTTCCCGTATGGTGCCAATCGTGGCCATTCAGCTATTCAGAAAGCAGGCAGTTAGCCATATTTTGGTGAATTGCCTGCAAATACGGTGCCTGTTCGATGACAGTGAACTCCCCGATAGAGAAGCAATGGTTAATCTATTCAAAGACACCGAACAGCAGTGAAATGCCCTGATATTCGTTGGTTTCATTCGACAGGTTTATTTAGGTGAATTCCATAGGTTTCAATGTTAAAAATATTCCTGGTTTTATTCAACATCTAATAAACCTTTTTATTCTTTTAATCTGCAGCAAAAAGTCTCTATGTTTTTTTGGGATCTTTTAGGCATTTTTCGGGATTTTTTCAGCAATTTCTTTTTCCTTTTTTTTTTGAATAAAATGAATTATCATTCATTTGATCTTATATGTTAATTCCAGACATTTTTGTCCAGTAGTTTTTTTGCAAACTGTGTTTCAATTTAACACTTCCAATGTTTGTTTGTTTTTTCACCCCTTTCGTCAGCTTGTCTGCTTTTTCTGGCAGCTTGTTGGCGACGTGTTCGGCAGATCATCGGCTTTTTCCAGACATGTCTGGCGTGTTTTTTGCAGCTGTTCGAGTGATCCGATAGTTCGGATTGAATCAGATGCGTTTTCTGGCGGATTTCCAGCGTTTTTTAGACTGTTTTGCAATGGATTTTTGGGTCCGTTCCCTGTACTCCGGGACCCTGCGGTGAATGCTGAATTCAAGGCAGGGTTGGAAAATTTGATTCCCCAAAGTGAATGGAATGAGAGAGAGCACTGAAATGTCAGCGACATTTCGGTGCTCTCTGAATAACCCCTCTAGTGATTGTTTTTCCAAAATTGTTAAAGTCTTCAATTTTTTTGCTCATTTTAAATATTTTTGTATGTTTATCCTTTACGGAAATATTGCTGGGATAAAAGGTTCGGAACTCTAGATGTTGTCCTGAACCTTGCACAATTTCAAATGTGGTCTGCATTATTAGCATACAGGCAGAAATGGCCTTTGTGTCAGATCCAGTAAATGTGATAAAGATAGATAATAAAATGTTCAGATCGCCTGCTTATGGGGATTTGTAGTAATCATCAGAATGAGATTATTAGCAATGCAGCTTCCACAAAAAATACTAATGGAATATAAAAATATCATTTGTATGTGGCATAATGCCTGCGTATGGTTATTACAGTAACACCTTGTGTTTGCACATTTGCAAATGAATGTCATATCAAATAGCCAAAATTCCTTTGCATTGCTTCTGAATAAGACCAGATCAAGTACACTAAGGGCACCAGCAGGTGTGTTTGAAGATCGAGTATACTCTAACCCAGTGTTTCCCAAACCTCTCATCGGGACCCCCAACCAGGACAGATTTTGCAGATCACCTTGGGGAAATACAGACTGAATCCTACAATCACTGAGCAGCACATCATATCACCTGTGCTGTCTGTGCTTCAGATGTCTGGCGAATGTGGTGTGTCAGCGGCTCCTGAGGACAGGTTTGAGAAACACTGCTCTAGCCAATGGAACCTTTTTAAGAACCAGGATTTATGTTCACTTTGGATAAAACAAACCTCTCAGCTCTATATCAATCCTAACACTGGGTTACTATCTATACTTTTTAGTGCCTAGTTATCCATTTTAAGAGAAAAGCCTAAACATTTAATGTAGCTACAAGTTTTTTAATTAGTGTTATATTTGGTGACATTTAATATAGTAGAAGGGGCAGAGGGCAGATTCAGGTTATCTGCATTTTGCTTTTCTTTTTTTAAGATACTTTTCTAATAATATCATCATGGTCCCTACAGATACCCATAAAGTGAGTGTTTGATAATATTTATTTGTCTTTATCACATTTACTATCAGGTCTATTCACTAAGGCCCCGTTCACACTGAGCGATTTTTGCAGCGATATCGCTCATATTTCCGCGTGATATCGTTCTATGTAGCTTCACCAATACATTTCAATGGAGCTGTTCACATCTCACAGCTCAATGTCGCATGTCGCTGGTACATGACCCTTTTTTTCCATGATTTGCTGCGACTTGCATTGAGAGACATACAGTGGTGACACGCGATATCGCTCATAACAGTGAAATTGAGCGATGTTATTGCTCACTGTCGCTTTTTTATTTATTTATTCTTTTTTTGAGAAAGTATTTTACCAGGAAGGATACATTGAAATTTCTCTCGTTTTCAGGTATGTCCTGTGTGGTGAGTATGTACCGTTAGGTGTCTTGCCCAAGGACACTTACTGGAGAGGTGCTCGTCGGGATCGAACCCATGACTCCACAGGCTCTCTCTACGCAGAGCAGTGATGTTACTCCACAGGCTCCACGCAGAGCAGTGATGTTACTCCACAGGCTCCACGCAGAGCAGTGATGTTACTCCACAGGCTCCACGCAGAGCAGTGATGTTACCTCTACTCCACCCAACCGGTATTTATATGAAAATCGTGCAGAAAGACGTGCGATTTTCATGTCGCTCAGTGTGAACGCAGCCTGAACGTGAAACTAAGGAGAACTGGCATAAGAAGTGAAAAATCCAGGTCAAAATAGCCAAACCAGAAAAATTCTCCCATTTATCTAACGTTCCAAATCTATTTGTTCTAGATTGTTCTCTTCTCCTGCCAGTTCTCCAGAGTTTCCCCTTTTAGTGAATAGACATGTATATATGAATGGTAGGAAATATCTACCTGTATAATGCATTCACTGGATGAAAGTGTGCAAGATTTCATCGACCATCTAATTATTGGTGGGTCCTTCAAAATACGACATGAAGAAGCGGCTGGACATGTCCTCATCAAATGATATCAGGTGAGTTTTGTCATTTTTATATCTTTTTTTCAAGGTATTTAGTAATTTTGCAGTCACACACTTGAGAATAGTCTTGGAATAGCAGATGAGGCGCTAGTGACTGGAGCCATCGTACGAAACAATGGTCAACCACAGTGGTTAGAAAATAACCCCCATCATTTTTGATCTCAGAATAATCCAGTCCACCCATTGCCTCTTAAAAAAGGAATATATGTTTCTAGACAAGAAATGCAGTCCTTATTGTGAAGGATACCACCGATTTCTGATTTAAATGTAGTAACTGGACGTTCGAATTTTACGACAGCAACTGTTGCAACAGAGCAGTCTTTGTGTCCTTTTTTTTCCAATTTGCAATCAACAACTTGCCAGGAATAAAGAGAATCCCCGTGCTATTCCTTTATGTGTCTGCATCTCGCTGTGTAGCTGCGAAAACAATTACACTGTCTGACTATGGGGGCCGTTTCACACAAGGTTACAAAGAGTTCATTTCGTGAGGATTTCAGGAAAAATAGAACAGTGTTCGAAACAATAAAGCAGCGAAGACGCAATATGACCATGTAGAACACAAAACCAAAAAAAGACAAAACCCCTTAATTAAAAATGTCATGGATTTATCACCTGTGTATGTATTTGCTTGTATGGATTAGGTCCGTGGAGACGAATAAAGGACGGAACAACTAAAGGAAGCTGCTTTAGCAATTACATTGTCTGACTGTGGGAGTCATTCTAAAATAAGGTTAAAAAGAGTTCAGTTACTCAGTTGTTCTGGGAAAAAAAGTGGAAATAAAGTAGCATCTTTGCTGATCTCGCCGCGCTCATTCAAGGGTTTTCACATCTAATCATTAGAAATGCAGTGTATCGTATTCAATGAATCCATTACTCTGCATCAGTTATGTTTGAAGGAATAAATTAATTCAGGTTAAAATGTCATTTGATCAGGAAAAATCTTAAATATATAAAAATGCTACTTTGAGGCCCCTATTCCATTCCTCGCGCATTTGGTTTTGCGTGCGCAAATGCGCATTTGCACAAGGGGCAAAACCCTTTGCGCTGAACGTCATATTACAACGTTCACGCAAACGATGAGCGTTATCGTTTAACGCAGATGGACCTGCGCGAGCGTGATGAACTGTGCGCGTCCTATACTTAACATTGTGAGCGCAAATTTGTTCGTGCGCTGGTATGCGTCTAGTATTATAATCTATGCGCATCTTTTTACGAACGACGTTTGCGCGCATAATTTTATCGTCTTTGAAAAGCTGGTGGTAACTGCAAATCTGAACGTTCTGCCGAAACGAAAAACACCAGCACGAAAAAAAAAATAAAGCACAGTATAGTTACACATTCTACACATACCCAAACAAAAAAATTGTGAATTTGTGCATATGTTTTTTATTGCTGCAGCATATATACTCAGATTTACTTTGACAGGCGCAAAAACTTAAGTGAGTCAATCAAGGTAAATTGATATCAATTAAGGTTCTTGATTCCGATTGGCTGAATCTCATGAAAAAAACAGTCCGCACACTGATTTGCATGCGCTACGTTACTGTGCGCTTATTACTCTTTGTTTTGCGTTTTTACGAACGTTATTTTCGGACGGATGAGAAAATGCGTTCGGATCGTAATACCACCGTTAATTTTCGCGTGATAACGCTTAACGCTGCGCGCAAAAAAAATTGCGCTGCGCGGACGAATTTGCGCAAAGAATGTAATAGGGGCCTATATGTAAAATATTAAACATGGAAACAAAAAGTCTTCTGGTTAAAAGAAAAGAATTAAATAGTTTTTGATAATCATGTTCTCGTTGCCTTTCTGGTAGGTTGGCAATGTTACATAATGAAATGTATTTTTCTAATGGGTCAACAGCATTTCAGTTAGAGATGAGAGAAATTGTGCGTCATGTAATTATAAATAATATTATAAATCCACAGTAATGAAAATACACCTTTCTAATAGACAACACACACAAATTTACCAAACAAGCCTAGCGATTATTAAAAAAATTCTTTTAAAAGCTGCAAGTGAATAGGTGAAAATTGTAAAGAATACATCGAAAAGATTTAGTTCCATATTTTTGATTACCCAGGCAGAAGCCAATTATGCTGTCAAAAAAGTTCCCGAAAAAATACATTTATAAAGTTAATAAGCAGACTTCTTAGTTTTATTGAAAAACATCAGTATTTTTTCTTTTTAGGAAAGTATTTTACCAGGAAGGATACATTGAGATTTCTCTCGTTTTCAAGTATGTCCTGGGTGGCGAGTATGTACCGTTAGGTGTCTTGCCCAAGGACACTTACTGGAGAGGTTGCTAGCTGGGATCAAACCCATGTCTCCACAGGCTCCCTCCATGCAGAGCAGTGATGTTACCTCTACTCAACCCAGCCGGTACGATTATACTTGTACATACAAAATAGGAAAGATAAAAGCTGAACTGATGTAAACTGATGAAAGTGTATAATTAATCCCATTCACTGCCAAGTGGTGTTCCATAAAACCACTGTCAGGACCCTGAGGTTTTAAGGAAGCCTCTCTCCATGCCCTATAATCTCCCTGAGCTTCCTGTTTGCTCTCAGTGCTGCAGCACGCCGGCATAACCTATGTCCTCAGGGGAAGAGAATTATGGCTGCACAGACACAGAACACTCCTGAGAGATGCCAGCTGCCTGAACTACAAATCACTAGAGAGCATTTGCATATGAATGAGCTGCTCTCCCTCCCTAGTCTCTACACTGATACAGATCTTCTGATCAGTAGGGTTCACCTATTAACTCTTCCCTACTGTGTCAGCTAATTAAATAAAGTTTTAATTAGAGAAGGGGGTTGTATATAAATATTCTGTATATGTTAATGTGTGTGTTTGTATTTGAACTAATCCGTTGGATTGGGGGAAATACCATAAGCCTTTGAGAGTTAATATTACAAGCATCCTTGTTACATGAACACCCCTACCCCACTCTAAGCCATGCTGAGCTGTCAATCACACATCTTAGATGTTTGATCCCTCCAACGAAGAAGAGGAAGCAAAAACCATGGCTGTCTCTATGAGAATACAGTCAGATTAGGAGCTACGAAAGCTCGAAAACTCCATTGGAATTTGTATATTAAAAGGTTTACTGGTTTAATTAAGTTACCACAAAATGCATATAATAAAATCCAAAATAGACAGTGGGTGCACTTCAAGCCAGAACAAATAATACAGTTTGCAGTTTATTATTATTATTATTCTTTGTTTTTATGGAATCAAATAACAAATGACAAACAACTTTAGGGACTAGACTTGAGAGGTGTAGAGGGGCCCACTCAGATGGGTTTACAATACAGATATGCATTCGTTTCAGAAAAAAATCGGAATTTGGAACGAAATTTGAAAATTCGGAGTTCGGAAGTACTGCCGAATAACGAATCGATACGATACGAATTCGAAACAAAACGGTATATAACGAATTTATTTCGCTTTACACTGTGTCATCATCATAAAAGAAAAATTTTAATAATCAATATCAACTATCGAATTTGAAATAAACTATCAAATTGATATCAACTATCGAATTGATCTTAACTTACAATACAAGTAATAGCAAAGGACTTTATGAAACAAATTAATTTTATTTCACTGTTTAATTTGACTCAAATACTAAATCTGTGACACAGCTTAAAATTTAACCCTAGCTTTTCTTTTAACAGCAAAATTTGATTAATTGGGGTTTTATTTAGTGATCCAAAATTCGAATTGATATCAACTATCGAATTGATATATGAAATTCGAATCAATTCGAAATATCAAACCAATTCAAAAATTTTAAAATCGAAACGAAATATGAAACGAAATTAGTTACGATATTCTAAAAATGAAATTATTTAAAAACGTAACGAAACGAAACTAAATGAAACAAATTTTTCAGCCATGCACATCCCTAGTATACAGGAGTTGGGGTGGAGGAGAACAAGAGGAGTTACGATCATATTAGTGCTCAGGATCGCTAATATTAGTGTTTGAGTCAGAAACGGTATCAGACATGGTGGTAAAGCAAGCTGTCAAACCTATAATGATGTGAGAAGGGGAGGTGAGGAGCTGGATTAGTCAGGACTATCACAGTACTTTGAAAAATATAGACATGTTTCCCAAGGACCTGATTTATTATAATTCTATTTATCATCTCCTTTTCAAAGTTTTCCACACATTGTTTTAGTAATAACAAATAATTTATTAGATTTTTTTTTTAAATAAATTTTATTAGACCCGGTTTAATCTCATAAGAGAATTTAGGTGAATTTGGTTTTCACATTTAAGAAGCTTAAATCTGTCCTTTATTGACTTCAATTCAATCTTATTAAAAACATTATGAGATATACTTCAAACAGCACATTTCAGTTAATGAAGTGCTGTGTTCCCTAGCACGCATTAATAAGTCTTTTAGAAGAACCAAGAAAATAGCACATTTATGCTTGGTCAGTCGTCTCTGTGTACATTTATCTTTACAGACATTAATCTGGAAATTTTAATCTTTACACAATGAAATGGCACATGTTGCTTCAATATGTAAAATGATTAGCTGTATTGCTGCTTTAAATATTAAATTTCCATTATGAAAGTATACTCTCTGTGTTCATGTAGTGTTTGGAATGTAAGGAAAACTATTTATTCTTGAGATTATACCTAACTAATATGGGCATTTTCCTATTTTTTCATAGTGTATTGTTCATGGATCAGGAATATATATATATATATATATATATACAGTATATATGTTGTTACAATACTTTATTTTTGTCTTTTAAGAGTTCTATCTGTGCATAATTAATTTGCTTTCTACTAATGACAGACAGATCTATTTGTATTATCAAATGAATTATTAACCCTCTTCACCTACCAAGATAGACTTGGCTCCACCTGCAAAAGCACATGCAGGGGCTCAAGATCGAGTTAAGTAGACTTGGTCTTATTCTGGAGTATATGTAGGGAGAGGTATTAGCAGTAGGAAAAGGGAAGTGCTCATGCCACTGTACAGAGCACTGGTGAGACCTCACTTGGAGTACTGTGTGCAGTACTGGAGACGGTATCTCCAGAAGGATATAGACATCTTAGAGAGAGTTCAGAGAAGGGCTACTAAAATGGTGTACGGCTTGAAGGAGAAAAGTTACCAGGAAAGGCTTAATGATCTTAACATGTACAGCTTGGAAAAAAGACGAGACAGAGGAGATATGATAGAAACATTTAAATACGTAAAGAGAATCCACAAGGTAGAGGAAGGGAGTATATTTAAAAGGAAACAAAGTAGCAAAACAAGAGGACATAGTCTTAGATTAGAGGGGCAAAGGTTTAAAAGTAACATCAGGAAGCATTATTTTACTGAGAGGGTGGTGGATACATGGAACAGTCTTCCAGTTGAAGTGGTAGAGGCCAAAACAGTGATTGAATTTAAGCAAGCATGGGATAGGCATAAGGCTATCCTAAACAAAAGATAAATCCAGGTAAAGTATCCATGTAATTGGGCAGACTAGATGGGCTGAAAGGTTCTTATCTGCCGACATTTTTCTATGTTTCTATGTTTCTAGTAACAAATGAATTTTATTTAATTTCCATATAGACTCCAGATTCAGCTTTTCAGCTTCTAACATGTTAGACATTACATTTGATACGCTAGAACAGGATGAACAGCTGCTCTCATATCAGAGACACAGCAGTCTCATCTGCACTGTGTCGGCAGTAGCACTTTTTGCCCAGCGGATGGAGCCATCTGTCAGTGAAATGCTGCATACAGAATTGAAATGTGCTGTGGGGATTCTACAGCAGATTTATACTGTACGGCTATTTCCATACAGCCACTGGTTCCTGACAGTAGTTTAATGGAAAAGCACCTTGTAGTGATGGGGTTAAAAAATATATGTATGAAAGTTAACCTTTTCACGCCAGGCAGGTGATGCCCGGTGGTGGGGCTTTAAAAACGGTTGGGAGTAGTAGTACACCCCGCTTACCGGTTGCTGTTGTGCGCCCCTCCTCCAGCCCGCCTACACAGCTAACGCGCGGTGCGTGTCATTGGCTGCTGGGGGGCAACCTGAGTTCTGGCCATCCCGCAGCAGCCAATAGTGAGCAGCATGTGCTGACTGGTGGGCGGGGTGAAGGAGGCCCACTGAAGTCATCAAGCGCACTATGCCGCCCTGGGTCTTCAAGGCCCACCCTCTGCAGGGATGGCATAGTACACCCTGCGGCGAGAAAGGGTTAAAGATCTATTCAGAGTTAAGTATTTGCTTTGTGGGTGCTCCAAACAGGAGTAAGTAAATTATCTAGAATACATTTGAGCAGAATATTTCATTGGAGGAACCTTTGCCTAAAGATGAATGCTGATTTGGTCTCAAATCAAAACGTGCCTAAAAACTAATGTAACGACACATTTCATATCTGGATTCACTATTTTCTGGCCATAGCTTTTCCTGTCGAAGTATAACGAGCTCCATGTCAGCTTCCTTTATTGCTTGACTTCAAAAATACATCAGTCTCTTCCATTCTCTAATGACATGCATAAATGTCATACATCAAATTAATTATTTGATGTGAGCGATGATTCCTTTTTGATATGCATCAATTAATATATATTTATTTATGTCCTCCATAATACTTTTAATTATTATTTAGTATTTATAGTATGACTTTATAATAATTGCATGTTAAATGCAGAAGAACTTGTTTGAAACATTGTTATACCGCATTATGATTTTGTATGCATTATAGTAAGTATATTGTTAGAATGGGTGTTTGCACTCATGTAGCCCAGAACTACAGTAACTCCATTTGGCCAGTAGATGGCGAAATCTGCCTACCAAATAGGTCATTACAGTAAGAAATACATTGGAAGATTCCAAAATATTTCTTACTTTATAATAAATTAAAATGATTTACCAAAATCACTGGTTCCTGGCACAGGTTTTCTGGAAAACCGCTTGGTAGTTAAGGGGTTAAGTTGCATATTTTCTTTTCATTTTCTTATTTTTTTCTGTAGTTTAAAATCATACATAGAAAACCCACCATTAAAATAAACGTTAGCAGAATGTTTTCACATTGTTTTTTAAGGGAATGGGGAATAGAGGTTTTTACTAATGTTCAAGTTCTACGATTTGAAGGCAAACGATCATGAAGTAGTATCTTCATCCTCATGTGACTAAATAACGCTCCTGTCTCTGGCTAATAGAAAAAAATAGCTGTTGGTAAATTTCATTCCAGGACAGAATGCAGTGATAAATCTTAATCTGACAAATAAATGGAAAAGGGAAAGAGGAGAAGATGATGTTAAAGCCAAGAGCGGTGGTTACATAGCAAGCTGTCAAATTTGACTGTGCAGATCCGATTTTGCACATAAGAGATAGGAAGGAAGTAACAGGGGAATCACTCATCCTTGCGGTTTTTGGTATCCCTACAGAAAAATTCAGTTACTGCAATTTAGTGCAAAATCCATCTATCCATAATAAACCTACTTTCTGCTACTCATTGACTACGAACATTTGAAATGTTTGCAATTCTGTCATTTGACCCTTATTATGACTTAATTTCATGTATTTATGATACTGATATATAATCTGAATGAATCGAAAAACCTCAGGAGACTTAGTGTCAGTGTGTTTCTTTCCATGTTTATGCTCATAAATAGATCAAATATGTGCTAACCCCTTCACTATTGTAATCGTGTATACTCAATCTGCGGTAGCAGACACAGCAGTCTGATATCATATTAAAACAATCTGGAGCTATGAAATTAAATTAGTTTGTTGCAAATAAAATTTTATTAGCGTTTTGGCTCCAGGAGCCCCTTCAAGTTTTAACACTGTGATGGGCATGATGCTTGAGGTGCTAAAATGTTCTAAAACCAGCTGGAGAATGTCTGGGTCGGACGTTCCCCAGCTGATCCTGCACAGAATCCTGAGCTGCAGTAACTCCTTTTGGCCAGCAGAGAGCAACATTTGCCTGCAAAATAGATTATTACAGTTGGAAATGCATTGAGAATATTCCTTTTTTTTTTTTTACTGTATGACTATTTTAAAATGATTTAAAAAGAAAAAACTAGTTCCTGACTGTGCTTTTTGAGAAAATTTATTAATTTATAAAGGATTTTACCAGGAAGGATACATTGAGATTTCTCTCATTTTCAAGTATGTCCTGGGTTCAAGAACATTGAACATTGAACATTGAAAAAACTTGGTAGTGAAGGGGTTAACTAAGCATTAAATAAATTGCTACTAATTTGGAATATATATATATATATATATATTCCAATTAGACCTGGTTATCTGCTCTTGTATTGCCAAATTCTAGCCCAGGCTGCCTTAGCAGTCATGTGTGCTGGGCAACCTCATATCTCTGACTCCAGTGCTTAAGGTAAAGCAAAAGTAGTATGTGCAGCGTTTTTGTAGGTCAAGACAAATTTTATAGACTCCCATCACATGGCCACAGGTGATGAATAAACTTGCAGCAGGCAGACTGTCGGCTTCCTTTGTTAGTGCGGAATTTTGCTGTAGCCTGGCTGTATTAAGATAGGAGAAACCAGCATCATCAAGTTTAAATAAAGCTGACATGCAAGGTAACTCTGTTCTCACTTAGGAACCATGTGGACAATGGAGTCCATCAGTGTTTAGAACCACTGGTAGACTTCCACTGGCCTTATAACTGATGAGGTAGACGTGTAATGGTATGTGCTAACACGGCTAGTGGCAATCGTCGCAACCAGCTTTACCACTCCTTAAAACTTAATTGTGTCTTACCTCAAGATCAGTGAAGAACCTTTTTGATCGTGCTCTTCTTCCTGTTCGTTTCTCTTTATTTTTTTATTGATGTTTTTTTTGGCTATGACTGTGTTTGGGTTGCAGTGTTTTTTTTATGTTTGCACAAGCACTAAGAATAACAAGTGATTTATTATTATTCAGAAGAGCGGCTTTTGGTACATTGGTTAGGTCTCGCTCTACAAATAGGTGCCTTGATGGGGTGAGCGAGCTTACGTTTCAATGGCCATTAAAACAAACTAAAACCTCCTGATAGTGTTTTGTTGTACATGGAAATATATAGAAACGAGAGCAGATGACATCTTTTTTTTCTCTTGTTGTGTTTTATACATGAACTGGGCTGTTACTCCTGGCTGTTGCAGCCACTCTGGTGAGTACAGGCGCTACACCATTTTTTCTTTATGTATGTATATTATGCTGTAACACCAGTTAGTCATTTTTGCAGCTGTTCATTTTTCCATGTTTTTGTTTTCAACCCCAAATGGGAAGTGCTTGGTGCGTGTATAAATAAAACCCACCATTTTCTGCCTCTCCTTAGCTGAAAAGCAGCAGGAGGGGCATGTAGTTGCTCAGAAGAGCAGCTTTTGGTACATTGGTTAGGACTCACTCTACAAAGAGGTGCCTTGTCGGGGTGAGCGAGTTTACGTTTCAATGGCCATTAAAACAAACTAAAACCTCCTGATAGTGATTTGTTGTGCGTGAAAATATATAGAAACGAGCGCAGATGACATCTTTTTTAAACAAGTGATTTATGGCTTGCCATTCCAGTAATAGTGTTATTTTTGTATCTCGCTTACGAAGTATAGGATAGACAAAAGCACATTAAGGTCAACCAAATGCTAGACAGTAAATGCAAGTCAACTTGAAAAAGCACATTGTATAGTACAATAATGTCTCTGCTTAACACTCTTCTTCAAATACATACTGAACCTGTATACTTAGAAGATCCAAGACTTTTGAAGATGATGTCTAGATCAGGGATCAAGCCCAGGAGGAACGCTTTACCTGCACTATTTTTGCAGAGGGAATGGAGTTCCCTTTGGTCCCATACTCTATAAAGCTTGTATTCAGGTGATCAATCATATATTTCCCTGTGAAGTCTCAAAAAATATTGGATTTATCATATTTTTATTAAACTATATATATATATTAGGGATGTGCATGGTGAAAAATTTGTTTTGTTTAGTTGCGTTTTGTTACATTTTTAAATCATTTCGTTTTCGGAATTTTGTAACTAATTTTGTTACGTGTTTCGTTTTGGATCGATTTTAAATTTCGAATCAATTCGAATTTCATATCAATTTGATAGTGATCCAAAATTCGAATTGATATCAATTAACTAAAACCCCAATTAATCAAATTTTGCTGTTAAAAGAAAAGCTAGGGTTAAATTTTAAGCTGTGTCACAGATTTAGTATTTGAATCAAATTAAACAGTGAAACAAAATTAATTAGTTTCATAAAGTCCTTTGCTGACTATTACTTGTATTGTAAGTTAAGATCAATTCGATAGTTGATATCAATTTGATAGTTCATTTCAGATTCGATAGTTGATATAAATTTGATAGTTAATTTCAAATTCAATAGTTGATATCAGTTATTCAAATTTTTTTTATGATGATGACACAGTGTAAAATGAAATAAATTTGTTATATTTGTTTTGAATTTGTATCGTATTGATTCGTTATTCGGAAGTACTTCCGAATACGAATTATCAAATTTCGTTCCAAATTCCAAATTTTTCCAAAACGAATGCACATCTCTAATATATATAAACATAAATATATCATATCCGAGTGTGTGTTTGTGTTAAATGCGAGATAACTGATAATTGGGAGACAAATCTTGGAGAGTTCTTACACTTCTTTTTCTTGGACTTGACCCCCTGGTCTAGATGCTGTAAATTTAAAAAAAAGTACCATATGTATATATGTAGCTTGAATATGGAGGCACAATCGACACTCAGTAACATGACGTATAATACAGAGGTGCATCAGATCCATTGGAAATGAGAATGTTTATCTTCAAAAGTCTCAAATATTTTATATTTGTGAAAATTAAAAAGCTAAGGGAAACTGTTAAAGCTGAGTTAGTGCTTTTCTATTTAACCTACATACCACTTATAACATCCATTCAAAATGCAGTATAAATTTGAATGTTCACAGAGCTCTGGGCTCCTGGGCTTTCTTCTATTTCATAAAAAAAAAGAAACAGAAAACTCGATTAATCTTCATTTTCCGAGGAAGGTGGACTGTACTGCGGAATGCATTAATTTACTTAGACACATCTTAAGTCAAATATTACTGATCAAACTTTGTGGAGCAGAATTATTGTTTGCTCAGCTAAGCAGTGAATGTAACCGGTATTTTATCACAATTATTCCTGCTTGTCTTTTATCATTTTAATATTGATCTAGTGCAAGCTAGCAGAATTATGCTGCGAAAAAGAACTGTTCCGCTAGCTATTAACTCCCAGTTTGTTTAAAGCGCAGCTTGCATTTGTACAGCAATGACCGAACGTGGAGCCCATCTAACACCAACATACTGTATTTAACACTTACAGGGTTATTCAGAGAGCGTGAAAAGCAGGAGAATGACTGGAGAACGAAAAATTCTAGGTAAAATAGCCAAACCAGAAAAATTCTCCCGTTCATCTCACTTTCCAAATCGGCTATTTTGACCTAGAATTTTTCATTCTCCGGTCATTCTCCAGTCATTCTGCTTTTCACGCTCTCTGAATAACCCTGTTACTGTCTCAGTCAGATTGTACCATTGTGACATAGCAGATTTTTGTCATTTTTAATACCTTTTCCATGAAGTATCCACAGAAAAACATAATTAAATTTTTGTAATTACCCATGTTTTGAAAACAGAAATGTTTTGCGTGGAAAAAATAACTACTATCACAACTTTGTTCATTTATTTCCGTGAGTTTCCCAATTTTCTTTGTGTTGTTCATAATTTCTGTGAATGGTTTGATTTATTATGGGGTGTCTGACTTTTTTTTTGAGAAAAGGTTTTACCAGGAAGGATACATTGAGATTTCTCTCGTTTTCAGGTATGTCCTGGGTGGCGGCTATGTACCGTTAGGTGTCTTGCCCAAGGACACTTACTGGAGAGGTGCTCTTGCCGGGATCGAACCCATGTCTCCACAGGCTCTCTCCATGCAGAGCAGTGATGTTAGGCTAGGGTCAAACAAACGCATTTATCGCATCGACCATCAAAAAGTGCGTCCGAACGCATTGATGTTTTTTTTTTTACGGTGAAAGCGAAAGCGGTCAAACGATGCGCATTTGCGTGTCTGTATTTTTGTGGATCGTCAATAAAACACTTTTTGCGTCTGGACATTATGTAGGCCGGACATGAGCAGCGTCTCCTAATCACGCACACACGCCGCTATGCGGACGCAGCGCACTCTGTATGTCAGTACTAGCGGTTCGACATTCTTGCAAAAATGCATTCGTTTGCCGCTTGTGTTGCACGCCGAACCTTCGTGCAGCCGTGCTTCCTATATTGCCCGTCATTCGCTGCTACTACGGCCGTGATAAAGTGCGGCTCAACACACGTTCAAAATGCGTTAGTCTGACCCCAGCCTTAACTCTACTCCACCCAGCGTGTTCTACTACCTTTTTAATTGTGTTTGTATCAAGAACGGTGGCAGAGAAGTTCCTAATTGTCACATTTCCACCATTGGTTTCAACAATGTTTGTCCCACCTATTTGTGGATGTGTGTTTGTTTGCATATATAAATGCATTGTGCTACAATGTAACTACATGACCCACCATTTTGACATGTTAAAAGAGCTAGACTGGCTGTCGCTGGAATCTAGACGCACCATTCACCTTTCCAACCTGGTGTTTAAGAGCTTTTCTGGGAAGCTGCCACCCTACCTGAATAGACTGCTTCCCTCAGCAGTTCCCTTATCCTATAAACTCCGATCCAGGACCTGCACCTTACGTGCAATACCACAATACAAAAAGAAAGTGTCTCGATCCTCATTTTCCTACCAAGCACCACAATTATGGAACAACCTTCCAGACGCCATCAAATCTGCGCCAGTCTAATGTCACTTAAGTGATCTGTATTAACTGTCAGACCTTTTCAGATATGAAATTTCTATAACGCATTATATTTCGCAGGACTGTTAAATTTGGGGCCGGGAATTGCTTCACACAAACAACTTGTCTGCGTGTTTAAAATGAAAAAAGGGGAGGCGGAGCTAACAGCCGAGGAGAGAGGACGTGTGCAGCTGGGCTCCGTTGAAGATTTTGCTTGTTTACCTGTAATCCCGACTGCCATCGACCTCATAGACGACCCCAAACCTGTATAAGGTCTGTTTGTGCACCCCTGAAGTGGTCTCACCGAGCAGCAGTGGTTTAAAAGGACCCAACCGATCACTTGCAACACTTGCGGCCTACTCCGGTCGGCCATTTTGCAACCGCGGAGTTTATTATTTCACTCGCCTGGCGCTTGCTGCACTACTCGAACTTAGCACCCGGTGCGCCCGTTGTTTGTGGGGACCCAGGTGCTTGGGAGATCCCGAGGAGTGAGACAGATTGTGCGGCGACCTTTGTTAGTAATATACTCCGCTGTACTTTTATTCAGACTAAACAGTCAGTATACTGCTACTTTAATGGGGAGGAAGACCGGGAAGAAACCTCTGCTACCGGATGGTACCAGCAGCGGGACATCCGTGATGCACTAGGTGAGGCCCGATGAAAGCGGCAGGGCGAACCCCACACATATTTGTCTCCCACAGCGAGTTCTGTGGAAGAGGAGGAACCGTTTTGGTCTGAGACCTCGGTGGCTGCCCGGCATTCTCCAGGATTGCTGGGGGTAAAGAATCGACCGGGGTCGACCGCCGAGATCCAAAGCCATCAGTGGCACGACGGCTGGAGACGCCATCTGACCACTTGGATTCTGTGGACTCCCTTCCTGCAGCCCCTGGGAGGCGGATGTGTACGCATGTCCTTCACGAGAGGATGTTCGGAGCTTATTGAGGGAAGCAATGGATGAGATGAGGCGGGTGTGGAGGGTGGATTTCGCGGCCATGTCTGCAGACCTGACGCAGGTTAGAGACCGTTTGACGGCTGTGGAGGCTCGAGTTGACGAGGTCGAAGTGATCCAGACACTACTTACGCCGCAGGTGGAATCGTTACAGTCGCAGGTCGCGCTGCTTACGGGAGCGGTAGAAGCAGCTGAAATCCGACATCGACAGAAGAATATCCGTATCCGGGGGATCCCGGAGACGCTTGCTGATGCCGACCTTTTGCCATTTATTACAAAGCTACTTTTGCGATGCTCGAGTCCGCAACCAGTCCTGTTTTTCAGAAGCCATCCGGCTTCGAAAGGCGGCCACGGCCCGGTGGACTCCCCTCGAGATGTGCTGGTAGTGGCGGGGTCGGTGGCTGATAAGCGCCAATTGATGTCGCTCCCTGTGGCCCGAGCACCAATTGTTTTTGAGAATGTATCCTTATCTTTATTTAATGATCTCCCATATGTGACATTGATTGCTCGACGTCAATTCCGAGAGATCTCAGCGTTTTTGAGGAGCTGTGGGGTGAAATACAGGTGGGGGGTGGCGGGATCTCTGTACATATATCATGATAATTTGACACACCTGGTGACTTCGCCTGAGGCGGCGTGGTCCCAGCTACGTTCAATGGGTCTGTTTCCAACCCCAGAGATAAATAGTTCTGGACTGAACGGTCCCCCCGCTTCTACGAAGGATCCGGGTTAAGTATGGACCTGAAATCAGGCAAGTGATATACCTGGACACTCTGGTCTATATTGCCTCTTAACGACCTTTTTCGGATTGTGTTTCCCCATTAGTACTATTAATTTTCTTGGACTATTTCTGACTTTACATATTCCACGCCGTGCGTTTTGATTTCCTGCAAAAAAAAAAATTTTTCTCAGTTTCATTCAGATGACTTTTTAAGTATACGCGATACATTTCGCCGATTTCGTTTTTTCCGTTTATTGATGTTTTTATTCTCCTTCCCCTTTTATATTATTTGGTATGATATGTGCTTGATCTGCTGAGGATGGTGTACCCACCCTCCCCCCCCTTTTTTTTTTTTTTTGGCATTTTTTCAGGTTGCCGGAGGCGTGCCACCATGACTTTGAGTTATGTTTGGCCCTCGGGCTCCTAGGCCTCGTGACATTGCTCCTCCATGGCCTCCCTCGGGAGTGTGCCAGGAGAGTCACGGTTATGGTCTTTGCCATTCTCCTCCTACCCCCTATTCGACCCTCTCCCCCCTTTTTTTTTTTTCTCTGCCCTGTGGGTCACCATCTTCTCAGCAGCGATATATATATATATATGTACAGCACCATTCTCTCCCCATTTATTTTTTTCTTCTTATCCCCCTCCCCTCTTTTCCTTGCGAGAAATTTCTGTCAAAATATGACTATATGGTTAACTCTATGTCACATAAGTGATATCTTATGGCCCTGCGAGGTCACTTTCGTTGGTTACTTGATTTTATTTCTGTTCGCCAAATAAGGCCGCCTTTTCTTATTTTTTGTTGTTTACCCTCGATGAGACCCCCTCTTAGGGGATGTTTGTTAAAATGTGATTTTCCTCAGATGACTTCTTTGTTTTATACTGATATGTTCTTTGAACATTACATGGCTCTGCGAGGCCATTCCATGCTTTGTTTGTGTTTACCCTCGATGAGACCCCCTCTTAGGGGATGTTTGTTAAAATGTGATTTTCCTCAGATGACCGCATTGTTTTATACTGATGTGTTTCTCTGACATTTCATGGCCCTGCGAGCCATTTTATGCTTTGTATGTTGTTAAGCTGACTCTTTTTCAAAATAAAAACTTTGAAAATTAAAAAAAAAAAAATGAAAAAAGAATATGCGTTTTAAAACAATGTAACAAGCTAGACTCGTTATCTATCAGCAAACATCCATTGTTCTTAATTAATTCTGGTTGTAAGAAAAATAACCAGATGTTAGATCACATAGCTTAACCTTGCTGATCAAAACTATGAAGCCATATAACCTTTGAACAATGGGCTGCCCAACCTGTAGAAGAAAAAAAAAAACCCAGAGAAGGTTAAATGATTTGTTTAACCAGCTTGTAATGATATACTATTCAGCGATACGATCTAACACTATATGGTATTTGAATATTTAATTTATGTGGTCAGTTATAATAGATAATCTGGGTGTTTTATAAAAAACAGAGGCCATACCACATTCAGTTGATTATTACATAACAAATGTCTTGTGTAACTAACATTTATAAAACAGATTAAGACTGTTGATTAGGAATGAATGAATTAATGTATGTCTGCAGAATCCTCTCATACACACATACCTGTGGATTTAAGTAAAGGGGGTATGAAATGCACACACGCCATGGCGAAGTATGCCGGCGATGCCACAATAGAAATAAATTTTGATTTGTTAATAAAATCTATGGAGTTCTGGGGTATAGGAATAAAACGACCCCAAACCAGTAAAAGATTGGCCAAATACATAAATTAATTCCTGCAGAAGGTTGATGGTTGATCTGAGAGCGCCATCTGCTGGCCAGGTAATATAACACCTGGACAGACCCCTGGAGTTGATGAATATATATATCCTCCAATCAAATGAGGCCACATAGTGATGGGCTAGATCTAAAACTGGGCCGAAGACCACTATATAGGGGGGGGACAATCCAGAGCAGAGGGATCACACTGAGGAAAGCTTGGGGAGAGACCTGAGGGACGCTTGGAGGGAAGAAAGGGCAAATATCATCAGCCCCCCAATAAGACGTGACCACACCCTAATCTTCCACCACTCTATCTTCACTAACCGGATGGTAAAGTATGCCTGAATAACTTGATATCTATTTTCTAATTGCATAGTCCTTACTTTAGATGTCCATCACAAATTAAAGGAATATAAATGAATTATTTTGCTGTTGAAGCCTAATCAGTAGACTAGTAATCAGCCTTTCCACCCCACTGCAGAGGAGTGCTAAGGAAGAGACTATTACCGGCTAAATACTTGAGCCATAATTTAGTGAAATTATTTATATTCCAAGAATACTGGTTGTGGACATCTAAAGATCAATTGTATACCCATAGTGAGATACGCTGGACCCGTGAAATAGTTTTTATATGTCAAGTGCCGTCAGCCCCATTCGTAAAACTAGCATAACTCCTTCCATAGCCATCTTGCAGCCCTTTCGATTGAATGCATGTAAGTCAATAAGAAGCTTTGGGTTAACGTATATTGAATGAAGTGCTGTGATTGATCTGTGGAAGAGATAGTCTACCTATCGAGTGTGTTATGTATCGCCCTGAAGGAAGTTGCATTTAGTGAATAGGCCCCCACAATAATAAATTGTGCTGCAGGTGATGCCCAGTAACTGAGTGTTTATTTTAGCCAGGTGGAGGATTGGTTTATAAGGGGAAAGGTCTAAGTGAATAGAATAGAGCTTGGTGTTTAAGAACTGAGGCGTGTATATCTGTGGTGCGGTCTATAAACCTAAAATATTTGTCCATTAGATTATTGCGTGTCGCAGTATCGCTATTAATCACGATCTATAATCACTTGTGAAATTGTATTTTGCTAATCAGTTGATAACATATGATTGTATGAAACTTGACATGTGAATAAATTTTGGTTTGAATTGTTTTACCGTTACGTAGTCTCATATCATCTTTATTGATTTTATTGTGTTTAAAAATATCTAGATAGCATCAAAAGAACTCGGAATAACGCGCCATATATTTGTTAAGACGTATATTCATTGATTGGTTATTAATCCCTATCTTAAGGGTTAAATACCAATTTATACCACTGGTATTGGAGGCACTGTTAATAATATATATATATATATATTTATATATATCTACAATAAGAAAAATATACGTCATAATTAATATATCCCTGACCTATTAAAGAAGTCAAAAATCTCTAACATAACATACCTCAATACGAAACGCACCTGTAAACATGTAACATAATGACTATTTCCTACATATTTATTTTCTGTGTTAATCTCTATATTTGTGCTTTGTTTTTAATATCTTGCTTTTTATCACTTTGTAATTTTGTACCTACTGTAAAACTTTCAATGTTCTTGAACTGAGGACATACTTGAAAAGGAGATAAATCTCAATGTATCCTTCCTGGTAAAGTACTTTATAAATAAATAAATAAATATATCATCAGAGTATAGCAGCGCGTAGTGATACCTTTTTTATTGGACTGATGTTACATTTAAGAGACAAGTTTTTGAGAGTATACCTCTCTTCTTTAGGTCTTGAAGCTATACTGAGCAAAATCATAGAATAGAATGATAAAGATGATAACGAGCCAAGCAGAAGGCGGGGTCATAAATACTAGTAGTGGAATGGTATGGTCAAGAAAGGTTAGCAGAGGACAGTTCATAGACCCATAGAATCACACAGATAGTGCCTATCAGATGTTCACCATGATGCTTAAGAGGGAAGCGTAAACGACCCAACTTAAAAAAAGAGAAAAACCATATGAACCAAGGAGAATGCTGAATGTTACATGACATTATGATACAGAGTTAAAAAAACAGATTCGCTCTGTGTGCCAAGGTTTGGCTTTCCTGTGGCTTCGCCCTCTGCAGCTTGCTCCCCCTCCTTCATCTTCGCTTCTCTGTGGGTCTTGACGTGTCCTTTCTAGCCTTCGATGTTCCTCCATCCCCCCATTAATTTTCTTTTTCTCTTTCCCCCTCATCCTTCTTTACTTCTCTCTTCCTCTTCTTCTTCTCTTTTTCTCTCCTGTCCCCTCTTTTCCCTCCTGCCCATTGCCAGCATATTAACTTTGGTGCCTATTGCTCTGCTTTTGCACGTCTCGATTGGATACTTGTTTTATGCACCGAGGATGTCCTCTGGTTACATTGTCACCTACAGGGCGTTGTTTGATACTTTATCTATACTTATACTTTTTCTAGACTGCTTTGTTGCCATTTTCAGGTAGACCCAATTGTGGGCTCCCACAAATGCCATATGTTACTCTGACCTCCTTTTATTTTATACTGTGTAACTTTGCCTTGTATGTGATGTTTTTCTTTCTTGCCTCAAACACTCTTGAATACAAAAGAAAAGAAAAAAACAGAATCACATTATTTTGCTGCTGTCCCTTTCCGTGATTTCTTTTTCAATCCTAAAGTGGATATGTCTTGGTGAGGGTATAAATATAAACCCACCATTTTGAATCTTAGCTGAGAAGCAGCATGAGGACATGTGGTTGCTTGTAAGCAATTTCTGGTTACATTAAGTTAAGACCCACCTTAAAAGAGATGCCATGGCGTGGCAGGTCGGCTTAACACTTCAATGGCCATTCAAGTAAACTGAAACTTCTGTGTTTTGTTTATCATAGAGCTACAGGGATAAGCACAAATTACAACCTTTTTTTCTTGTTATGTTTTGTAGATTAATTGGTCAGAAAATCATTGAGCATCATACAACACTAATACAGGGTTATTCAAAGAGAATTGAAAAGTCAATGCACGTTCGGTGACTTTTCGTTCGCTTCAATTCGGTGCGATTTGGCGATCCCATGTCGGTGACCCTGCGGTGTATTCAGCAAGCACCACAGGGCCGTCGTAGTGCAGGGAAAAGCCACCGCAAATCTGCCGAACACTCACTGCAAAACCCGACGAACGCACACCAAAACCTGCAAAAACATCTGGATTTAACCCCGCAGAGCAGCCGCCGGAAAAAGCCGACACCTCAGACGAATGGAGTGAAAAATAAAACAGTACGTTTGAAAAGTGAAACGCTGTTTGCAGAGAAACTACAAAACGAAAATGTCTGAAATTTACATATAAGATCCAATGAATGATAATAAAAAGGGCTGTTACAGAAAAAAGAAACAATTTTAAAAAAAAAACTGAAAAAAGTTTTGTGCAAAAAAATCCCGAAAAATGCCTAAAAGATCCTAAAAATTCTATAAATATAAAGAGCCTTTTTACTGCAGAATACTATAATCAACGGTTTATTAAATGTTGAATTAAAATGGGAATATTTTTAACATTGAAGCCTATGGGATGCCCTGAATAAACCTGTCGAATGAAACCACCGAATGGCAGGGCATTTCGGCAACCTTTCTCAGCTGTTCGGTGTTCTCTGAATAGATGAAGCATTGTTTCTCTATGGGGATTTCACTGCCCTCGAACAGGCACCGTATGTGCAGGCAAATCGCCAACATTTGGCGAACTGCCTGCTCTCTGGATAGCCGAATGGCCAGGAAAGGTAACCGTACGCAGAATTTCAGTGTTTGGTTACCTTTCGGCCACAATTTGGATCTCTTTGAATAACCCTGTTAGTAAAACGTATATGTTAAAAAACCACACATTTGCCACATGCACTTAGAATCCACATATGAAACGGATTGCTCACCTATATGAACCTTTTGGGCCAATTTGGTGCGTGATCTAGGAAATGATTGTTAGGTTTCTGTGCAGAGTTTTAAGGGGTTATTCAGAAAGCACTGAAATTTCAGTGACATTTTGGTGCTTTCTCGCACTTCGGTGCGCTCCGAAAATTCCAGTTCGCCAACCCTGCGGTGAATTCACTAAGTCCAGATGTGCGCCGAAAGTGAAGCTGCCGAACAGACTGGCAAAATAATACAATGGTTTGCTACAGAACAAAAAAAAAACCTTGAAAAAAAATTGGGAATAAAAAATTTTGCCTAAAAAATACAACAAAATAATATACATAAATAAATAAATGGACGTTTGCTGAAAATGAAAAGAATAAACAGTTAAATAGAAAAAAATCTAATTGTTAGCATTGAATCCTATGGAATTCCCCTGTTTAAACCTGTGGAACTGAATCACTGAAAATCAGGGCATTTCACTGACATTTCGGTGCGTTCTCTGAATAGATTTACCATTACTTTTCTATGGGACAATTTCGCTGTCGCTGAAGATCGGCAATCTGCGGTGAACTGTAACATTTTTCTCTGGCAATTCATCAGTATTTGGCGGTGACAGCTTTCTGAATGGATGAACTGCCACGAAATTGCACTGTACGGTGAAATTCACTAGATGGTGCCCTTTGGTGGCAAGCTCGGTGCTCTTCGAATAACCTCTTTAGTGTTCGTTTGGACACCCCCTTTTCACTAGTAACTAGCTTTGAAAATTGGAACCTCAGAAAGAAAGTCCTTGCGCTATAACCTTTTTAATAAGCTGACATTGATATGGTGCCTAGATTGTCCCTTTAAGCACTGTTTTCTCTTCTGTGATCAAGTTAACATGACCTTTAAAAGAATCACCAGGTGCCTGAGATCATATTAACGTTATCTGGCCTTATTCTGGAGAATTGTAATGGAATGTTGTTCATTTCAAGTGAATTTTTTTTTGCAAATGGGCTCCAGAATATGTCTCTAAAATTACAGTACATTGGGCATTTGAGCCAGTATACTGAAATTCAATAAACTGCTGATATTCCTTACAGAGACTTAGGCCAGTCTCAGTGCTATATCAGTTTTTACCAGCAGGTGGAGCACTCTGCCTGTCATTACAGTGCATACAGTAATTAAATACACTGTAATGATACTTGCAGTGCATTTAGTGTGTGCGTGTTTTGTTTATAGGATTGAGGGATAATTTCAAATGGTTTCACATAAAACCACTGGTTCCTGCCAGCCGTTTTGTGGACGACCACATGATAGTAAAAGGGTTGATGGCCACCAGTACGGTAGTGTTTTAATGCTAAATAAAACTAAAATATGGATATGGCCACAAGAGTCTTATTGCTGACTTGTTATAAACAATGTATACTTTGTAATATTCAGCTTTGTAGCAAAACATGTTGAGAAAATATGATGTTATTCCTAGATCAGTAGATCTATAAACAAACGTGCACCTTGGTCATAATACTGCCGAATGCGCTTTATCACTCTCAATACGATCGCATTGTAATTCTTTCCAGTGTTTTGCCTTTGGTCCTTTCACAATCCTAAACAAAATATTCCAGAGGTTCACTTATTTACTGACAAGAATTCATACTGAAAGAGACAGATCGCTGTTAGCTTTGAAATGTATGAGACACAGTTTGGCTTTCAGCAAGGCGCATTAATCTTATGACCGGTTCCCAATTGTAAATTCATGTTTACCATAATTCATTCATAACAAAATGCTTGAAATTAGCAAGTTATAATTTGTTTAAGTTTAAATGCGTGTCATTAAAATAAACCACCACTTTTCTCAAAATAAATCTTTATTTAGGTCAGCGGTTCCCAACCCTGGTCCTCAGGTCCTCCTAACAGACCAGGTTTTAAGGATTTCCTTAGGGAAATGCAGCCTGAATCCTGCAATCACTGAACAGCAAATCATATCACCTGTGCTGTGCTTCACATATCTGGCAAACCTGGCCTGAGGTTTAGGGCTGGGAACCACTGATTTAGATGGTATAGACATAGTTATGGACATATATAGGAGAGTTATCTCCGAACTTTTGGTCACTATCACTTTATGTCTGTAGTGTTTAATAAAGATTAAGCTTTATATTGGTTTACTTCAAAACTCTAGTTGCATATTTAAAAAGATTATACGGCATTATAGACATTCACGTGAAAATAGATGGCCCTAGTATTATTCGGAACTGTATGGAAACTTTTGACTCTTGTGGTTAGTCTGTCTAAAGTTACCACTGATTGACCAACGGATCTACGGTTCTGTTTATCCTGTCGTTCTATGGTGGTATTGCTCATTTTATACATGACAAATGGACAATGCCATTGCTTTGGAACAAAAATTTATTTGTATTTTTTTAAAAAATGTATTCAATGTTTGTGTATTTTATTTTATTTATAGTCATGTTTGGTATCATGAGAAAGGCTAGACTCTGGCCTGCCCAACGACACCTATCATGACTTGTAGGATGTAAAAATGGAAATACAGGGCTCCAAACCCCCCCTCGCAGCGGTCCGTCGGCTTGTATTTTAAATGGACCAATGCTTAATAACGCTTTTGCTCCATCACCTCCACATTTGATCTCGGCGTAGGATATGAGAAGGTGAGATTGTAGCATTGTCTGCTTTCCAAGTAAAAGTACATAATAATTATATAAGTTTTGAATCTGTCGAGTATGCTGAAAATAAGGATATATAGTTTGTCTGGGACCTACAATTAAACATGAGTTTAAATCGTGTTTAATGCATGATGAGCACAAAACCGTCAAAATGCGCTTAGCACACGAGGGGTGAAATGGCCCAGTAGTGAAACTGTTAATCCCTTCCACGAAGGAGAGGAAGCTAAAAACATGGCCACCTCCGTGAGACTAGCAGGCAGATTAGAAATTACAAAACATCACAAATCTCCATTGGAAGTTGTAAAATAATAAGGTTCACTGGTTTAAGTTACTTCAAATCACATATCAAACATCTCTATAACAGACAGCAGATACACTTTAAATGACTCCTCATCCCTATAACCAACACCATAGGCGTGCACGCTTGGGCACACCCAAATTCCAGCCCAAGGCACACTTTGGTGCGCCTGGCGCCCGCCGTCTCCCCAGTCAGGCCTGCAGCGGCCGTGACCACGTCCAATAACTGCTTCAGCGAATCCAATTTCAACAAAATACGGTGACCATACGCTAAATAGTGAATTCAGGTATTTTCGGCGAAATGGAATCACAGAAATGCGACAAAATGCAAAGCACTGAAATGTGTGAAATTTTGCACTTTGTGAATAGACCCTATAATAATGATATACAGTCAGGTCCAGAAATATTGGGACATCGACACAATTCTAACATCTTTGGCTCTATACACCACCACAATGGAGTTGGAATGAAACAAACACAATGTGCTTTAACTGCAGACTGTCAGCTTTAATTTGAGGGTATGTACATCCAACTCAGGTGAACGGTGTAGGATTTACAGCAGTTTGCAGATGTGCCTCCCACATGTGTTTGTTTCATTCCAACTCCATTGTGGGGATGTATAGAGCCAAAGATTTTAGAATTGTGTCGATGTCCCAATATTTCTGGACCTGACTGTGTTTTAACTAAATGCATGAGTGTGTTTTGACGTGTGTCTGTGTATGTATGCATGACGCAGGGCTCAAAATTTCAAGTCCCAAGCTACTAGCCAGGCCTTAAGAGTTACTCGCCACTAGTTGCCCCACCTAACCCCTTATCCTGCATTCCCACTCGCCCTCATGTGATTTCCACTCGCCAAATGCGAGCAGGCGAGTGGAAATTTTGAGGCCTGTGCATGAGGGTGTGTATATATATATTATATATATACATATATCCACACACACGTGTGTTTGAGCTTTTGGGTGCACACCCTAATATAATGGGCTGCTCACACCTTTGACCAACGCACACTCTCAATGCACTGTAAGGGTCATTACTGGAAGGTTTCCATAGGTAGTTTTAAACTTTATATGGGCATATCAGCATAAAAGTACATAACATTATAAATTGAATAGCATCACGGTTATGAAGCTCCTGGCATTGAACGTGCTTTTCATTTGCTAAAGGTTCAGGAGATCAGTGAAAGCCAGGAGAGCAATCTTTAACAGAACTGTCTAATGCATGTCAAACTCTAATGGCTTCTTTTTCAGACTTCCAGAGACGCAGCCAGGTTTAATTGTTGATTTAATGGGTTAAAGAAATGTACAAATGATATGAGCCTTGTATTTTTTGTGTTCACAGAACCACGCCTATTCTGTTTTTCAGCGTCGTTGTGTACAATAGCCCATTTATTTAAAAAAAGTATCATTAGGAAAAATCTTTTAACCATATGTGCTACTATTATTATCCATACATACACAATACATTTTATACATTGGATTTGTGACACTTTTTGACACGCACAACGGTTTCCTAGGTGATGCGAATGGCATATGGTTTGTCAAAGTTATTGTAAATGTTCTTGTCCCTTGGCGCCCTTCTGACATTCGACGTTGTAGCACATCATAATTTGCAGACAGATGCCTTTGTTTGGAATGAAAAATGTGTTCAATTACTTTACTTACCTAGATCCATCCATTGTTTCAGGTCGCAGGTTGGAAAGTAGAACTGATTTACAACCTGCCATGGATTAGTGATTGGAAAGCAAGTCTGGATTCTGCACCCTGTCCTTATCGCCCTGAAACGCAGGAAAAGATTTACACGTAGTGGCTGTGGATCAAGAAATCGGGAAGGAAAAACAATATCACAGACCATTAAAAGATATTAAATTACAAAATGTGTGTAAATAATAGTTTTCGTCAAGCAGGACATTTAAAGAAATTATCCTCATATATATATGACTTTCCATTGTCTCATAGACCATCTTACCTCCATATTATAATGGGCCCTTGTTTTACAGACAGAGACTTGCAGGGTTATTCAAAGAGCGGTGAAAAGCAGGAGAATGACTGGAGAATGGAAAATTGTAGGTCAAAATAGCCGATTTGGAAAGTGCGATAAATGGGATAATTTTTCTGGTTTGGCGATTTTGAGCATAGAATTTTCACTACTCCAGTCATTCTCCTGCTTTTCACCTCTCTCTGAATAACCCTGTTTGACCTGCCTTTGTTTAGAGCTAAAATCTGGCACATACAACGTTTGTCACAGAAATTATTTCTAGAATTATTATGTCTACCCATTCACTCTTTCATTTTACATAATGAGCTGCCTGGTAGCAATAAAAAAAATGTTCATTCTTGCTATCATTTTTAAAATGAGATTCACAGATCTAATCTGCTGTCAAACTGCACTGATCTTATTTGGCTTTTTGATTAGTTTGGAGCCACTCTACAGCTGTTCATCATCATGTAAATTGCCGAAATCTGGAGCTCCCTTTAGGCTTTGTCAGTTAGTGACACCTGTGGTTTCGAAAAAATTGTAAGTTTGCCAAAAGAGCTCTTGAAATCTGCAGTGTCGATCTGCTTCTGTCTGTTGAATTCAAGGATCATAATGGGCTTATCCTCTAGTTTTACTCAACTTTGCCACAATGCTGAACGTTATAATATAACACATGCAAAATTCTGAGATCTCCACTTTAATATAGTTTTAAAGGTTTAAAAAACACCTGAGGAAGAAATAACAAGGATTTATTTAAAAAAAAATATGATTATACATTGCATAACACTGCCTCAATGTATCCCATCACAGCAAGTCCTATCCTTTCAAACCTAGTCACTGCTCTGATTAGTGGAAAAAAAAAAACCAAATGGGTTTAGTGTGAAAGGCGCTACAAAAATTGTATTAATACAATACAATACCTTAAAGCAGCTCACTAGTTAAGTGTATCCTTCACTTCAAAGATCGAATTTAAGGGAAAACACCTTACGGTGTAAAGGAGCGCATAAGAATTAAACAATATCACACATAAAAGACAAAAACAATTATTTTTCTTTCAATACAGTCCCAGATCTGTTTTAGACCATCAATCTCTAGAAAAAACAGAAAAAAGATCTCATTGCGTAGTATTTGATTACACCAAAATATGATGAAAGGTAAAAGATAGAGGTTCCACTCGCAAATGAGGAGTCTACAAGACTCTAGATGTATGCCTTTAAGCCTCTTCAGGGGGGCTCCTCCCATCAACGGAAAAAGATCTTGATTGTTTCAAGCCTGGATATTTACTTCAGACCAGAGGATGTATTATGATCTCAAAACAGAGAAAAGCATAGTGTAATTCTGTGGATTATTCATAAATAAAGATTAAAGAGAAATTACACTCACGTGTTTAAGAGCCTCCAATTATGGTGGCTCTGTATAGGCGCCTAGGACCTCTTATATGAGGGGGTCCCTCCTCGTCTTTTCACTGGCCGCTGGATTCCGTCTTCGTTTTGAAGAATGTAGACCAAATATACCGAAGTGACATAAAAACTTTATTATAAAAGGTACAGCTAAGCACCAGTAATATATAAAAACGTAGTACAAGAACCGAGACGCGTTTCGGCTACTGCTGTAGGCTTTATCAATCGGATTTCATCGGATTAGATCAGCCCATTTACCTGGGACATGCATCCTCCATGAGGTCTGCGCAGTTCACAAGTAGCGCCTGAAATAGGCATGTGTGACAGGGTCAGGATAGGAAGGATGGGAACTGCTGATATGGTACTTTGGGGTACATTGATGTTGTGGCAGGCTTATACAATGTTTGATCATATTTTGTAAACAAACCTCATCAAAAATAATGTATTCCTAAATCAGTTTTTTTTTAATCTATAAAACAATAATGGAGTGGACTGCTCTGAATTTGGTATGTTGCGCTCATTAGTCTCAGAATCACCCATATAAAAAATGAAAGTTCAGTTTGAGTACAGCCATGTTGGCTCTGTGTGTTTCAAGGGACAAACCCGGGTAACGTTCTTTAAGCATGTTTATTTGTGCTTGTTACCAGATGTCAAGTGTTTTGTGGGTGGTGGATCCACATATGCTGAGCCTAGGAATTGAGGGCACGGCATCTAGAATATCGTCAGGCAGAATGTGAAGTCAGACAAGGAAAAGGTCGGTTCAGGCGGCAAAGGTTCAGCACAAGAAACAAGCAGAGCTCAGAATCTTTAGAACAGTCAGGAGATCACTTTGAAGTGTCACAATGAAGGGTAGACAACAACTGAGCAACTGACTCCAGGTGAGCCAGGTTTATATACACAATAGCAAGCCCAGTTAGCCCCTGCCCCTACCCAATGGGAAGACCAGTGGCTCAGGTCCCAGATAAGCCCTGGATACCTGACCCGAGAGCACAGCCCCTCAGCTGCTGTCACCACCCCCATGTCCAATCCCTGCAGGGGACCTCCCCAACAGAGGTAGAGCAATGAGGGACCATGGATTATTTTAATATTTTTTTGAACTTCTATGTGATTTTTAGTAGTCCATTTGTCCTAGTGGTGATGGGTTTGGTTCTGGTTGCACTTCCTGGATGATGCCCCGACTGCACATGCAGTTTCTGGCTTTCTCCTAATCAGATGCACTTGCCGTGTGGGGAAAGTGATTACTCTTTATATCTGGATGTCATTTTTGATTATGTTGATGTCCTGAAGAAAGTTATAACTTAACTGAAACGTTAAAGATAAACGGAGATTGTTTACGTAAATAAACCCAAGCTTGTTTCAAGAAGACCCTGGTCTTTCAAGATGTTTAAGATATATATTAAAAATTGATTAAACAATTTAAAAAAATTGTAAAAGGTCTAAACTACAGCAAAATATATTTTTTAAAATGTTGAAATATACAGTATTCAATGACGAAACATGTATGCTCAACATAAAAGTAGGTACATTTCCTGAAATGTTTATTATCCAATTATTCATATAACATCTATAACAATAGAATATGCAGGCTGTTTCATATAGACATGAAACATGTCTGTATGAAACAGCCTGTAAATTCTATATTTCTTTGAGTGGTAATATAAAATTAAATGATGTCATATACTGCTAGCAATTGCAGTCACTCCTAGCAGTGTTAGCACTTGACATTTAACATTTAATGGTAACTTGGCAACTTGGAATTCCAATGGTAACTATTTCTGCAAGTTATCACTGACAGGTTACATCTGGACCGTCCGTGATTGTACAAAATATATCAGTTAAAGAAGAAGTAAAACTTACATGGTTTTATCTTTAATTTATTTTGTTCCATTCTTTTTAATTTATATTATAAGTTATTACTAACAAAAAAGAAGAATATCTCTTCAATTAACACAGCATCTCCTTTTTGAAAGACCTTGGCAAAAGAATAATCACTGTATAATAAAAGGCAGATATATTTAACGGTAAGACAGAAATAAATTAGAAATATTGATTGGAAATGTTATCTGAAATAGTGTCTCATTTGATTAATTGCTTATTTTTTAACCTGCGTTAGCTTCTTGTTAATAAAGCAAGTCACTGATAAGCGACAGTAAGCGTTTTAGAACAATAGTTCTTTAAGATGCAGACAAGTTTCATATGGCCTCAATTAATACAAAAACGACTACACTGTTTCAGATATAATTTTTTAATACTTTTGTAGCGCTGTGTTTAAATCCTTGTTGTGGCAGTACCTATTTTTGGCCACCGGAGGGAGACAAGCGAAATGTGAGACACTGAATATTACATTGGGACTACATTTCCCGGCATGCTTTGGGAACGGACACAGGAAGTGGGTGGAGCAGGGAGACTTACATCCTGAGCCTCGTGGAGAGAGCTGGCAGAGCGCGCCAGGGAGTGAGAGAGACAAGACACAGTGCTGCAGAGAGTAACAGTGACCAGGCCGGAGCACAAGTGGGGCCTAACAGAGAAACAGATCGGGTTATCAGTTATTCCCGAAGAAGACCCAGTGATCCACAAGATTACCCAAGCGGCTAGAGAGGAAGCGGAGGACCCCGAGTGAGGAGTACCGCAGATCGATCGGACCAGGAGAGCAGGCGGTAAGCTGGACAAGTCGAGGCTGGTGCAGAAAGCCAGACAGCGGATCCAGAAGCAAGTAACCCCAGTCAATATCGAGCGGAGAGACGTCCTGGGTCAGCAGAGCCTCAAGTATCTGGCAGATGGGTGAGAGGCCTTCCAGGCCGTTGTAAAACTCAAGTAAAGCACGCTGCTGTTTGTTTCCAAAACCCACAGGGCCCCAACTTGACTAGTTGAAGACATCTCTTAAGCAATTCACTGGCCAGTAGACATGTGCACAGCACAAAATTTCGTTTTGAACTAATGGATTAGTACTAAAATGCAATTTATTTAGTTGCTAAAGAAATTCGTTTTCAGTTCTTTAGTATGAAAACTAATTTCATTCATCCGAAAACCAGTTGATACAATTACTATTGTAGTGGCTCCTCAGAGGGCTGAGATCGCTGCTTGTTACAGTATCTCTCACTCTCAGCACAATGTGTCAGGCAAAGCTGTTACAGTAACTGACTGCTGCTCATCACAGCGCTCAGAGTTTCAGTATAACTGGTAAATAATATTTTTATATATAAGAGGTTATAACAATATTATTTCCTTGTTTTAATGAAACTGAGCGCTGTTACGGTCAGTTACTGTAACAGCTGAGCCTGATACATTGTACTGAGAGATAATATAACGAGCAGTCGATCTCAGCGCTCACAGCCACTGGATTTAAAGGGCTAAAAAAAGGCTCCTCTCTGTATAATGTATAGAACATCCTCCTGCGTTAATTAATGCCCCTCTCTGTATAGAACATCCTACTCAGTAGGACCTACTACATTGGCATGTGGAGGGTGCAGAACTTCGGAATGCAATGCTTATCCAGCACAGGAGAGGGAACTTTTACTTAAACTTTGTATCTCTGTGGGGGAGAGAGACAGGAATATAAAAGTAGGGGCGAGGGCAAATATTAACATAAATCGGTCTGAAAGCTCAGAGAAGAGATGTCTGGTGCAAATTTATTTTTATAATAAAATTAAGCACTTTAAATCCAGGGAAAACGTTCAAATAAATCACACTGACAGCTCATAATAACAGAGTAACTGAGTTGGATACTAAATGTTTCAGACGTAAAAAAAACCTCTATGACCAGCAGCACTGGGAGAGGAGAGGGACTTTATATAAAATGTGTATTATAGATGAGGAAAGGGGGATAGTGCTCCTGGATAATATAAAATGTATCAGACCTAAGCCCCTATTATGCAGAGTGGGAGGGGAGATAACACACGTTTTATAAAGTCCCTCTCTTCGCCCAGCGCTGCTTGTTATAAAGGGTTTTTTACTATCCAGCCCTCCTCTGTCATTAGCTTTCAGTGTGATTTATTTGAATGTTTTCCTTCTCCAGCTGCTTTTATCATCTTGTTTGCCTCATAAACATGCAAGGGTTAGGTAAAGGTTTCCTCTCCTGTGCTGGCTGTCTGTGCTGCGAGTGAGTATTCTGGAGCTCTATCACTGTTGGATTTTCGGGTAGGGGTCGGGAAGGATTATGCATACAAACCTTTTCTGTAGCTTTGCGATGTTACACTCTTCATTGCTGGTCTCCTTCAATCCATGTAATATTACATAAAGGACAAACTAAAATGTAGTGCATTTTATTTTAGTTTCTTTCGTTTTTTGTACTGAGCAGTTTCGTTTCTCTTGAGTCATACGAAAACTAAATTATCCCAAAATTCGGACTAAATCGTTTTAGTACTAAAACGAATGCACATGTCTACTGGCCAGTTGAATAGTACCTGGGTACCGCAACACACACACACACACTTACATTCCGGGACTTAACCTGTGCAGGACTCACTCCCCAATCACAAGAAGGGGTCAAGGATACGTTTTTCATTATTATTTTCCGCTGCGCGTTTTCCCGAATTACGAAGAATCGTATTTATTTTCCGCTGCGCGTTTCTCGAATTACGAAACCTCGTATTTCTTTTCCGCTGCGCGTTTACCGCATTACGAAGTACTGTAGATATATATGCGAAAACCGTGTCATTCATTATATGCCATTTATTCAAGTAAACTATATAATTTATAAAATCCACAACGGTGCTGGAGTATATTTATTCCCTAGTGCGGGGAGACTGACCCGAGGTTCAATTTCAGCGGCTCCTCCGGGAGTGAGCGCTACACTTTAACCTGTAATCTTTAATTGGATTTTAGTTTTTAAAATAAGATGATATAAAAATATGTTTGTGTGTATATACTATATATATATATATATATATATTTTGTTTATTACTGCACTTGCATATGAAAGCAATTAAAAAAATTGCATCCCAGAGCTCCTGTGCCACATATGCACACCATATGTAGCAAGGAATTCTGGGTAGGATATGCAAATGACCTCTGTCTCACTTTTATGTTGTTTATTCCCCAATGGGGTGTCTGCAACCACCAGATGTATCCAGCCCAGCAACATGTATAAAACATAACAAGAAAAAAAGGTGTCATCTGCGCTTATTCCTATAACACCGTGCGAAATAAAACACAATTAGAGGCTTTGGTTTACTTCAATGGCCATTGTAGTGTAAGCTCACCTGCCAACGTCAAGGCACCTCTAGTGAAGGTGAGTCCTAACCAATGAAACCACAGGCTAGTTTGTAGCGAACCACATATGCTCATGCTGCTTTTCAGTCATGAGGAAGACTGGTGGGCTTTCATTTATACCCTCCCAGAAACAAATCCACCCTGGGATCAAAAAACAAAGCCACGGAACGGAATATGCTGCAAAGATGACCTGGCTGGAGGTACAATCAAATATACATAGTACAGGAAGAGGGGTCGCGCCTATTTCCCAATGGGGCGGCTGCAACCACCAGATGTATCCAGCCCAACAACATGTATGAAACATAACAAGAAAAAAGGTGTCATCTGCGCTTATTCCTATAACACCCTTTGAAACAAAACACAATTAGAGGCTTTGGTTTACTTCAATGGCCATTGGAGTGTAAGCTGGAGTGTGACTGAGGGACACTGACTGAGAAAGCGGTGACATACCGGGAAACGCATTTCGTGTACTTTGCTGTTATGATCTATTTTATTTGATTCATTTAGGAATAAAATGTTTATCACATCTATGAGCATGTTTTCCGTTTTTCCTCTCCTGCTGAGGTTATATTTCCAGAGCACCTCAAGCTTTGCTGGGAACAGGCAATGGGGTCCCTTATACTACAGGATTCTGCAAAGCCCTGCATCTCCACCAGCAAAGAAGGGAAATCTGGCATTCCCTACCCAAGCTGCCAGCGGCCTGCATATCGAGTGTCTGATTGAGAACACTGAATCATAGGCACTCTTGCAACTCAGACCAACGCTGAAGGCCTATCGAATGGTTTTCCATCTAATGAAGGAATAACCAGAAGGAAGCACTGACTTTGCTCACATAACCCCCCTCCCCTACATGAGACTTTGAGTGGTTTGGGATATACCACTACTTGTGAGCATTACCAGCTGCTGTATTCTGCTCAACTTCTTGAATTACACAATCCGCATCGCAGCTCTGCACTTATGCACTTTTTACGATATAAATGAACTGATTTTATCTACTATTTTATGCACACAATCTCATGTGTTTTGTGACTTTTGCACAGTGAATTTTAACAGTGTTTGTCATTATCCATAAAATCAACTACTCTAGTTTCTCTATCACTTGCTAAACACTGCACAAATGCACTTTTAAACGAACCGGTTTATGCTGCACATATTTTGCTAAGTTTGCACATCAGCTTGCAAGTTTTGCACATTTGCACATATAATATTGCAAGTGGATACACTTGATGTTATGTATTGCTGCTACCTAACACTGCTGCTATAACTAACTTTACAGGGATTGTTTATGACATTTGTTGTTTTACCATTGCTATATATTGCACTTTATGCTGCAAATATTTTGCTAAGTTTTCACATCAGCTTGCATGTTTTGCACATACAAGATTGCAAGTGGATACGCTTGATGTTATGTATTGCTGCTACCTAACACTGCTGCTATAACTAACTTTACAGGGATTGTTTATGACATTTGTTGTTTTACCATTGCTATATATTGCACTTAATGCAACTTTGTTTGCTGCTTGATACTGCTGTGTTTTATCACTGCTGCCAGAAATAGCACTGCCTCTCTCATAAAGAGCCACCAGGTGGTGCCATAAGTATAGACTTTCCCTTTCTTTACTGCCAAATTGAGTTACAGCCATTGCAGTGAACCATTGGCTGCAACTGTATCAACTTGCTGAATGTCCGATGTCAGGAAATTCAGATAGATGATTTTACACAGTTTTAGCTCTTTGGGAATTATGCCCACAGGACTATCACTTTGGGGGCACCTTCTGCAGCCCAAAAGCAAATGAAATTAATTTGCAGCAAACTAATTTCATTAGGTTTTGGGCTGCAGAGATGCAGATCAAGATATCTCGATATCGGGGCACCAGATGATACCTTTGAAGGCTGAGATGTCTTGATCTCGGTAGTGAAGGGGTTAAGCTACCACAAAACACATTTCAAAAATTCCCATAACAAACAACAGGTGCAATTAAGGGAGGTACACAAAGAATAGGATATACAAATAAAAATAAAAAAACAACTTTATTAATCATAGAAAAAAATTTAAATGTAGCCTGGGAAGTGCATAAAAAATGGCATACTCGAGATTATTTATCCACTTCACTACCAAGTGATTTTCCAAAAAAACATTGTCTGGAGCCAATGGTTTATTGAAAAAGCATTTTAATTAATTATACACTAAGAAATATTTGGAAATATTCCCAATGTATTTCTTACTGTAATAACCTATTTGCAGGCAGATGTTGCCATCTGCTGGTCAAATGGAGTTACTTCAGTTAGAGCTGCAGCTCATGGTTCTCTGCATTATGCCCAGAGGGCTAAAATGTTGGGGGCACCTTTTGCAGCCCAAAAGCAAATGAAATTTGTTTGCAGATCGAGAAAACATGATATCGGGCACTTTTGAATACCCAAGTTATCTCAATCACGATAGTGAAGGGGGTTATAGAGTCCATAAGGACCAAATATTAGTTTACAGGACGTAATCATGTAAGTGGCAGTGGAAAATGAAGATGAAGAAGAATCCCTCACTAAATTATTATTCTTTATATAGCGCTAACATATTTCGCATCGCTGAACAATGGGCACAAGACAGGGCTACAATACATCAAGACTGAACGACATTTTGACAAACCAGTACAGGAGGAAACGAGGGCCCTATTCCCGTGGGAGCTTGCAATCTAGAAGGGTTGGAGGGTCGGAAACAGGAGGAGAGTACTGCAAGGTTAGAGTGATGGATGGACTGGTTGGACCAGTGAAGTGTATTAGTGGGTCAGGTGATAGGCTTCCCTGATTAGGAATGTCTTAAGGGAGCACTAAAGGAAGGGAAAATAGGGTAGAGTCGGACCTTACGATGGAGAGGGGATGGGAGTTGCGCTTGAGGAATCCTGCAGTCTAGCATGGGAAGAGGCGATGTGAAAAGAAGCTAAGTGTAGGTCACAGTTTGACCTTAGGGAGTGGGCTGGGGTGTATTTGGTGATTAGTGAGGATAGGTAGGGAGGAGCCGAGTTAGTGAGAGCTTTGTAGGTCAGGGTGAAGATTTTTAATTTAATTCTACAGTGGATGGGGAGCCAGTGAAGGGACTCGAAGAGAGGAGCAGCAGAGACAAAGCGGTGGGTGAGGTGGATGAGCCTATCAGAGGCATTCAGAATGGATTGTAGGGGGAGAGTTGGGAGAGAGGGAGGCCAGGTAGAAGATTATTACAAGAATTAAGTCGGGAGATTACAAGGGTGTGGATGAGTTGCTTTGTGGTGTCAGAAGTAAGAGATGGCCGAATTCTGAAATATTACATAATTGGTAGCAGCAGGAGGAGAAAAGAGACTCAATGTGGGGGATGAAGGAAAGAGCAGAGTCAAGTTAACTCTGAGACAGAAAATCGGGCTTGATGGGGAGATAGTGATAGCATCATCCGTGATAGAGAAGTCAGGAGGTGGGGAGGCATTAGAGGGAGGAATTAGTAGGAGCTCAGTCTTCGACATGTTACTCTTTAGGTGGTGAGTGGCCATCCAAGAGGAAATGCCAGATAAACAGTCGCTGACTTTGGAAAGTACAGGAGGAGAGAGATCAGGAATGGAGAAGTAGATCTGAGTATCATCAGCATAGAGGTGGTAATTAAAGCCAAAGCTGATAATGATTTTGCAGAGTGAGGAGGTGTAGCTAGAGAAGAGCAGAGGACCTAGGACAGAGCGTTGAGGTACACAACTGATAAAGGCATTGAAGAGCAGGAGTTACCCGCAAATGACACAGAGAAGGACCTGTTAGACAGATGAGTCAATGCAAGAGAGTGCTGTGTCACATAGACCGAGAGAGCTGAGAGTCTGTAGAAGGAGAGGGTGGTCAACAGTATCAAAAGCAGCTAAGAGGTCATGCAGAATGAGAGCGGAATAGTGGCCGTGGTTTTTAGCAGTTAGCAGGTCATTGGTGACTTGGGTGAGGGCAGTTTCTGTTGAGTATAGGGACGAATTCTTGATTGCAGGGGTCAAATAGGGAATGAGTAGAGATGTTCTATATTAGTATTCCATTAGCACTCCCCTTACCTTCTCATTACTGTTTTAGGATATCGATTATGTAGGGATCCTTGGGAGAAGAACAGCTGCTGGCCAGAGACTGCCTAGAGTTATTAAGGTTTTCCTTGTTCTTGGAAGTGGAAAAGGTAAGGTCAGAAAATAATACTTTGATATAAGTTTGAAGGTACTGCTGGCCATCCTATCATCTAAAGCATACCGACTTGTTCTTCGATTTCATGGTAGTTCTGAAACTGCACTCCTTTATTCCCCAGCTGTCTTGTCAATTTAACCAAAGGAAAGACTTCTTAGGCTTGTAATGTTGAATTGTCAGCTGCAGTTTTCTTCCATTAGGATAATAACATACTACTTCACACAGAACAGTACTGCAAAAATAATGCTTCAGATCATGGCTGCTCAGGACTCCATTTGTACAAACAGAGGGTTTGTAATCACCAACCGTAGGACACCTGTAGGACATGGTAGCATCAGCTTTCAACGCTCAATTTGCTTCCATTGGTGCAGAAAAGCCAAATGTGGTTAACCCATAACTTGAAAAACTGGTATTTATTTATAACTTTGAAGCGTATGTTATTGTTCAGTAATTGTTAACTTCTTTGCTTTAAACTGTGTCCGTGTACAACTTACCTTTGTAACATATCAGATTATTTACTGGACTTCAGTTACATAGATTTCAATGAAAACTGGAAAAAAGTTGATTGAATGTAAAAATGTATATATCGCAAAATAAAAAAAATATTTTTAGAATTAATTAATGGTTTTTCACAAGGTTAAAATACATATTATGTTTAGTTCGCTGCCTAAAACAAAGCATATACAAAATAAAATGATTCCTAAAAATAGATGAATCAATAAAGGTTCCAGCAGGAGGGCAAATAGTGTGTATACATTATTAACTTCAAGGCGTGTAAGATTAATTTCTGTTATTGCTTGAATTTTTAAACAGTCGGTAGATCCTACTGTCTCATTATCCTGAGTATTCAGAAATCCATAATCAATCCAATTTAAATACATACAATAAATTCTGCTGATAGGAGAGTTCCATTCATTGTAGATTACATTGTAGATCACTGCATAATATAACGGCATGGACCACTTAATGAGTTTTTATATATTATACCAATATGCTACTATTCATGGGTGTTTTTTAATGAGTAAAACATTGAATAACAAAATAATGAGTAGAAATGAAGAATTACATTTTTATTAATGTGGTTCATTAGATACCCGTGATAATGAAACCTGCCATCGATCGATACATAGCTTCATAGCATGGCTGTAGTTACTGTACCAACCTAAATGTAAACTTAATGGATACATTGCTCTACATTAAACCTAATCAATATAATCCTCATTATAAAATTTCTGTATAAAACTGGGTAATTGTTTTCAAATTTTTGTCTTTAAATCACAATTATCAGATGCAAAAAAGTGATAACATTTTGAAAAATACATGTTTCGGTAGAGAGATAGCTTTGATAACCCCTTAATATGACTTATTGCACATTGAGGAATTCCCTACAGCTATAGATAAGTCAAAGGGGAATTCGTTTGAAATGCTTAGCACGCACTAAGAGCAGGCTCTCTCCGCCAGGTTTATGATGCGATGGACCAATGAATTATCATGACAAGGCACATAACAGCTAGGAATAGATTTTACAGTATGAGACTCCTGCCTACGTTCTGTCTTTCAATACATCTCAAGCAGTGGCGCAGTGATAAAACAGAGCGATAAATCTTGGCCAGCATAATTAGAGGGTTTAAGACAATGTTTTAGCCCAAGTTGTAAAACCTTACATATGTCCACAGGGAGGAAAATGCTAACAATTTACCAAATCTATGTCAGTAAACGAAACAGGGGTGTTAATGCCAACACAGCTTTAGAGATGTAAACCGCTAAGTCATTTATGGATAATGAATATGATTTATTTGGGATTGTAATATATGTTACAGTTTAGGAAGCTGCTAGACGTAAATGTAAGATTAAAGCCTGCCCGGCCACCGAATGTCATAAATATGTACTGAAAATCAGGTCTTGAGGTGACATTGTCTAAGGCAGTAAGTAATTAAATGAAGGGCTCGAAGACGGAACAATTCGGAAGCCTCTAATTATTGGTGTCCATGGAAAAATGGAATGCAGGACTGGAATGGCCGCTTTAATGTGAACGAGGAAATAAAACGTGTTGGCTTGATATAGAAGCCTTCATCAAGGATACTTGATAAAGGCTCATTTATCAAGCAGAAACATATTTCCTTGCTAACTTTAAAGCAGCCATATCGGTCCTGCAGGTTGACCAGCATTCCTTTTTCTTTGGCTACTAACATTTGGGGATTTATAGCCATGCCTGCCAGTGTGGAACTTGAGGTGATTGATACCCAGACGTGTGCTTCCTCTAATCTCTGCATATTCCAAGATCTAGTTATTGGTGTAATGCATTCCGACTCCCCTAATTCTAGAAATCCAGGAGATTTGCATTTCCTGCCTCTTCTCCTATGACTGGAATGGGAGTAGAGAGACGTAAATGTCTATGTGTAGATAATTTGTTGCATTGATTATTTGTGTATGTTGTTTTTGAGGGACTGTTCATCTCCTAAACTGGGCATGATGAATACGTAATGATGTGTTATATACAGTACATATGAGGCTAGATTCCAACTCAGTCATGGTGACTTGCAAATGGAAAAATCCTTCACAAGCCTTTTGCGGTTTCCCCATTAATGGCTCTAATTCAACGGAGCTGCTGTATCAGCCGCATGAGCCTAAATATTTTTGAGGAACGGATTGATTCCAGCAGCAGTGCTACATGCCACCACTGCTATCAGCTTCTGAATTCCATAGGACTCCATGGAGACTAGAGTCACCCTCTGCAAGCGGGGTATCACAGTAACTACGGATGGACACTGGGGACTATTTAGCGGAGAAGCTGCACGGTGAAGCTTCCCCTGTCAGTCTTTGGATCCTATTTTTGTGAAACACTGACGTTTGTCAAAGCAATCCTTGAGATTTTCACTGGAATTTTCAGTACCGGATACCTTTGCAGTACCTTTGTGATAGCTTCTTAAGTGTTGACAAACCTTATATATCTGTTACTTCTGTTTGTTATAATGATATTAGTCATATTTTCCGAATCGGCAGTTGGGTGATCTTAACCCCTTCACTGCTGAGGCATTTCACCGCTGTGTGCTGAGCTCATTTTTACCGCTTTTGCTCACCATGTTTAAACGCGATTTGAAGCCACATTTTATTATATGACCCAGACATATTATATATCGTTCTTTCTGGCAGACTCGGCAGATTCATAATATATCATTTTATATGTATTCGTTATGTCCTGCCTGTATATTATAACAAAAAATGCAATAAAATTTGAATTTTTAATCATCTGCAGCGTGTAAAGTGTTTTGTTTTCACATTTTATCACACGAACATTTGCGGTTATATTTTCTATGGGGTGCACTTGTACAAAAATTAGAAATGGGGAATTGTTACATTTTTTGGGGGGGAATTGCGTGATTTTTAGCAAACGCACCACATAGAAAAAAATCATTAGTGCAGCATCATTGTTCACATTATATTTGAAATGTGAACAATATTGCTGCAGTAATAAAAACAACACACAAAAAAACATGTTTTTTTATTTTATTTTATTTTTATTAAATTATTATAATTTTTTTTATTATTTTGTTTTAACTTTATACCTGGTCATGTTGGGTATCATGCTCAGGCCTTTCGAATGACACCCTCCATGACCCCCTAGCTGCCACGGTTCTGGAGATATCGGAGTTCAAAGGAACCCCCTATCTCCACCAGGGGATTTCCTTGGGAAATCCCCAGGCAGCTAGGGGTTCCCCGGCTATCTGATGTCATCACACTATGTGCGATGATGTCGGGCAGCGAGGGGGGAATTCCTTTGCAATAACGAAAATTCCTTTGCATTGTTCCTGTGAAATACTGTATCGAATATACTCAATAACAGAGCACCAGGAGGTACATTACAGATTGAGTATAGTCGGTCCTGGTAGTGAAGGGGCTAACATAATAAAGTGGCATAATAAAAACGCCTGATGACAGATGCACGAGAAACAGTACTTTTATACTGTTGAATTTACATTATGTTTCGATTTAGTTTCAGCATGGGATCGAGACGACTGACATACTAGAATCTACTGTCTATTCAAAAGTTTCAAAGAAAGAACAGGAAAACATATTTTTTTCACTTCGCAATCTTAATAATGTACGCACTTCATTTGCCCTTCTGCTGCAGCCTCATATTGATTCACATATTTAAAGAAAAGAAAAATCACAAATACTTGGAATTTTACAGCCTTCCACCAAACATTGTTGTTGAGCATGTTGAAAACATTGGGGGTTATTCAGAGAGATCAGAAATGTCGCCGAAATGACCACGTTCGTCTGCTTGTTGGGTTTTTCCGGCGGCTGCTCTGCGCTGTGATCGGCGGCTCGTCAGGTTTTTCCGGCGTGTTCGATTTGGTTTTTGCGGCGGTTTGTGCAGGCTTTTGGTGAGTGTTTGGTGAGTATTCGGTGAGTGTTCAGCTAGTGTTCTGTGGGTTTGCAGTGAGTATTCTCTGCACTACAGGGGCCCTGCGGTGCTTGCTGAATACACCACAGGTTCGGCGAACTAGGAATCGGCAAATTGCCCCGAAGTGCAGGGAACGAAAGGTCACTGAACGTGCAGCGACTTTTTGGATCTCTCTGTATTACCCTGATTGTTAAATAGCAAAAACCTAGAAAGAATATTGTGCACATTTCAAATTCAATGGATTCATATTGCAGAAATCATGATATTCTAATTGATGTGTGAACATAGTGCATATAAATGAGAACCCACCGTTCTTCTGCTAGCATACTTGAAACTGTTCATTTTTACTCAATTTGTACTTGACCTTTGTGATATTTGTTGAAACAGTCATGTTCCTGCAATATTCAGTTATATTTTTAGTATTTGTACTATTAACTTAACATCAATTATCATATTGATTTATTGATTGCTGAGTGAAGAGTTATCTTGAAGACACTGCCTGTAGTCCTCAAAGACTGGAGTCCATTGTCCTAAATGTAACCATTGCAGAGGCTAGCATAACTTCAAATTCACTATGGATTTAATAGAATTTTCATAAATATACAATTAATGTCCTTCTTTGTGCGTAACATTTCTTTTTGCAGTGCATGTGTGTAATATTTTTGACATTCAGGTTGTGTCAGCCATCTTGAATCTGGGAGTGGCTTTATTCAGTATTTTTAACAAAACCATTACTATTATTATTGTTTATGTACATTGGACCAGTGTCTGGTGTACAGTTGATGTCACTAATAGAGCTGTAAATGTCATTTGTAGATATTTTAAATTGTAAAGTATAAAATAAAATATTATTTTTTAAGTATCCATCATTGTTGTAGCGATGAGCTCAGTATCAGTCAGCCGATGGGCTGCAACAATCTAAATTTTTATAGTGCATTCTTGATTATCAGTTGCATTTTTAACTAATTACTGGCATCTAGTGATGTATAAATGATGCTGAAATGATGATGCTATAAATGAGGCTGAAACAGCGCTAACACTCCTTTGAGTATGAACTCCAAATAATGACAGCTGTAAAGATCCCATGATTGCTGGTACTTCTTTTTCCTCAGATTTCATATTGGATGTGGCAACTCAAGTGCACCATGTTGTTGCTTTGCCCCTGAATGAGTCAGTGCTGTCATATTCTTTGTTTTATGGGCTCATACTATGGCTGAGGTGCCAATAGGGAACCACAATTGCTAAAAGTCATCACAAGATGTTAAGCATTAGCTGCTCCCTATTAGAAACTCATAAGGGGTTATTCAGAAAGCTACCACCGAATGTCATGGCAGTTTATCTATTCACTAAGCTGTCAAATCGCCAAATACTGGCAAATTGACAGCGAAATATGGTGCAGTTCGTCACAGATCAGCGATCTTCGTGGCAGCGCAATTGTCCCATAGAGAAGTAAAAGTTTGTCTATTCAGAGAACGCTGAACTGCACCGAAGTGTCAGTGAAATGCACAGATTTTCAGTGGTTCAGTTCCACAGGTTTAGACAGGCGATATCCCTTAGCTCAAATGCTGCAGTGGAGGGCGGCTCCGGGGCACAAATGCTGGCTTGATATAGAATCTGCCCAGGCTGCCCCCGAGACTCTGTCTGACCTTCCCTGGCACCCTCTCTCACCTCTAATGAGAGCTTGTTTACTTCCCACCACGACTCATACCCTACACCTGTGGACTCGCAGTAAGACTCAAGCTGGCCTCACGGCTCTGACCTCTCCCTTGACGTCTCTGTTTGATAACCCGACCTTCCCTCCTGGGGTGGGGGCGGGTGGTGGGGCTTTTACTCGGTGGTAGGGGAGAGGTTTTACTATGGTATGCTCTGTGCTTTTGAATGGTAAACTTTCTTCGTGGGAGTATCTCTGGGAATCCCAGGAAGCACCCCTGGGGGAGTTCTGATTTTTGCAACTCCGACATTTTATCTCCTCCTTCATGGCCTATAACCCTGCCCTCCCCATGACCCCCTTTGAACGCCTCATCTGCAGAGGGTCTGGGACCCTGGGGCTGTCTCTTCCATAGTCTTCCAGTAGAAGTGGTAGAGGCCAAAACAGTAATTGAATTTAAGCAAGCATGGGATAGGCATAAGGCTATCCTAAACAAAAGATAAATCCAGGTAAAGTATCCATGTAATTGGGCAGACTAGATGGGCCGAAAAGGTTCTTATCTGCCGACAATTTTCTATGTTTCTATGACCTCCTTGGGCGTCCTGCTAGCGACAATCTTTGTCCCTATAAGGCCCTTTGGGAGCGCAACGTGGGGCACCCTGTAGAGTCAGAGGAGTGGGACTTGATCTGGGAGGCCTCCTTGAAGGTCACGACGTGTAGGCTGGTCATAGGCGACTCTACAGGGGGGCAAGGGGGGGCAATTGCCCCCCCTAGGTTATTCCTTGCCCCCCCCCATGTGCCCCCCCACCAAAATCATCATCCAGCTTCCCACACTTCTTCGGACCAACGTATCTCCGTAGCTATGCATCGTATATGGATGAAGGTGTCATTTGAAAGGGCAGATTCTGGCCTTTCCAATGATACCCCACATGACCATATTCAGTGTGATGTAAAAGTCACAAAACATCAAATAAAAACGTGCACTTAAACGTAAACATTTCACAGGGTTGAAATGGCTCAGCAGTGAAATGGTTAATGTTCAGACTATACATTACATTGTGTATTACGTTAGTTTATGCCTTGGTTTAGTTGTATATTAAGGGTTAATGGTAGGCTTCATCCCTCACAGTATACATTTGTTTTTTCCTTGATTAATGGCATTTTAGGGGTTAATGGGTTGGCTACATGCCTCAGTGTATTCATTTCATGTTTTCCCTTGATTAATGGCATTTTAGGGGTTGAGGGGTAGCTAAATGCCACATTGTTTATTATTTTTATTGCATTTCTCTGGGTTTAGGGCATTTTAGGGGTTATTTTGGAAGTTAGAATCTAAAGGGTCTAATGATCTGTAGATCCTCTGCTTTCCGTCACATTTCGGGGAATTTATTTTGCAGAAAATAAGGTGAATTCCCTATTTAGCGAATGGTCACTGTAATTTGCTAAAAGTGGAGTCGCTGAAGCAGTTATCAGACATTCAGCGAAAACTGCCAAATTGCGTCAAATACAATATTGAATTTAAGTATCAGGTTAGTACAACAAAAAGGCATCATTGCATCACATTACTCTGGGGTTTTGTAATCTTATTTATATATATACTTATTTAGGGCACTATTACTTGGTGTGAGCTAACCCTTGCGTCAACGTGATTTTGCGTTAGCGCCAGGTTAATTCAGTCTAGCGCCTGACCAACAGATCGTTTGCCTCCCGCTACAAATGGGAAAAATCACTTAGCGCGTCGCTATTAGCGATTTGTACCGCAAGCTTACTGTAATTTCCGCGTCCTTTACATAACACGGGGAGTGCTAGATATCTTTACAGATCACTTGGTGCCAGCACTAAATTTTTTGAGGTGCACTAATTGCAACATTTTACCTACTGCTCAGCCCTGGTGCTAACTCCAAAAAAACAGAAAAAACAGGTCCTCGTCCAAAATTAACAGGCAATTGAAAGGAATGCAACGCAGGTGTTCTCTCGGCCCCATACACCATAGTAATGGATATGGTCAGCAATGTCGCTGCTGTTGCAGTCGGCTCTATTATAAATGTATCCTTTATCCACATATATCCTAATTCTAATATATTGCCTAATTTTAAACATTTTATGCTGGGGGCTATTCATAGTATGTAAGCAGTTGATTATTAGGGTGACTGTGTGGACCATGTTTAAAGGAACACATGGATAAGTCTTGCCCTGAAACATGTATTGTTTATATGCTGTAGCAGGGAAATTTTTGTCGCTCACCTGGCCTTCCTTTTGGATCTATTAAATGCAGTGTAATGATTCAACATGCTGCTGGGAGGCATTTATCATGCAATGCCCATCAGCCTTAATATATGTGTGCATCAAAACATGGATGATACGGCCACCGTGGAGGATTTTAATAATGCAGGGGTGAGAGGTTATTCACTGGATGTGTTCATATTCAAGCTTGTGAGGGCGGGGGATAGGTATGGCCCGGCACTGGAAAAAAAAACGTTCTATCCTGTACACAACCGCATTAGCGCTGGGTCTCAACTTGGGTCTTAGAGTTTCCCTAGCGTGTGCCAAACGACCTTGTTCATGGACTACTGCAGTCAAGGTGATCTGTTAGTAGGTCGTCAGGCACTAACAGGGTTATTCAGAAAGCGGTGAAAAGCAGGAGAATGACTGGAGAATGGAAAATTCTAGGTCAAAATAGCCGATTCTTTGACCAAGAATTTTCCATTCTCCAGTCATTCTCCTGCTTTTCACCTCTCTCTGAATAACCCTGTAAGTTTTAGCGACTCGCACTAAATGTTTCCTTTAGTGATGGTGTTTTAGCTCACACCAGGTGATAGGGCCCTTACTTTTATTCAGTGGTATGATTTAGTGGTGAAAATTATTAGTGCCCCCCCAGTTTTGACTGTGGTATCTTCTGTGCCCCCCCTAAATATTGTTCCTAGAGTTGCCACTGAGGCTGGTTAAAGAAAACTGCTACAAAACCCTCTCACGGTGGTACCTAGACCCGGTTCGGCTCCAAAGGATATACCCAGGGTCGTCGGGGTTGCGTCCCCGAGGTTGTGGTTCGTCTGCTACCTATTATCATATGTGCTGGGCGTGTGGACAGGTGCAGAATCTTTGGAGGGCTGTGTTTCTACCAGTAATGCCACAAATCAGAGCTAAAATATGGTGATTGTATAAAATGGAATATTTAACTGTCCAGCTCCAATTTTTTTTATTCAATAATTTATTCTTTCATTTTCTGCAAAATTTCTATTTATTTTTTAGAAGACCTTTTGGTATTTTTTTTGTTTTTTCTAGGTGACATTTTTGATTCCTGATTATTTTAAAAAAGTTTTTATTTTATTCTGCAACAGACCGTTTTCATTATTTTTTTTAAAGGACAATTTTTATTATTCAGACACATTTTCATGCATTTTTATTGGTTTAAACACCTCTTTACATCTCTACAAGATTAGCATAGTTTTGTTTTGTTTTTCTGCAGTTCGGCGGTCGTTGGCGACTCCATCTATGGTCCACTTCCGTGACCCTGCAGTGAATAGTGAAGCGCACCGAAGTGCGCCAAACTAGACAGCACTGATATTTTGGTGCTTTCTGAATAACCCCTATAGTATTAGGGAGTGTAAATATTATATTCGGATCTGCCCTATCCTAACGGGATTTGTTCGGATCAGTACAGGCTATTTCTATTCTGGGTTGATTCTGTTTGGATGTCAGCTATCACATATTTCATAGTGCACGCTCCCATATATTTTGGAGAGTTGTGTTAAGTCACAGTGACTGACTAGAGCTCCAGTATACAGTAATTAATTCCTTTCCTTGAAAAAAAGGGAATTGTTTTCTTTTTTCAGTTAAATTTCGTTTCATAGTTTCTCTTCCTCCTTAATTTTAATAGTTATTGGTTTAACACTAGAATGCACAAGAACACTACACCTTTGTTTCCCCAAAAATCTCCAGGTACCCTGAATGCAATTTCAATTTTGTAAGAAAAAAAAGCATGTTGTTTGTCATAACTTCTGAATTTTACTACGCACCTAATTATCTACATTTCAGTAGCTCCTTTCACGGTTCCCATCTTACCGTTGCAATTATTTCCCTCAATCGTCAGAGACCGCTGACATATCTAATGTGTGTTTACTTCATTATATCAGGTTGTATTATCTTTACTCGGCTTAGACTACAGTGTCCCAAACTACATCCCATAATATGATTTCCCCTTCTCACATAGTCCTCTGCTGTCCCTGAAATCGTTATTTTCTGCTTAGAAATGTTTACATCTAGTCTGTAAAGATTTGATTGAACTCCGAGTTATATTATGCGTGAAACACAGTAAATGGAATAATTGTTTCTCTTTTTATGGAAGCAATAGCCTGAGTCTCGGACAGAGTCAAGAGTAATGAGACAGGCTTGGAAATAATTAAATTCTGTAATTACACATAAAATGTTACTTATACAATATGCATAAACCGCAGCACCTATGAAAGACTGCAGTATAAAAAAAAAGGGGCAATTTCAAGCTGTATACAGCATCCGCAGGAGAGGCTGATTTCTGAAACGTAAATGTATTTGTGGTTAATTGAAGTCCATTTAATCACCATCAAGAAATTTATACTGCCTCCCCATTTATCTAATAATTAATTCTTACATACAGAGCGTTTTGTCATTTCATGGCTGGCTACCCCGAAGAAGGCTATTTGTGTGAATAAAGTCCATTAAGGAATTTGAATTGTTCAAACAGATGACTGGTCATAAGTGTATAATTATGTTGTGCCCATTCATGTATTTGTTACACAGTGTTTTTTTTTTTATTATATGGAGGCATTCAATGCAAACATCCTTACCGAAAATATTCTCGTAGTATGATCTTTGTCTCCTTAATGTATCATGTTACTTAATTGAGTTTCTTTATAAATATAACATCCCAGACTGTAAACATTTTATATAAAACACTTTGGAATAATGCCAGCACCTTGGAACACCCAAACCACCATCACCACAAGTTTATATTAGGAGGTCACAGGAGCGGTAGCCTGTCCAGCCATTCATTTTGTAGCTGAAAGCCTATCCCTCATAATGGAGAAGATGGTAACTTGGAATGTACGGTACCTTAACCTCGTCACCGCCATTATCAACTATATTTATTCCTGAAAAACACCTACTGGTTCCCCATCATCAAGTATACTTGATCTGGTCTAATTTTGGAGCAATGCAATTTTTTTCATTGCAGAGGAAATTCATTTGCAAATGGGCTCCAGAACATGCCTGAAATTGCAACACATCGGACATGACAGCCGATGTTTGGAAATTATTTGAAAAGATGGAAACAAGGAGCTTAAGCTGTAATGTTAATGTAGTAGCACTTTTTGGCCAGCAGAGGGAGCTGTCTGTCTATCATAAACAGCTTACCTAAAGGGAACATATACAGTAAGACTTGATTGCATGATTTAACTTATTTGGATAGTCCATTGTACCATAATGATAGTGTCTCGCCATATCAGGTCTATACAATAAAGGTGAAACTCAGGAGTATTGGCAGGAGAAGTGAACAATCTAGACCAAATAGCCAATTTGGAAAATGAGATAAATGTGGGAATTTTTCTGGTTTGGCTCTTATGACCTAGAATTTTCATTCTCCAGTCATTCTCACTTGTATATTCTACATCCAATTAAAATACCATGGAGTTCAAAAGCAATACATTTAGAATCAAAGAAAGAGAATATAAGATACTCTTTTCTGAGAAAGTGTGCTTTTTTATATCTTATTAATGTATACTTTATTTTACACAAAGCCCCGATAAGCAGGGGACTAGCTGCTGTTTTTAATTAACCAATACACAACCAAGATCAACTATATTTGATCAGCAAGGCACCTGTGTGTGCCCCAATATTGGGTATAATCGATATGGTGTTCTACTGGAGCAATGCAAAATAATTTCATTTAATGCAAACTAATTCTTTTTGTAACTGGATCCCAGAACGTTCCTTTACAGTTTTTGCACCACAGGTATGTTACCAGAGGTACTAACACTCTTTAAAGCCGGCTGGGTGGAATAGAGGTAACATCACTGCTCTATAACCGTGGAGAGAGACTGTGGAGACACAGGTTTGATCCCGGCAAGAGCACCTCTCCAGTAAGTGTCTTTGGGCTAGACACCTAATGGTACATACTCACCACCCAGGACGTATTTGAAAACAAGAGAAATCTTAATGTATCCTTCCTGGTAAAATACTTACAAAAAAAAAGCCAGCTGGGAATATGTCTCTAAAACACATCGTCCCAGGTGATCCAGCATGGAGCCCAGTGGTGCAGTTGCTTGTTTTGGCCAGCAGTTGGCGGCATCTGTCTGCCAACAGGTTACTATTACAAGAAATATCGAACTTGGTTTCCCGTACCCACGTGCAGAAGGTTTCCCTCATTGTCAGTATCCCGAAGGAGTACAGATTCTGGCTCAAACACACCGTGTCAATAGCTGGAACTCCTTGCAGGGTGAAAATAAAACTGGGAATAACTTTATTTAGAATTTACAATTACAAACACAGACGGGGAGGTGCAGAATACAAAGGTAAAATACTCCCCAGCATTTCCATGCTAAATAGCTTTCCAGAAGACTCCGACTCCGATACACATGCCCAGGTGTATTAGACAATGGTTGGGGAAGGTGGCATGGCGATCTGGCTTAAGCCAGATCCTGGTGGGTTTGAGGTCATAAAGGAATCAACTACTTACAGATACACAAGGGAAAGAACACAGTGTATATAACAAGACACTACACTAAATAGGTAAGGGAATAGTAATACAACGCAGACATCAGGGAATAAGGCACAGAAAACACAAACACCCTGCACCTAGAACTGTAGGTACAGGATGACTCAGACACAGGAGAGGGCTTTTGAAATGACACAAAACATTAGGCCCGCACCTCCCAAATGCATCTCTAGGTCTATGTACCCTATGTCCAAAGTGACCACCATCACAGAATATATTTTCTATATTTCAAAATACTTCTTAGAATATAATTAATTTAAATAAAAATTCCGAAAGAAAAACAATGGTTACAGATTGTGGTTTTCTGGAAAATACCTTGGTAAGGAAGGGATTAAAACATGTGCATCCACAGACATGTAACCAGTTATCTTACCATTAATGCGTTCATAGGAAGAACTATCCTGCTCAGATTAAAAAGAAATAAATAGGCACAAAAGAAAGATAGATAAATAATAATAGATACATAGATGTACACTGAAACTAGACGGACAAAAATTTTATTGTGAATGGTCAGCTAACGTTTTACTAATTTATCTGTGTTTCTGAGCCTCAAAACCTTTGAAAACTGCCATAGATAATGACTGATCATAAGACTAATTGCAAAAAAAATTATTAAATAATGAAATAAAAAGCTGACTAATATGTAATACACATACACTGTATGGATAAAAGCATTAGGACGGGGGTGGAGCTAGCAGCGGCAACGAGCGGTCACGTTTTTGACTGACTCCAATGCAGCTTTGGCTGTAATACAGATTTCACCACTCGTTTACCCACATACAGCTCCCAACTGACCTTGGAGGGTCTTGGGAGACACGAGGGACCTAACTGCCTCTTTTCAGAGAGATCGGAGGTGGATTTTTTTCCCCGGAGGAGATTTGGGCCTGGAGGCGGTGGCCATTTCGGTGTAAGCCTGCAGAGTTTCTTAAAATCCCGATTTTTAGCGTTGGAAGCAGCAGATCATGCCTAAGAGACCCATTCCAAAAGGTGGACCACGACAACAGGACATTCGGGATGCCATGGTAGGGGGGTCTATTTCTTTGTCTTATCCACCTGGTTATGAGTTGTGTGAGGAAGATGATGGCACCTGGCCCCAAGGTGGGGATAATGAGATGTCGTGGATTACCCCTCCGCCCCAGACGCAGGGACAAAAACCTCTCTCTGCGGCAGCTAAAAAGAGGGTACAAAAGAAACGCAAGGCTGCAATAGCAGCGTCTCCGGTGTCTCCACAGGCCACTGGGGAATCCTCGGGGGAGGAATCCACCGACGATCGGCAATTATCTGTTGGTAGCAGTGCGACATCAGAAAAAAAGGCCTGGGTCGCTGCAGGGGTCACGAGTGTCGGGGACTCAGGCTACTGCAAACGACCGTGGTGAACGACTGATGGCAACTCAGATCTGTATGACAAATGACCACCTCCCCCCTACGAAAGGCGATCTGCGCAAACTTTTGGATGACATTCGGGACATGTGGAAACCTGAGGTAGCGGCAGTCCGTGCGGAAGTACAAGACGTTCACGCACAGGTGGTTGAAATGCAAGTGAAAACTGTTGAAGTGGCGACGGAATAAACCCAGCTATCTGGCCAAGTGGCCACTCTCCGCTCTCAGGTTGAGATCCTGTCCCGTTCTGTTGAAACACTTGAAGCTCGGCATCGACGTCGCAATATCAGGGTCTGGGGCATACCGAATTCGGTGTCGGCGGAGGAGCTAAAGCCTTATGTGAGTCGCTTGGCTATCCAGGTTGCTGGACTGCCTTCTGAAGCCACAGATATGGTCGGTTTGGTGTACAGGGTTCGGAGACCTGCAGCATCTGCGAAGGGAGCACAAGGGGATGTTGTAGTGGCGTTCCAAGAAGTAGCCTTGAAGGTTAAGATCATGACTGCCCCTGGTGCACGGGATCCGGTGCAGTTCGAGGGCACTATCTACTCTTGCCCTTTACCACGATCTACCATTCCTGACCTTGATGGCCCGCAGACGGTTCCAAACTGTAACAGCTCTCCTTAGGAGGAAGGGGATCCGCTATAGATGGGGTCTTGCTGGCTCCCTTGTTGTGACACATGTCAATATTCCTCATACGATTACTGACCCTGACATGGCTCTGATGGTCCTTGAAGCAGCGGGACTCCCGATGGACGCTACAACGGTTCAACCGGGCTGATTACAATCTCCCCCCTCCACTCTTTATTCTCTACTTTTGCTTACGGGTTTTCTGGACTTTTATGGAGCTATTATTTCTGATAACTGGACCTTTTTGAGTTTCTTCTGGCAGTCTTATGGTCGATTTTTATTTCTCGTTTGCCTTCCAATTTAGCACTACGACCTGATATATTCATTTGGCTCGTTATTACTTCATGCTATAATGCAGGTTTACTCGTTTTCGGTTACGCAGGCCATGTGTGGCCTTTCTTTTCTTGGTATGATTTCGTGAATGTTTTCTCCTTGTAACTTTACAAATACTTAATAATTTTTTTTAAAAAAAGCATTAGGACGCACCTCTTAATTCTTTAATTCACGTAGGTTTCAATCAAAGCCATTGGCACAGGTGTATAAATTCCAGCCCCTAGCCATGCAGTCTGCATCGACAAGCATTTGTGGAAATCATGAGTTGTTTTGAACAGTACCTTTTCTATTTCAGCATGACTGTACTCCAGTGAACAAAGCAAGGGCCAGAAGGACATTGTTGGATGAGTTTGGTTTGGAAGAACTTGACTGGCTGCACAGAGCCCTGAACTCAACCCCATCCAACACATCTGGGATGAACTGGAATGGAGATTGCAAGCCAGGACTTCTTGTCCAACATCAGTGCCGACCTCATAATTGCTCTACTGGATGAATGGTCACAAATTCCCACAGAAACACCCCACAATCTTGTGGAACGCCGCACCAGGTGAGCAGAAACTGTTATAGCTGCAAATGGGGGACCAACTTCATATTAATGTCTATGTATTTCGAATGGGATACCGTAAAAGTCCCTGTTAGTGTAGTGGTCAGGTGTCCCAATACTTGTGCCGATATAGGGCACTATTACATTCTTCACGCACAATTGTGTGTGCATGCAAAAACGCATTAACGCGAGGGGCAAAACCCTTTGCACGGAACGTCGTATTACGACGTTTGCGCACAAAATGCGCGTTAACGTCTAACGGGAGTGACCCTGTGCGAACCCTTTGCGAGTGCAATTTAGTGCGCGCATCCTATACTTAACATTGTGAGCGCAAATGCGTTTGCACATGGTATTACAATCTTAGCACAAAATTTAACGGACAACGTTTGCGCGCATAATTTTAACGTCTTTGAAAAGCTGGTGGTAACTGCAAATTGTAACAACCTGAACGTACCAAACTGCGGATTCACAACGGAGAACGTCAATGTGCACGTTTTTTTTAGGACCTATAGATCCGTCAAAAATGACGGCCACTACCTTGTCTTCCGTCAGAACGTACGTCTGTTGTGCGCAGTCCGCACAAAATGACGGACTCGCGGTATAAAGTACATTGCGTTCACTGATTTCTGCGCGCAATGGTATTTTGCGCGCATTTCTGCGCGTCGGTTTTACGAGTGCAATTTCCCGATGGATGAAAAAATGCGCGAGGAATGTAATTCCAGCAGTGATTTTTGTGCGTTAACGTTTAACGCTTTGTGCAAAAAAACACGCGTTTAGAGTGCGTTTTTGCGTTAAGAATGTAATAGGGCCCATAGTGTATATCTAATGAAACCATTTCTGTTCTTCAGATGCATAAACACTTTGTGAAAAATGGAAAAGTAGACCACTAAAAAAACCCTCCAATTTTCTTTTCTTCCCCTTTTTTCATGAATAAATATTTGTCTTTGGAAAAATTGCTTGTGCTACACCGAATGCCGCAATTACCTTTGACAAACTGTCACCAATAACAAACAAGGGTGGCCTTATACCAAAAAGAAATCCATTGCTGTGCAGATGTTGGATTTTCTGTAAGCTTCATAAGTACAGAAAACCTTCTGCCATTTCTAATGACTGAAAGAGCCTTTTGGAATAAACTACATGCCCAGAGTTCATGAATACAACCCGATCCGGCAGACTGGAACAAGAGAAGAAAATTACTGACGCAGTGTCAGGAGCCTCGGCATGAAAGAGGACAAAAATAAATATAAATACTGGGGCAGAGCATGGAGGTTGTAGCCCTTATTTGCCGATAAGTCACAGCTGTAGAGCTTCTAGTAACAAGTGCTGCGTGTTTTGGTTTGGAAAAGCACTGAACTGACCACTATTTCTCATTAAGAACAAAGGCAATTTTCTGTTTTAGAGGAATAGGACCTTCCGTCTGTATATTCCCTCAAGACTATTTTTTACAGTAGCAGGAATTGGTTTCACACCTTGGTCAGCGAGTGTTTAAGGTGATTTACAAGCATGTTATCAGAAAAAAATACATAAAAAGCACAACAGCAAAATAAATATCCTGTTCAGGCTGTTCAGGAAACTGTGCAACTTAACTCCTTTACTACCAAGTGATCATACATAAAACCACTGGCAGGACCCAATGGTTGTATAGAAAACCACTTTCCATTACCCGAAGTGTTAAAATGGATGTAGTGTCCATACGTACATTTTTCCATTAAATTAATGTACGCTCGTTTGATGGGTAGACGGCTCCCCCTGCTGGTCAAAATTTGCTCCTGCAGCATGTATCCAGAAGACAAGGGGAGATTCTGTGTCCGTTAGCATCGGCTGTATTGATTGTTATGCTGAAACTATGGGATTATGTTCTGGAGATCATACGCAAAGTGATTTCATTTGCAATAACCAAATCGCGACCCGTGTCTGAGGGGTTAACGCCAGGCACCGCTTAAAAGGGGAGACTCTCTCTTTGTAAGTGGTGCCTGGCTTGCGGTGCTGGTCCCTCCCGATCGGGAGGGAGAGGGATCCAAACGGATCTACCCCCCTCCTTTTCAGGCGATCTCCCAGCATTGCCGGGCGGACGCCTGGAAATGGCATAATCGCGCATGGCGTGATGACGTTATTGACGTTGGGAGTCAGAACGCCTTGGGACCCCGGACAGAGAGGTAAGTATCTCTTAGGGGGCTCCCGCTTGCGGATGACGTTTGGGGAACGTCCTCCGCATATAGCAGGAGTTAAGGAGGACGTTCCCCACACGTCCTCCACAGTGAAAGGGTTAAAACACCTGTTAGGAGAATAGGAAAGTTAAATTAAATTTTTTTGCTTTTTTCTAGCAGTTTGGATTTCGCCAAGGCCAGTTCGCCAGTCTTTGGCAATATTCGGTGCTCTTCGAGGACGCTTGCAAACATTTTTATGAGGCTTTGGCGACTCCATCTTCGCCGCACTACAGGAATTCTATGTGAATATTAATTTCATCGTAGTTTCGGCGAAATGGAATTGCCGAAGTGCGCCAGAGTGCACTGAATTTTCGGTGTGTGTGAATAACCCCTTACACGTACAAACTGGGACAAACAGCATAAACATTCCATGCCAGCCCTCGGTATTGCTAAAATAATGTTGCTGCAGTCACTGAGGTGAAAAGATCAGCTGAGATACTGCTGCACACCATAACGAGTGAAGATAATGGTGTGTGTCAAACTTGGAGCATGTACCTCAACTTGCCAAATTAACATTTACGAAAGCAATTTTTCACAATTGCTCTTGTGTTCAATGAACTATTGATCTGACATGCTGATCCAGAAATGTTCATTCCCAGACACATTTCTGAAAGAACTTAAAATATCAGCTATGATTCACTTATTCACAAAAACTATCAGGGTTATTCAAAAAGAATCGAAAAGTCACCGTACGATCGGTGACTTTTTGTTCCCTGTACTTCAGGGCCATTCGGCGATCCTATTTCACCGACCCTGCGGTGTATTCAGCAAGAACTGCCAGGCCTCCGTAGTGCAGGGAAAACTCACCGCAAACCCGCCGAACACTCGCCACAAACCCGCCGAACACTAACAGAACACTCACCGAAACCCGCAGAAAACAGCTGGATTAACCCTGCCGAACACACCGGAGAAAAACGACTAGCCGCCGATCACAGCGCAAAGCAACCGCAGGAAAAACCTGACACGCAGACGAATGAGGTGAAAAAAAACCAGTGCGTTTGAAAGTTTGAAAATTGAAACGCTGTTTGCAAAAAACTACTGAACGAAATGCCTGTAATTTACACATAAGATCCAATGAATGATAATAAAAAGGTCTGTTACAGTAAAAAGAAAATAAGATTTTTTTTAAAAAAACAGGAAAAATGTTTTGCCCAAAAAATCCGAAAAATGCCCAACAGATCCTAAAAAATCTATAAATAAAGAGACTTTTTACTGCAGAGTATAATATTAAACGATTTATTAGATATTGAATTAAAACGGGAATATTTTTAACATTGAAGCCTATGGGATTTTCCTGAATAAATCTGTCGAATGAAACCACCGAACGACAGGGCATTTCGGCAACTTTTCACTTCTGGTTTTTGTTCTCTGTATAGATGAAGCATTGCTTCTCTATGGGGATTTCACTGCCCTCGAACAGGCACCGAACAGGCACCTTATGTGCAGGCAATTCGCCAAGATTTGGCAAACTGCCTGCTCTCAGAATAGCCGAATGGCCAGGAAAGGTAACCGTACGCTGAATTTCACTGTTCGGTTACCTTTCGGGGCCAGATCGGCTCTCTTTGAATAACCCTGATTTTTTTTTTGAATGCTGCAACTGGACGGACAAGTGCTATATACTATAGGGGTTATTTAAGGAGAGGTGAATTGGCTCAGAAATTGCTCGGAACGGTGAATTCCTCCGTACAGTGCACTTTCTGAGCCAATCGGCTGTACAAAAAGCTGGCAGTTCGCCAAATATTGGCGAATTGCCAGTTAATTACAGTGCTGTTGGACGGCAGTGAAATCCTCATAGAGAAGCAATGGTTAATCTATTCAGAGAACACTGAACAGCACCGAAATGCACAGATTTTCAGTGGTGTCATTCGACAGGTTTAATAAGGATGAATCCCATAGGTTTCAATGTAAGAAAAAACGCCCTGTTTTTATTAAATATTTATTAATATGTTTATTCTTTTAATTTGTAGCAAAAGTCTCTTTATTTATTTATTTATTTGAGCAAATTTTTTTTTCTTATTTATTTTTTTAAAATAGCTTTCTTTTCTGTAACAACAGACCATTTTATTATTATTCATAGGAACCGATATATTAATTCCAAGCATTTTCATCCAGTATTTTTTTTCTATTCCAAACAAGTTTTAAGAGTGAGTTTTTTGGGTTTTTTTACCCCTGTTCGGCGGGTCTGGTCGGCGCTCCATTTGGCAGATCGTTGGCTTTTTTCAGATGCCTTTGGCGGTTGTTGCAGTGGATTGTCGGGTGCATCCTGCGTTTTACTGGCGGCTTATCGGATTGATCCAATGTTTTTTTGGCGGTTTTCAAGCAATTTTTCAGATGCGTTCGGCGGCTTTTCCCTGCACTTCATGGGACCCTGCGGCAAATGCCGAATTCAACGCAGCGTCCACAAATTTGACTCCCCGAAGTGTGGGGAACAAAAGAGCACCGAAATTGCTCTTTGAATAACCCAGCGCTGCGGAATATGCTGGCGCTTTATAAATAAAGAATAATAATAATAATAACCCTGTTGATCTATTCTAACAGTCAGGCATTGTTATGGTGTATTTGTTGCTGTGTTTATTATTCCTAAAAAAGTACTTTAAAGCAAAACAAAACTAAGTAAAATTAGAATCACATGATAATATATCCCTAACTGTCACGCAAACAGATGTTAAAATTATAAGGCAATGAAACACTTCTTGTGACGGGTAAATCTCTTTATAGCAGAGTCGATAATGAAAATCAGCAAACTAATTCTAAACTTGTCTGTTGAGCAGAGCTTATAAATGAATGCAGCCTCCACAGAAGATTTCTCACGAAAAAGGTTATAAAGTGTCAAATAAAAGAATTTACTGCTTAAAACTATGCGAGATATCAAATATATAACAAGCCAATCCGCACTTAATTTCTGTTTAGAAGAAATTAAATACAGGGTAATTCAAAGAGATCCGAATGGCTCCCGAAAGGGAACCGAACGCTGAAAATCAGTGTTCGGTTACCTTTCCTGGCCATTCGGCTATCCAGAGAGCAGGCATTTCGCCAAATCCTGGCTAATTGCTTGCACATACGGTGCCTGTTCGGTGCCTGTTCGAGGGTAGTGAATTACCATAGAGAAGCACTGCTTCGGCTATTCAGATAACAAAAACCAGCAGTGAAAAGTTGCCGAAATTGCCCTGCCATTCGGTGGTTTCATGCGGCAGATTTATTCAGCCGAATCCCATAGGCTTCAATGTTAACAATATTCCAGTTTTAACTCAATATCTAATAAACCGTTGATAATAATATTCTGCAGTATAAAGTCTCTTTATTTATAGATTTTTTTAGGATATTTTAAAAAAAAAATCGGGATTTTGTTTTAAAAACAAATTTCCGATTTTTTATTTTTTTTTAACTTATTTTCTTTTTTCTGTAACAGCCCTTTTTATTATCATTCCTTGGATCTTATATGTAAATTTCAGACATTTTTGCTCAGTAGTTTCTTTGCAAACAGCGTTTCACTTTTCAAACATTCAAGCGAACTGTTTTTTTAATTTATTCACTCCATTCGTCTGTGGTATTCGTCTGCGCTGCGTGTGATCGGCTCCTGCTCAGGTTTTTCCGGCGTTTTAAGCAGGGTTGATCCAGATGTTTTTGCAGGTTTTTCGGCGTGCCTTCGCCGGGTTTTGAGGTGAGTTTTCGGCGGGTTTGCGGTGACCTTTCCCTGCAATTCGGGGACCCTGTGGTGCCTGCCGAATACACCGCAGGGTCGCTGAAATTGGATCGCCAAATCAAACCGAATTGAAGAGAACGAAAAGTCACCGAACGTGCGGTGACTTTTCGATTCTCTTTGAATTACCCTGGTAGTCTTTGTAAAATCAACCTTTTTCATAGGTCTCCAGAACATGCCCCATAAATGTTATCACATGGGACGTGGCAGTCGATGTGTTGCAATTATTTGAAAAACGTTGAGATCCAGTTTTTCTGCAGAGAAAAAGACTATTTGTCCCCAGTCTCAATCTGCTCCCAGCAGCCAGAAGTGGTGGATCCGGCCGCTTTTTGCGCCATTGGATGAGAGGTGAGTATGTGATTTTTTGGGAGGTGGTTCCAGCTGACTGAATCTGTAGAAGCGGAATGAGTTAGCACCAGCTTGGAGCTGTAACTAGCCTTTAAGCAGCGGTGCTTTATTAGCATTATGACTTTGTGATCCTGATGCTAATTACCTGATGCTCTTCTTACGCGTTGCACTCCCTATTTTAATTATATGGAGAGAAAAGTACAATAAGCTCCAGCTAGTTTTTTAGCTAGGTTTTTTTAACCCGTTAGCGTTTGGGATCTGATCTGACCGGCCTGCGGAAACCTCTTTTAGGCTAGGGTCAGACTAACGCATTTTTCACGTTGTCCGTGAAAAAGTGCGTTCGAACGAATGGACGTATTTTTTCACGGAATACGCAATAGCGGTCATACGATGCGCAGTTTCATCCGTGATTTTGTACGGATCATCAATAAAACACTTTTTGGGTCTGGACGTTATGTTGGCCGGACATTAGCAGCGTCTGACGTCCCCTAATCACACACACACTCCGCTAGCGGACGCAGCGCACTCTGTACGTCAGTACTAGTGGTTTCACGTTCTCGAAAAAATGCGTTTGTTTGCCGCTTGCGTTGCGCGGCCGCACTTTTGTGCGACCGTACTTCGTATATTGGCCGTCATTGCCCGGCATCTGCTGCTAGCACGGCCGTGATTATGTGCGCCTGCACGCGCGTTCGCACTGCCTCAGTCTGACCCTAGCCTTAACCTAGCGCTAACGTTATGGAGATGATAGAGCCCTGGGACGGGAGACATTTCTGGTAGTGAGTAATTTGGAAAATTGATAAATACATTCGCGTAAGAGAAATATGATTTTTACTCCAATTAATTGTTGATCCAAGTGAAAGTAAAATTGTCATTTCAGTAATGGGAAAACTGATGTTTTGCTTCCTTCACGACAACAAGATAGGTTGTAAATTATTCTTTTTAATATGTGACTGCTTGCGTGAAGCAAATTAAAAATCTATGCATGTTATAAAAGTCTATCAATTAAATATGCACCCTGAAATAATGAAAGGACAAAAAAATATTCTGGAACCAAAATTATTTTTACGCACCTGAGACCAATATATGCTATATATATGTGTCTGTTACTTCTTCTTTGTGTCTTCCCATAGCTGATTAAATGACTGGAGCACAATATATAAAAGATATATAGGAGTGACCTAAGAAAAACACAAATAAAAAACAAATAGTGTAACACAGTCTTCAATAACAAATGTTTCTGCGGTCCCCTAAAGACCTAACTCACAGGATATATATATATATATATATATAGTCCAAAATACCGGCGGCACTCTGTGTCTTTTCCAAAAATAGCAAAACTTTATTGTTTAAAAGGTCAATGTTTCAGCCCGCTCATCGCGAGCTTTCTTCAGGACAAGGATTGCCCTGAAGAAAGTTTGCGATGAGCGGGCTGAAACGTTGACCTTTTAAACAATAATGTTTTGCTATTTTTGGAAAAGACCCAGAGTGCCGCTGGTATTTTGGACTTTACATAAAGCTTGGTGTTGCACCGGGCATGAAATCGAGAACCCGGGAGTGCAGGATTACTACCTGGTATATATATACAGTCAGGCCCAGAAATATTGGGACAACGACACAATTCTAACATCTTTGGCTCTATACACCACCACAATGCAGTTGGAATGCAAACAGTTGTTTTGGCCACACCTAGTGTTCTTGCTATCTCTCTGATGGGTTTGTTTTGTTTCTTCAGCCTAATGATGGCTTGCTTCTCTGATAGTGACAGCTCTTTGGATCTCATCTTGAGAGTTGACAGCAACAGATTCCAAATGCAAATAGCACACTTGAAATGAACTCTGGGCCTTGTATCTGCACATTGTAATTGGGGTAATGAGGGAATATCACACACCTGGCCATGGAACAGCTGAGAAGCCAATTGTCCCATTACCTTTGGTCCCTTAACTAGTGGGAGGCACATATGCAAACTGCTGTAAGTCCTACACCGTTCACCTGAGTTGGATGTACATACCCTCAAATTAAAGCTGACAGTCTGCAGTTAAAGAACATTGTGTTTGTTTCATTCCAACTCCATTGTGGTGGTGTATAGAGCCAAAGATGTTAGAATTGTGTCGATGTCCCAATATGTCTGGACCTGACTGTATATATATATAGCAACCAGGGAGGTGGTACCCTTCCTGTACAAATCATAAAGGGAGGGTGCTTCAAGACAAAGTTCATTATGCTTATTACAGGAAGATTATTGCCCCCTTGGGTCTGTATTGTACATGTTGAGGGCTAACAACCCTCCAGGCAAGCACCCCTCACTATCATAGGTGTCCGATCATGGATTCTATTTAACATTGATCTTCTGAGAGCTCCAGGAAGGATACAGTCCTCAGTAAGTGAGTTGAGCCCAAAAGGGCAGTCACTAGGTGTTTAACATAGGACCTGTCATCAAAGGGATACATGGCACTGTGACAGGCTTAAGTAAGATATGGCCATATTTTGTGAACTAAAGTCACACCATTTATCATGCAAGTTAGGTGGTTAAAAATCTGTTACAATCTTGTTAAAAATCTTACTGTGTGAGCTTTGAGAAGGTGGGATCTGTGTAATGTGTAATCTCTCCCCTTGGCTTGATTGATATACACTATATTGCCAAAAGTATTCGCTCACCTGCCTTGACTCGCATATGAATTTAAGTGACATCCCATTTCTAATCCATAGGGTTCAATATGATGTCGGTCCACCCTTTGCAGCTATAACAGCTTCAACTCTTCTGGGAAGGCTGTCCACAAGGTTTAGGAGTGTGTTTATGGGAATTTTTGACCATTCTTCCAGAAGCGCATTTGTGAGGTCACACACTGATGTTGGACGAGAAGGCCTGGCTCTCAGTCTCCACTCTAATTAATCCCAAAGATGTTCTATCAGGTTGAGGTCAGGACTCTGTGCAGGCCAGTCAAGTTCATCCACACCAGACTCTGTCATCCATGTCTTTATAGACCTTGCTTTGTGCACTGGTGCACAGTCATGTTGGAAGAGGAAGGGGCCAGCTCCAAACTGTTCCCACAAAGTTGGGAGCATGGAATTGTCCAAAATGTTTTGGTATGCTGAAGCATTCAGAGTTCCTTTCCCTGGAACTAAGGGGCCAAGCCCAGCTCCTGAAAAACAATGCCACACCATAATCCCCCTCCACCAAACTTTACACTTGGCACAATGCAGTCAGACAAGTACCGTTCCCCTGGCAACCGCCAAACCCAGACTCGTCCATCAGATTGCCAGATTGGGAAGCACGATTCGTCACTCCAGAGAACGTGTCTCCACTGCTCTAGAGTCCAGTGGCGGCGTGCTTTACACCACTGCATCCGACTCTTTGCATTGCACTTGGTGATGTATGGCTTGGATGCAGCTGCTTGGCCATGGAAAGCCATCCCATGAAGCTCTCTGCGCACTGTTCTTTAGCTAATCTGAAGGCCACATGAAGTTTGGAGGTCTGTAGCGATTGTCTCTGCAGAAAGTTGGCGACCTCTTCGCACTCTGCACCTCAGCATCCGCTGACCCCGCTCCGTCAGTTTACATGGCCTACCACTTCGTGGCTGAGTTGCTGTCGTTCCCAAACACTTTCACGTTCTTATAATACAGCTGACAGTTGACTGTGGAATATTTAGGAGCGAGGACATTTCACAACTGGATTTGTTGCACCGGTGGCATCCTATCACAGTTCCACGCTGGAATTCACTGAGCTCCTGAGAGCGACCCATTCTTTCACAAATGTTTGTAAAAACAGTCTGCTTGCCTAGGTGCTTGCTTTTATATACCTGTGGCCATGGAAGTGATTGGAACACCTGATTCTGATTATTTGGATGGGTGAGCGAATACTTTTGGCAATATAGTGTATATATATAATGAAAAAACAAAATAAGGGGAGAGCACACCAAACAACATATTCAAACAGTACAAAAGAAACCACAACAGCAGCTAAATTCATCTAAACATAGAGATTTTTCAGATTTAACCCTTTAAATGCTTACATACATTTCTTATCCCCTTCAAGATCAACACTGTTCTTAACCCTTTCACAAATTTAAAACTGAGCTCTGTTGAACAATGGTGGAAGTTTAGTTTGCAATGGATGGCCATGGATTGTGTAAGCCTGCCAACAGCGACAATGTATTCCACCCTTGGCAGGTCCTATCATACTAACCTAATGACTGCTCTTATGAGATAAACTTACTTATTGACGACCCAGTCCTTTCTGAAGCTCCCTGCAGATCAAGGTTAAGGCTAGGGTCAGACTAACGCATTTTTCGCGTTGTCCGTGAAAAAGTGTGCGTTTGAACGAATGGACGTATTTTTTCACGGAATACGCGATAGCGGTCATACGAAGCGCATTTTCGTCCGTGATTTTGTACGGATCATCAATAAAACCCTTTTTGTGTCTGGACGTTATGTTGGCCGGACGTGTGCAGCATCTGACGTCTCCCAATCACGCAAACACGCCGCTATGCGGACGCAGCGCACTCTGTACGTCAGTAGTAGCGGTTTGACGTTCTAAAAAAAATGCGTTCGTTTGCCACTTGCGTTGCGCGGACGAACTTACGTGCGGCCGTTCTTCGTATGTTACCCGGCATTGTACGTCATTTGCTGCTAGCACGGCCGTGATTTCGTGCGGTTAAACGCACATTAAAAATGCTTTCGTCTGACCTTAGCCTTAAATAAAACCTGCGGGTGGAGCACCTGTGACAGGGAGGGGTGCTTGCCCAAAGGGTTGTCAACCCTATATTATACAAAATATGTGGGGAGCTAATGAAATGCTGGGATGAACAGTAAACTAATACCTGAAATGTCATTTTTCAATGTGAAAAGAAATGCAAAACAATAACATAGCTTTTAAAAATAAATAATGCACTGAATCACAAAAAAACAAAAACAATGTATCCTTCTACTCATGGATGGCCCCGAATAGAACGATTCTTCGAATAGAGTTACCTTCCATGCTCGGTAGCAGTACTGGGATAGTACCAGTGAGCAGCCAATGAGTGCTTTCTGCTTAGATCAGTGTTTCCCAAACCTGCCCTCAGGACCCTCAACCAGGCCAGATTTTAAGGATCACCTTGTGGAAACACAGACTGAATCCTGCAATCACTGAGCAGCAAATCATATCACTTGTGCTGTGCTTCACATATCTGCAAACCTGGTGTGTCAGCAGGTCCCGAGGACAGGTTTAGGAAACACTGGCTTAGATGATATGTCACCCTATGTGACCCCCAGATTCTTTCTTTTTTTTTACCTTTTAGGCTAGGGTCAGACGAACGCATTTTTCACGTTGTCCGTGAAAAAGTGCGTTCGAACGAATGGATGTATTTTTTCACGGAATACGCGATAGCGGTCATACGATGCGCATTTTCGGCCGTGATTTTGTACGGATCATCAATAAAACACTTTTTGTGTCTGGACGTTATGTTGGCCGGACGTGTGCTGCGTCTGACGTCTCCCAATCACGCACAAACGCCGCTATGCGGCCGCAGCGCACTCTGTACGTCAGTAGTAGCGGTTTGACGTTCTCGAAAAAATGTGTTAGTTTGCCACTTGCGTTGCGCGGACGAACTTTTGTGCGGCCGTTCGTCGTATGTTCCCCGGCATTGGACGTCATTTGCTGCTAGCACGGCCGTGATTTCGTGCGGCTAACGCACGTTAAAACTGCTTTCGTCTGACCTTAGCCTTAGAGGAGGCTGTACAGCCGGCCATTGACACTTCTGTGGCGGTCTGTACTCTTGGCCATGTGTCGTTGGTTCGCAAATTCGGACGTATCGCTGCATTGCAGAAGTTTCAAATGAACCACGATTCATCCAAAAAATGTATAGATTTACCAGTAGAAAGAGAGAGTGCTATGGGACTAATATAACAGATCGATATCCAAGGCTTAACACCCGTGCTCTAGAAGTCATTTGAACTCATGAGACTGTGTATAAGTCTAATTTTAATTACGACCCCATTGTATTAATATTTTATCTTCTTTGGAAACTAAGTTGCTGTTGGTGATGTGATGGTAAGAGTAAAACGCGCTGATTGAGCTACAACAAATCAGGACCTCTTATTGAATCTGATGGTGATCAATGCACCCAAGCTTTACCAATCGATTCTGCTATACTACATTGTATTGAGTTGGAATTAGTTCTTTTCTTCCAAGGTTAATTTATTTTCTCAGTTCATTTAAATAGTTGTTGATCTCAGAGCTGAGAAATGTCCCCATTAGTGAAGGTTTTACTAACCACTTAAATATAGTATTGCTATCTCAGATAAGAGATAATTGCATTATTATCAGTGTCTGATCAAGGACAAGCTATAGAACCCATAAAGCCATTTACTATCACTTTTTTCATTTTTTTTTATTTACCAATGTGTTTTTTTCTTAATATTTCCACAAATAAGATAAAAAAAATACTATTAACTATCAGGGTTATTCAAAGAGATCCGAATGGCTGCTGAAAGGTAACCGAACGCTGAAAATCAGCGTTCGGTTACCTTTCCTGGCCATTCGGCTATCCAGAGAGCAGGCAATACGCCAAATGTTGGCGAATTGCCTGCACATACGGTGCCTGTTCGAGGGCAGTGAAATCCCCATAGCTTCGGCTATTCAGAGAACAAAAACCAGCAGTGAAAATTTGCCGAATTGCCCTGCCATTCGGTGGCTTCATGTGGCAGATTTATTCAGGTGAATCCCATAGGCTTCAATGTTCAAAATATTCCCGTTTTAATCCAATATCTCATGAACCGTTTATTATAATATTCTGCAGTAAAAAGATTCTTTATTTTTAGATTTTTTTAGGATCTTTTAAGCATTTTTCGGGATTTTTTTGCCAAAATATTTTGCCGATTTTTTTTTTCTTTATATATTTTGTTTTAAAACGTTTGTTCTTTTTTCTGTAACAGCCCTTTTTATTATCATTCATAGGACCTCATATGTAAATTTCAGACATTTTCGCTCAGTAGTTTCTTTGCAAACAGCGTTTCATTTTTCAAACATTCAAGCGTACAGTTTTTTTTTTCACTCCATTCGTCTGAGGTGTCGGGTTTTTCCGGCGACTGCTCTGCGCTGTGATCGGCTCCTGCTCGGGTTTCTCCGTCGTGTTCGACGAGGTTAATCCAGATGTTTTTGCAGGTTTTCAACATGCATTCGCCGGGTTTTTCGGTGAGTGTTCGGCATGTTTGCGGCTGCTTTTCCCTGCACTTCAGCGGCCCTGTGGTGCTTGCTGAATACACTGCAGGGTTGCCGAAATGGGATCGCCGAATCGCACCAAATTGAAGAGAACGAAAAGTCGGTGACTTTTCGATTCTCTTTGAATAACCCTGTATATGTTTTGGTACAACAGAAGCATCTATGATACATTTAAATTTCCGTCTCAAGTATGTTGCTTTATCTTACATGACTAAATGACTTAAAAGTCATCGGGGAAATTATCAGTTAAGCTTATGTTTATGGATTTCCTTCTAATGCTACAGAAAATTTACAGCTCACTTTTTCACTAGGGAAATTTATTATGAGTAATGATTTAAAAATAATGGGATTCCTAACATTTACTTTAGACTAGCAGGGTTATCCAAAGAGATTCGAATTGCTTGAGAAAGGTAACCGAACGCTGAAAATCAGCGTTCGGTTACCTTTCCTGGCCATTCGGCTATCCAGAGAGCAGGCAATTCGCCAAATCCTGTCGAATTGCCTGCACATACGGTGCCTGTTCGGTCCCTGTTCGAGGGCAGTGAAATCCCCATAGAGAAGCACTGCTTCGGCTATTCAGAGAACACAAACCAGCAGTGAAAGGTTCCCCTAATGCCCTGCCATTCGGTGGTTTAATTCGGCAAGTTAATTCAGGAGAATCCCATAGACTTCAATGTTAAAAATATTCCTGTTTTAATTCAATATCTAATAAACCGTTCATTATAAAATTCTGCAGCAAAAAGTCTCTTTATTTATAGATTTTTTAGGATACTTTAAGCATTTTTCAGAATTTTTTAAAAAAAATTAAAAGTCCGATTTTTTTTGATTTTTTTTTCAGTTTACTTATTTTTTTTGTAACAGCCCTCTTTATTATCATTCCAGGACCTCCTGTGAAAATTTCAGACATTTTCGCTTAGTAGTTTCTTTGCAAACAGCGTTTCATTTTCCCAGATTCATACAAATGGTTTTTCTAATTTATTCACTGCCTCCTCTACGTCACAGCTGCTTCGGCTCTGTGTGATTCGGCTCCTTTTCGGCTCCTTTTCGGCTCCTGTTCGGGTTTTTCAAAGGTTAATCCAGATGTTTTTGCTTGTTTTCAGTGTGCATTCGGTTAGTTTTCGTCGGGTTTGAGGCAGCTTTTCCCTGCAATTCGGGGACCCTGTGGTGTTTGCTGAATACACCGCAGGGTCACCGAAATGCAATCGGCAAAAGGAACCGAATTGAAGAGAACGAAAAGTCACCGAACGTGCGGTGACTTTTCGAATCTCTTTGGATAACCCTGTAGGTACTCTATATTTTGGGATTACTCATGTAAATGGCATAATTACAAATGATTAATGCAAAGCTGGTACTTCTTCGTGCCTTGGAGCACCGTCCTGGCTGCAGATTACAGAATTAACAATAAAATACCCGCAGACTTTTATGATTAGCGCTTTGGGACTTGTTTTCCCTTTGATCTGAAGCCCTCGTATCAGAATCGGCAGCTGTAAATGACATGAATGTGAATGCAGATAAGCCTTTTGTTTATAAGTTTATTTTTCATAAAGGGGTTGCCCTGTAAATTACAGAAAGGACATTAAGGCTGGGGTCAGACTAACGCATTTTTAACGTGCGTTTAGGCGCACTTAATCACGGCCGCAGTAGCAGCAAATGACAGGCAATGACGGGCAATATACGAAGTACGGCCGCACGAAAGTCCGGCCGCACGACGCAAGCGGCAAATGAACGCATTTTTTCGAGAATGCAGAACCGCTAGTACTGACGTACAGAGTGCGCTGCGCCGCATAACGGCGTGTGTGCGTGATTAGGAGATGTCAGACGCTGCTCATATCCAGCCAACTTAAAGTCCAGACACCCAAAGTTTACTGGTTTGGATCCGTAACAAATCACGCACAAAAATGCGCATCGCATGACCGTTTTCACGCATTCCGTGAAAAAATACGTCAATGCGTTCGGAGGCACTTTTTGACGGTTGCTGCGAATAATGCTTTTGTTTGACCCTAGCCTAAGATACACCCAAGATACAGACGTTCTGTAGCCCATCTTATACTAACAAGTTTTCATTAATGAGCTCGTTAGACCATGGGCTCCTTCCAATTAATTCTTAAGAAAAGGTAAGAAATAAATCCTGCAAATAGAGAAATATTGACTTTTGGCATCAAATAGTGTTTTATCGCTATGCACAATAAAAGCACCCTTTATTTTTAAAGTCCTCGTTACATCTCCATTTCTTAACCCCTTCACTACAGTGATTGTGTTGACATGATCAGCAGTAGCAGACACAGCATCCTGAGCTCATGGTAACAGAATCTGGAGCTATGTTGCATCATTGAAAATGAAATTTGCTGCAAATTAATTTTGCCTACACTAGGCTCCAGAAGAGGCCCCAAAAGTTTTAACACTTTCAGGGTTATTCAAAGAGAATCGAAAAGTCACCGTACGTTCAGTGATTTTTCGTTCGCTTCAATTCGGCGCGATTTGGCGATCCTTTTTCGGTGACCCTGCGGTGTGTTCAGCAAGCACCACAGGGTCCCCGAAGTGCAAGGAAAACCCGCCGCAAACCCGTTGAACACTCACCGCCAACCTGCCGAACACACACTGCAAAACCCGTTGAACACTCACTAAAACTCGCAAAACAGCTGGATTAACCCTGCCGAACACGCCGGAGAAACCCAAGCAGCCACCGATCACAGAGCAGAGCAGCCGCCGGAAAAAGCCGACACCGCAGACGAATGGAGTGATAGAAAAAACAGTTTACTTGAATGTTTGAAAAGTGAAACGCTGTTTGCAAAGAGACTACAGAACGAAAATGACTGAAATTTATATATAAGATCCAATGAATGATAATAAAATGGGCTGTAAAAAAAGAAAAAATAATTTTTGCAAAAATTTCCAGAAAATGTGTAAAAGATCCTAAAAAATCTATAAATATTGAGACTTTATACTGCAGAATATTATAATCAACGGTTTATTAGATATTGAATTAAAACGGGAATATTTTTAACATTGAAGCCTATGGGATTCGTCTGAGTAAATCTGCTGCATGAAACCACCGAATAGCAGGACAATTCGGCAACTTTTCACTGCTGGTTTTTGTTCTCTGAATAGACGAAGCCGCGCTTTACTATGGGGGTTTCACTGCCCTCGAACAGGCACCGAACAGGCACCGTATGTGCAGGCAATTCGCCAGAATTTGGCCAACTGCCTGCTTTCTCTTAATAGCCGAATGGCCAGGAAAGGTAACCGTACGCTGAATTTCTCTGTTCAGTTACCTTTCGGCCACATTTCGGATCTCTTTGAATAACCCTGTTTGGTATGACATGATCACCCAAAGTGCTACCACAGTTTTTACAAGTGAATATAGGTGTAACACAGAGACATTCACTTGCTGCAGCACGTAACCTCAGCTGCAATGGTTCCTTTTGATCAGCAGATGGCGACATCTGCCTGCCAAATAGGACAAGTACAGTAAATCATGCATTAATTATGTATTGGGACTATTCCCACTTTATAATTAGTGAAAAGCAACGTTTAAAAAAATCCATTGGTTTCAGGCAGTGCATATCTGGACTATCACTTGGTAGTGAAGGGGTTAATGTGTGTATACAGCTATGGGACATATATTTTATAGAAGCTGGCACTTAACTACATGTTGCTAAATTGAGCATTTAATGAAAGAGCAATGCTTAGCCATCATACCGTTTGTTTATTTTTGTGATATTTAACTTAAGGTATGGAACAGTTTTATTTGTCACACCACCAAGGATGTAATCATGAAAGCAATATTGTCTCACAATTAAACTTTATGGCCAGCTTGTTGTGTTGTGTTGTAGTTGAATGTCACAAAATGATCAAGTGTTTTCATTCACCTTTTTCACGTTTCCTTAGGGACAGACATGAGGTTTCTACAATTGTGGTAAAATTGTCCATGTCTTCCAGTACATGGCGAATTGAATACACACATCAACCATTTTATTAAGGTTGCACTACACATGTCATGTACTCTCAAAAGTTGATAAAATGGAATATCACAAAACAACATACATAGATAGTTTAAAGAGAAAAGAAAGAGATACTCATTATAGAAGAGAGTTGCCAATAGCTGTAGCATTGAATTAATGAGAAATGGAGCTTTGTGTGGAGGATCAATGGTGGGGAGGTCATGAAATCAATGTTTCAATTCTACGTGAGTTCTTTTTGGTCAGCACTGCATGTGTTTATTGCCAATTAGAATCTTCCCATTCGTTTTTGAACCACGACCTCCATTAATCATAGTAACATGTCATTTCCCCAGGAAGAAAAAAAAAAAGAAAAGTTCTACAGTTCTATGTATCAAGTAGAGGATGAAACCTTAGAGGATCGTATATCTACCATATTTTTCCCACTGTAAGACACACACCTCAGCATAAGACGCACATATGTATTAGTGGAGAAAAAAATAAAAAATAATTCTGAACCAGATGGTGGCCTGTAATAAACAGGCCTCCAGAATTATGTAAACCCAGGAAAGGACCCCCAGAATTATGTATACCCAGCACAGGACCCCACAGAATTATGTATACCTAGGCACAGGACCCCCAGAATTATGTATACCCAGCACAGGACGCCCAGAATTATGTATACCCAACACAGGACCCCTAGAATTATGTATACCCAGCACAGGACCTCCAGAATTATGTATACCTAGGCACAGGACCCCCAGAATTATGTATACCCTGCACAGGACCCCTAGAATTATGTATACCCAGCACAGGACCCCCAGAATTATGAATACCCAGGCACAGGACCCCAGAATTATAAGATCAAAGAGAGAGGGTGAAAAAAAAGGCACTATCCTAGTGTAAATCAGACTTTATAAGTTACAAGGTGTTCTGCTGAGTCAAGACTTACTCTTGGTGGAGCTACCATAGATCGAATTGGAACGCCTATGGATTTTTTAGGAAAAAATGCAATTAAAACCACTGAGGATGCCGGGACGTGGTCTTAAAGAAAACATTTATTAAAACATAGTATAAAATAAATGAACAGTCGTGACCTCCAGGATGCATTTCACTGCTCCAGGCAGCTTCCTCAACTGGCTGCCTCAAGAAGCTGCCTGGAGCAGAGAAACGCGTCCTGGAGGTCACGACTGTTCATTTATTTTATAAGGTTTAATAAATGTTTTTTTAAGACCACGTCCCGGCATCCTGAGTGGTTTTAATTGGATTTTTTCCTAAAAAATCCATAGACGATCCACTTCGAGCTATGGTAGCTCCACCAAGAGTAAAACTTGACTCAGCAGAATACCTTGTAACTTATAAAGTCTGATATACACTGGGAGAGTGCCTTTTTTTCCACCCTCTCTCTCTGATTTTATATTTCTACTACCATATGGTGTTTGGAGATCGCTGCCACGAAAAGGTGGGGGTCACCTGTAAACAAGGAGGAAGAAAAATTACCCAGAATTGCAATTCCACTCAGAGCCAGAGTTGGGGCTCAGTGTTAGATTTTAATTTCCTGTAAAATATAATAAATATTTTGTCTTGAAAAGCCTGTTCTTATAAAATGGGCTGTGAAATTCCTCCCCCTCCATTTTGTTAGTGTCAATTCTGCATAGACCGTTGGTCCTTCTATAGGATATGAACTGTGGCCGATTTCCTGTTATGTTCAGTGCAGGAAAATGTGCGCAGAAGCGGGAAGATGGGAAAAGGATTTCTTGTGAACCATATATGGTAATAAGTTAACTGAGTGGCTAAACCTTGATGTTGTAATGTATATGTACACTGATTGGCTATAAATTCTGTGAATTGTAATAAATAGATCTGGCTTAACAAGGAAGGTTAGACTTCTGAGAAAGACCAACACAGTCTTGTGATTGATTCTTTTTGGGGGTCTCCGCCATGGCGTAGCGCAGCTCTTACTTCAGTTTGATATATAAGAGGAAACTTGGAAAAGGTTTAAGGTAATTATAATGAAAAATAGAATTTTTCACTCAGTGTTTGTGAGTGGAACATTTTGTACATAATATTGTTTCTATCAGTGTATATTGCATATTACACTATGATCATTATGTTTGCTTCTTCCATATAACCATATGATGAATTGCGGATTTGCATGAGTCATCTGAACTCCAGAGCATTTTCCTTGCGTTCACCAGATACGTATACATGTCTCTGAATTCTTTGGTATAGGAGAAACCACTATTTGCTGGTGTAGCATTGGAGTTTGGGTGGTCACGACGTGTTGTGTGGCGCTTACCATCGATTTTTCACAATATTACCCCAGAATTACACTTACCAAGCACAGGATGCCCAGAATTATGTATACCCAGCACAGGACCCCCAGAATTATGTATACCTAGCACAGGCCCCCAGAAATATATATATATTCAGCACAGGACCCACAGAATCATGTATACCCAGCACAGACCCCCAGAATTATGTACAACCAGCACAGGACCTCCAGAATTATACTTACCTGGCCAGCACAGACCTTCGGATTAGGGATGAACTGTTCGGTTTGATCTGTTCAGAGTTCGCATCGAACATCGGCTGTTCAACAGTTCGCGAACTTCAAACTTTTTGGGACGTTCGCCAAAAGTTCGTTTTTAAAAAAAAAAAAAAAAAAAGCTTAAAAGATGCTTAAAAAATACGAAAAAATCTAGAAATAAAGAGACTCTTTACTGCAGAATATTATAAGCAACGGTTTATTAGATATTGAATTAAAACGGGAATATTTTTAACATTGAAGCCTATGGGATAAAACATTCTTGTTACTAAAACAACAGGCAGACACGGCCCTCTAATCAGGCACTGTAGAGGGCAGCCTGCCGGGGCCTCCCAAGGATCCCCTTGAGGAGCATGCGGCCACCGGATCACAGAGCTGTGACTGTGCGGGCTAGCCGCCCGGGTGCATGTGGCAGAGACAGGCAGCGCAGGGAGGGAGCCACTGCACCTGCGGCCACGACAGACCCCTCCCCACAACCAGGATCCAGGGAGCCCCCACTGACCACCAGGCTAAGGTAAGGTGACACATTTCTAAAAAAAATAAAATCCTAGGACATTTTTAAATGTCCCCGGGAACATAAAATAAAACTTTTATTTTTCTTTCTCTACCTGGCTGAATGTATTTAATTATATATATTAGATACATTCAGCCAGGTAGAGGGGGGTGGCATGTGGGCTGCGCGGGGTCTCAGGCAGTGGTTTGTTTTTTTTGTGTGTAAATTTTTAGCAAATTTATAGGGGAAGGTAAGGGCAGGTATGATATATATATAAGATATATATCTATATTCTTATAAATATATACATCCAGACTTGTATTACACACACATTTTAGCAACTATTCCCCCCCCCCATTTGGCTGATCCCTCTAGAAGAAATGTTGAACCCGATAGAGCTGAGAATAATATACAGTGATGGCCGAAATTGTTGGCACCCCAGACATTTTTCCAGAAAATTAAGTATTTCTCACAGAAAAGTATTGCAGTAACACATGTTTTGCTATACACGTTTATTCCCTTTGTGTGTATTGGAACAAAACAAAAAAAGGGAGGAAAAAAAGCAAATTGGACATAATGTCACACAAAACTCCAAAAATGGGCTGGACAAAATTCTTGGCACCCTTAACTTAATATTTGGTTGCACACCCTTTGGAAAAAATAACTGAAATCAGTCTTCTTACATTTTTGGACAATTTTGGACCACTCTTCCTTTGCAAACTGCTTCAGGTCTCTCTTATTGGAAGGGTGCCTTTTCCCAACAGCAATTTTAAGATCTCTCCACAGGTGTTCAATGGGATTTAGATCTGGACTCATTGCTGGCCACTTCAGAACTCTCCAGCGCTTTGTTGCCATCCATTTCTGGGTGCTTTTTGACATATGTTTGGGGTCATTGTCCTGTCCCGGAAGCAAACCCAGCTTTCTGACACTGGGCTCTACAGTGCGACCCAAAATCCTTTGGTAATCCTCAGATTTCATGATGCCTTGCACACATTCAAGGCACCCAGTGCCAGAGGCAGCAAAACAACCCCAAAACATCATTGAACCTCCACCATATTTCACTGTAGGTACTGTGTTCTTTTCTTTGTAGGCCTCATTCCGTTTTCGGTAAACAGTAGAATGATGTGCTTTACCAAAAAGCTCTATCTTGGTCTCATCTGTCCACAAGACATTTTCCCAGAAGGATTTTGGCTTACTCAAGTACATTTTGGCAAACTGTAGTCTTGCTCTTTTATGTCTCTGTGTCAGCAGTGGGGTCCTCCTGGGTCTCCTGCCATAGCATTTCATTTCATTTAAATGTCAACCGATAGTTCGTGCTGACACTGATGCTCCCTGAGCCTGCAGGACAGCTTGAATTTCTTTGGAACTTGTTTGGGTCTGCTTATCCACCATCCGGACTATCCTGCGTTGCTACCTTTCATCAATTTTTCTCTTCCGTCCACCCACAGAGAGATTAGCTACAGTGCCATGGGTTGCAAACTTCTTGATAATGTTGCGCACTGTGGACAAAGGCAAATCTAGATCTCTGGAAATGGACTTGTAACCTTGAGATTGTTGATATTTTCCCACAATTTTGGTTCTCAAGTCCTCAGACAGTTCTCTTCTCCTCTTTCTGTTGTCCTTGCTTAGTGTGGCACACACCAACACACAATGCAAAGACTGTGAACTTCTCTCCTTTTTATCTGCTTTCGGGTGTGATTTTTTTATATTGCCCACACCTGTTACTTGCCCCAGGTGAGTTTACATGAGCATCACATGCTTGAAACAATCTTATTTATCCACAATTTTGAAAGGGTGCCAAGAATTTTGTCCAGCCCATTTTTGGAGTTTTCTGTGGCATTATATCCAATTTGCGTTTTTTCCTCCCTTTTTTTGTTTTGTTCCAAAAAACACAAAGGGAATAAAACGTGTATCTCAAAACATGTGTTACTGCAAAACTTTTCTGTGAGAAATACTTAATTGTCTGGAAAAATGTCTGAGGTGCCAACAATTTCGTCCATGACTGTATATATTCTCTGCTCTGTCGGGTTCAACATTTCTTCTGGAGGGATCAGCCAAATGGGGGGTCATTTAGTTGAGATAGTCCACATGCCACCCCCCATGTGCGTATGTGTATATATGGTCTGAGGTCTGTGGGTGGGTGTATAAATATATCTGCGTGTTGATATTGTGACGTTTGGGGGCCCACAGAGCACGTGCACAATGTCTTTCACAAACAAAACAGTTTTATTCACCCTTTCAGGGCAGTCAAAAAGGCAACATAATAAGTACACGCTTGGGTTCAGCGAAATTAAAGCAAAGTCCTGATCTTCAGCACAAATAAACAGAGAAATAATAGTGGCTCACCAACGCTTTAAACCGTCCCAAACCTAGGGAATCCTTTCCCCAGTATGTAGAAGCCTCTCCAGCAAGGCACAGCACGTCTCCTGCTTTTTGGAACACAAACACACAGCTTCCACTGATTACTTTCCTTTTCCTGAAATCCCACCATCCTCTCTGGGAGCTGCTGGCTTTAAAACTCTTCCTGGACAGGAAGATTAACCCTGTGGTTGCCCTTAAAGGGTCCACAACCCAAATAGGGGTGAAACATATTGTCCATCCAGGACCCAGCCCTGCCGACCTCTACATATCCCCCCCCTCTGTCTCAACGCGGAGGTGTTTGAGGCAACAGTAGACAGCCCACAATGCATCCGGGACAGGGCATCAGCATTTTGGTGCTGTTTCCCAGGCCTATGTTCCACCACAAAGTTAAACTCCTGGAGAGACAGGAACCACCTGGTAACCCTGGCATTAGCGTGGCGGTGCTGCCTCATCCAGGTCAATGGGGCATGGTCAGACACTAAACGGAACTTCCTGCCAACAGGAAGTATCTCAAAGAATCCAAGGCCCACTTTATGGCCAAGCCCTCTCTTTCCACCACAGCATAGTTTTTCTCCGCTGCCGTCAGTTTCCTACTAAGAAAAAACCACGGGGTGCTCTTCCCCATTGACTTCTTGGGATAGCACAGCCCCCAAACCCTCACTTGAGGCATCCGTCTGTACAATGAACTCCCTCATGAAATCAGGGACTACCAGCACTGGGTGCTGACACACACGCATTTTTAAGCTTCTCGAAGGCATCTTCAGCATTGGCATTCCATTGAATCATCACTGACTTCCTACCTTTCGTCAGGTCAGTCAGTGGTGCAGCAATAGAGGCAAAATTGGGGACAACCGCCGGTAAAACCCCACTATACCCAGAAAAGCACGAACCTGCTTTTTCGTGAGGGGGCGTGGCCAGTTCTGGATAGCCTCTACTTTGTTAAATTGTGGCTTTACCAGACCCTGCCTACGACATATCCCAGGTACTTAGCTTCCTCCATCCCTACCGCACTTTTCTCAGGGTTAACAGTAAAGCCCGCTTTTCTCAAACCGTCCAAAACTGTCTGAACCCGGGGAAGATGGGACTCCCAATCTGGACTGAAGATGACAATGTCATCCAGGTAGACCGAGGTATATCTCAGGTAGGGGCGGAGCCTATCCACGCTCGTTGGAAGGTGGCCGGGGCTGAGTGTAACCCAAAAGGCATCCGCTTATAATGAAAATGACCCTCTGGAGTGGAAAAAGCAGTCTTTTCCCTGGCTTCCTTGGTCAGGGGTATCTGCCAGTATCCCTTAGTAAGGTCCAGGGTGGTGATATAACGGGCCGGACCCAATTTCTCTATTAATTCATCCACCCTTGGCATGGGATACGCGTCAAATTTTGACACCTCGTTAAGTTTCCTGAAGTCATTGCAGAATCGCAGAGTGCCGTTGGGCTTCGGTACCAACACGACGGGGCTCGACCATTCACTCTGTGACTCCTCAATGACATCAAGCTGAAGCATTTTTTTAACCTCTTCAGAAACAGCCTTTCTATGGGCTTCTGGGATGCGGTACGGCTTTACCCGAACCTTTACATGGGGTTCCGTCACAATATCATGTTTAATCCCGGACGCGTGTCCCGGTAGTCCTGAAAACATGCCTTTGTTTCTTTGCAGAAACTCCTTAACTTCTTGGGTTTGGGGTTTGGACAGGGTGGCAGCAATGTGTACTGCGTCAACACCATCAGACTCTATACCCACCCCAACCATGGCGGACACCTCTCGGTCTCTCCAGGGTTTTAACAAATTTATGTGGTAGATCTGGTATGGTTTTCTTTTCCAGGCTGATGCACTCGGTAGTTTACTTCCCCTACTTTTTCAACCACCTCATATGGTCCCTGCCACTTGGCTAGGAACCGACTTTCCACCGTGGGTATAAGTACTGCTACCCGGTCCCCCACCTGAAATTGCCGCAGCTTGGCTGACCGGTTGTACACCCTTTTCTGGGCCTCCTGAGCCTTCTGCAAATGTTCCTGTACCAAAGGCATCACTTTAGAAATTCTCTCTCTCATCTGAGAGATATGTTCAATGAGCGATTTGTGTGGAGAGGACTCACTTTCCCATGTCTCCTTTACCAAATCTAGCAATCCCCGGGGTCTGCGACCATAAACCAGCTCAAAAGGTGAAAACCCCGTGGAGGCCTGAGGAACCTCTCGAATTGCAAACAGCAGTGCGGGAAGCAAATGATCCCAGTCTCTTCCATCTCTCTGCACAACCCTTTTAAGCATCATTTTCAGAGTTTTGTTGAATCTTTCTACCAGACCATCCGTCTGAGGGTGATAAACAGATGTTCGCAACTGCTTGATTTGGAACAACTTGCACACATCTGCCATCACCCGGGACATAAATGGGGTCCCCTGGTCTGTCAAAATTTCCCTTGGCAGGCCAGTTCTCGAAAACATAAAAAACAACTCCCGCGCAATGGCCTTTGATGTAGGGTTTCTTAAAGGAACCGCCTCTGGATACCTTGTGGCATAATCAAGAACCACCAGGATATAGCGGTGTCCCCGAGCAGACTTCTCTAAGGGACCCACTATATCCATAGCGATGCGCTCAAAGGGCACCTCAATTATTGGCAGAGGCACCAAGGGGTTCCTATAATGGGGTGCTGGGGCAGTTAACTGGCAAACAGGGCAGGAGGAACAGTACCTCTTAACTGCGGCACCAATCCCTGGCCAGTAAAACCGGTCTGTTATCCGGGCCTCGGTTTTCTCAGCTCCCAGGTGACCACCTAGAGCATCATTGTGAGCCAGATCCAGCACCATTCTCTGGTAGGGCTGGGGTACTAGTAATTGTTCCACAATTTCTCCCCGAATTTCTGATACCCGGTAGAACAGATCATTATTGACCGCAAAGTGAGGAAATCTTTTCTCTGCATCTGGTGCTTGAGGTACCCCACTGACAACAGTTACCTGTTCGCGAGCATTTATCAACATCGGGTCACCCATTTGAGCCCTGCCAAATGCACCTCTGGACACATCTAAGTCAGGGTGTACTGGATAAGAAGAACCCTCCCCTCATCCACCCCAAGTGTAATATCAACAGGGGACAATTCCTCTTCATCCTCTCCTACCATAACCGGCACGGGAGAGGATTCCCCCTCCTTGGGTGTCAACTCAGGTTGAGGAGCTAGGACACTCACATCAGTTACAACATTCTTATTTTGAACACATTTGAGCAACTCCTCATCAACAGTGTCCACAGTCATGTTTGGTGGGGGTGACCCTGAATTGTTCCCCAGTTCGATGGGCAGTTCAGTTTGTGCCAAGCACCACAGTTCAGCAAACAAGGGGCAGTCCGTCCCACAATCACATCATGTATCAGAGTACTCACCACCCCGACCTCTTGGGTGACCGAAGTGTTCCTGGCGGAAATGGTGACAGGGATCAGCGGATACTCCCGAGTATCCCCATGGATACAGACAACCCGGAGGGTTCTTTGTACTGGACCGAGCCTTCCGACTACGGGCATGCACCAGGGTGACCATACTCCCAGAGTCCAGGAGAGCTTTGGCTGGGCGGTGATTCACCCACACAGTACATTCAAACTGACCCCCCTCTAGGTCAAGGTGGGTTGTGCACGTTGTGAGGGTGTAGAAAGACACTCTCCGAGCGGATCCACACTCCATGGGCTCCTCCTGTAGCGGACACTGTGCCCGGGTATGGCCCCAGGCGCGACACCTCCAACACTGTATATCGCCAGCAGTTCGGGTAGCGACAGGCCTCTGCAGAACCGAGGAAGATGATTTTGGGGTGCTGGTTCGGATCCAGTGACGCTTCCCTCCGAGGAACTGAAGCAGGCCTCACAGGCGGTGGCAAGACTGGTCCTCGACGACTGGTTGGTCTGAGCAGGTCCTCCACCACGGTGTATCTCTCCACCATCTCGACTACCAGTGCTGCAGTCTTGGGGTCCCCATGGCTGACCCAGCGCTGTAGATCCTTTGGTAGAGACCTCAGGTAGTGGTCCATCACAACCCTTTCGACCATTTGCTCTCTAGTCAGGGTCTCTGGCTGCAACCACTTTTTAACCAGCTGTCCTAAGTCATGCATCTGGGACCGGGTGGCTGGTCAGGGCAGTACTTCCAGCAGTGAACACGTTGAGCCCGGACAGCAACAGTTACCCCAAGGCGGGCCAGAACCTCAGCTTTCAGCCGGTCATAATTCTTTGCATCTTCTAGTGGCAGGTCAAAATATGCCTTTTGAGGGTCTCCTGTCAGAAACGGGGCAATGAGACCGGCCCATTGGTCTTGGGGCCACCCCTCTCTCTCAGCAGTCCTTTCAAACGTGGTAAGAAATGCTTCCACATCATCACTGGCAGACAGTTTTTGGAGGAAATGACTGGCCCTTATGGAGACATGGTTACCAGTAGTGAACTGCTTGATCACGTCCAGGTGCAAGTTCAGGTGCAAGTTGCTGCATGGCCTCCCGCAGGGCATTGATCTGCGTCTGTGTGGCTACCTGCTGTGCTGCAAGTTGTGCAGCCAGCAAATGGGTGCTTTCTTGTTGGGCAGCAACAGCCTGTGCCAGGGCTTGTTGCTGCTGAGCCATCGCCTCTTCATGGCGAGTCTGGGCCTGCTGCACATTGACAAAGACCATCTGCTTAACGAGCTCCTCCATAGCTGTGGACTTCAGTGCAGCCTTAGCCCAGGACATGCAATCAGAACACTGTCCTTTAAAAATGTCAGTTTTTTTTTTTTTTTCTTTCACAAAAATTCCTCTTGCTTGGCGTGTGAGGGGTAGCAAATTGCCCGCATTCGAAACACCAGTTGTGACGTTTGGGGGCCCACAGAGCACGTGCACAATGTCTTTCACAAACAAAACAGTTTTATTCACCCTTTCAGGGCAGTCAAAAAGGCAACATAATAAGTACACGCTTGGGTTCAGCGAAATTAAGCAAAGTCCTGATCTTCAGCACAAATAAACAGAGAAATAATAGTGGCTCACCAACGCTTTAAACCGTCCCAAACCTAGGGAATCCTTTCCCCAGTATGTAGAAGCCTCTCCAGCAAGGCACAGCACGTCTCCTGCTTTTTGGAACACAAACACACAGCTTCCACTGATTACTTTCCTTTTCCTGAAATCCCACCATCCTCTCTGGGAGCTGCTGGCTTTAAAACTCTTCCTGGACAGGAAGATTAACCCTGTGGTTGCCCTTAAAGGGTCCACAACCCAAATAGGGGTGAAACATATTGTCCATCCAGGACCCAGCCCTGCCGACCTCTACAATATATACGTATATATAGGTCTGCGTGTTGATATATATGTATATGTCTGTGTGTGGTATCAATGCATCCCTACTCTATACACAGCTGTGACGTCCCGAGTCTCTGGTGCCCCCTCTGGCAGTAGTGGACGTTGCTGCTTTGGACTTTTCTTTTTGTTCATTCTGTGGATTCCAAGCCTGAACCTTCACCTGGACTCATTTGTTCTAATGAACTCTGGTTAAAAGCAGGCAGCACCCAAAGTAGGACGCGGCCTCATTTTGTTCTGATCCTCAGTCTGAATTGTCCTAGCCTCTGGTTCACTCTGAATCCTGATTCCTTTCCTTGTTGGTCTGGTTAGGTTCTGTTGCTCTGGTTCTCCTAACTGTTCTCAGGTTAATGCTCTTGTTTGGGTTTCGTATTTATGTCTAGTTTAAGTTCTTGTCTCATGCTTTCTTTTGTTTAAGTCTGGTTTTTGCTATATCTGAGTATTGCATTTCTTTTTATGCTATGTCTGATGTTCATGTTTCCATTTCTTGTTTTCTCTAGTGTTTAGATCTCTCATGTTATGTTAGTTTAATATTCTGTTTCTTGATTTATCCTGCATTGGTTCGTTTTTTTGCTATATTGCTCTTGCTTTAGTTCTGTGTTTATTTGGGTAACAAATAAACGTAGCTTTTTTCTGTTTTATGTCTGGTTCACGTCTGTATCTTGTCTAATCAATGTGCTTTGGCTCACACCCCTCCTGCTCCTTGTCTAGTCAGGTCCCCCCACGTTACAACAGCGCTCTGCGTCCCTATAATATATATGATCAGGGGTTACCTTTTTTTATATTTTTATACTATTCCTATTAAATTAACAGTAATTTTTGATGTATTTTATTCAGTAGAAACTTTTTTTGCCTATATAACATGTGCTTTGTGAAAATAAAACGGTTTTGTGTGTACATTTTAATTTGGTTAGTGGATTCCTGTCCAGTGCAGTGAGAAGCAAACGTAATGCAGTGTAGACACGCTGCGAGGCGGAGCGGAGTGAAGTCAAGCCTGCAAAATGTTTGCTTCTCTTCGCTTCGCTACGCCGTGCGTCGCTACACGCTTAGTGTGTCTCAGCCTTTATTCCCGCATCGCTAGCTTACCGAATTAGTTTGTATACTTGTTACTGAACCTGCATGTTCTGAGGACCCGATCTGTGCCAACTTTGCCTGCCATTTGACTATTCTCTCTGTGTATTCCCTGCCTGTTCTGTTTGCTTCCTGTTGCTACTGGTGTGCGCTGATTCTCACCATATACAGTAGCGCAGTACAAGTGCCTAAACATTGCTGACCCGGTTTTGTTATAGCTGCTGATGTAACTGAATAGATCGGGGATCTCTTCTGCATTACCAAAACCTCTACCACTGCACTCTTCCACAATACCTCAGAGGGGTTACGGTGTGAAGGCACTTGCTGCCACCAAAGGCAAAATATTTGGGTGCACTGCCACTGACGCCTATACTAGATTCATATCATTTTAATATTGGACAGCAGGGTCCACCACTGCACTCTTCCACAATACCACAGAGGGGTTACGGTGTGATGGCACTGTTGCCGACATTAAAGGCCCAATTTTAAAGCACCTGTTAAGTTTCACCATAATTTTGCCCAAAAAATCACTAAACTTGTTCTGCGTGTCCTAAAATGTCTCTTTTCATTCCGCTGCCGCCCCAAGCAGTTGTTTATGAATTGATTAAAGGAAAACCATTTAACGTCATTTGAAACGTCATTTTTCTGTTTTTAAATGTTTCTATACATCCTACAAATCCGCCACTTCACGGGCCGGTTATGGGGACCTCCTAGGCACGATATTTGAAGGAATTTTTCGTTTTTATTCTTAAACTTTATTTCATGGAAAACTCACTGTTCCTTAAGGCTCCGGTCAGACGAGCGCAGCATTCACGTCCGTGATGGCGCACAAACGCGTACGTCCGTGATAGCATGACAGAAAGGCCAATGGAGTCCCACACACAAAGTACGTTTGCACTGAACTGCGGACGCACAACGGCCGCGGCCCACGGACGCAAGGCAGGCAAGAACGTACAACCCCTAGAACGGCCGCACAAAGTGCGATGCGTCCGCAACGTCTGCATAGCTTTGTGTGTGAGTGATGGAACGTGGTCAGACGGACTGCATTTATACGTCCAGCATTTTTCACGGACAAAATGGTTTTGCATTTTAATTTATTTTCCCTCCATCCGTCAAAATATACGTCAGTGAAAAAACGGACTGTGTGGCCACTACTGCATCTTCCGTACTAACGTACGTCCGTGTGCACGGACGTACAGTCCATAGAAATCACGTTCGTCTGACCCTAGCCTTATGTAGCGAAAAATACGTTTTTTTCTTCTGAAATCTCTTTATTGTTCATTTTACTTACCGTTACCAGTCAGTTACCTTAGGTTGTCCTAACTCAACGTAGCATGCTAGTGGTACATCTTGTAAATTGTTATTATGTTATTGTAAAGTAAAATAAAATCTACACTCATAAATCTTTATTTTATCAATTATTATTTTTGCTTTTTTAAGTTTCTAATGAACTTTTTCATTTACATATATGTATATACTCTGTATTATTTGAAAAATACCTTAACCTCCTATTTTACAGAGGAGGAGGTAGATGTGGCTATTCAATCCTCCCTAGGAACAAAGCCCCATGCCCAGACGGCTTCACTATCCTTTATTACCAAACATTTAAACAAATTGTGCTTCCTCCATTTATGAAACTTTATAATGAGAATGATTAAATCAAAAGGTTGGATTCCACCAGAAATGCTGGAAGCTAATGTCATCACTCTCCGCAATCCAGGAAAATCCCCAACTATATATCCTAATTTCCAGACGATATCACTTATAAATGTAGATATTAAATTTACAACGTAAGAGGAAATTCACTGTTCGGTTTAATTTCTGAGCCAATTCGGCTCTCTTTGAATAACCCCTATAGTTTTGCTTATTCTTACATTAGGTTTCTGTACTTTGGATTGGGCCCTTTTCCAAGGTTGGTGTTAACTTAAATAGGGCTGTTTTAAATTTACCAGAGCCATTATATTCTACGGAGTTGTTAAGTTTACCACTGCTCTAGTTACGTTTACACCAACCATAGAATAGGGCCCTTTCTCTTTTTTTTTATTTTGCCGAGAACAATGGAAGTTCTACCTTATACCACATAGAAAGGAATCTATGCCCAAACACTTGGGGTGGAAATTACCAAACTTCAATATAGTCACGATATGCCCCATTAACAATCCAAAACTGACTACTTAATCCACAATGCATCAGATCTATGTTCTATGGGGTGTCCCTGGCTGGAAAACAGAGATAATCCTGCCACAAAGCTGTTGTTGCATAACATTACATGGTTGCTAAATTAGTCAACCATTTACTGTAATCCCAGTGCTGGTATAAAAAGTGCCCTCAGTGACCCCCCCCCCCAGCTAACCCTAAACCAGTAAGTAAGGGTTTAAAACGGCGAGCGTGTAAAAAAAACTACAACTCTCCCATTAACCCCAAAACATATATGGGCCTAACCCCCTCCCTTAACCTTAAAATAATTGTAAATACCACCTACAAAACACCTAACTTAAAGCTCAATACTCTTGCAGTATACTCTCCATCCATCAGTCGACAGGGTCAGGTAGGTACTTCCAGGTCTGTGTCTTGATGTTAAATTATCCCTATAGGGCCAATAGTAACTTGTAATACTATTCCTTGTTACGATTAAGTTGCAGCCAATGAAAGAACTCCATCTAGAGAGATAACTTCATTGGTTTGATATTGTGTGGCCAATTAATTAGTCAGGGAAGAGGTAAAAGGTCACTCACTGGTCAATTCTGTACACATGGCCACAATACGTCAACCAATCAGAAACGAGTCCTTTCACCTCTGCTCCAATTGATTAATTCAACAGCGTGTAAAGGGTAGATCCCCCAGACCTCGCGCCCTGGATTGCAAGTGATATTGTGACTTTGGAGAGCTGCCACAAAGGGAGTAAATATAGGGCTTTGCGCCACAAAAAGGGACTCACCTATCTACACACACTGATTAGTTCAACAGATAGATGGAAATGGAGGACTTAATGAGTTGCAACAATGGTGATTTTCACCAGTGTTTGCAACTTTGACAAATGCTAGCATTTGCTGAAGAACCTGCTTAGATATTCATCTATCTAATGTTATAAATGGAGGGGGGGGGTTTCTTTGAATTTCCTCAAGAATTATTATTTTTTTTTTAAAAAAGAATTTTTAATTTAAATGTAAACTTTATAGCAGTGAAAAAAAGTGTGTTTTATAAACACGCACACAAAAAAAAGATGATGTTAAAGAGATGAACCATGAAATAACAAACATTCTGAGCAAATTACATCTGTGCCTGACAATAAATTGAATGAGAGCTTCTGGTATATTATAATTAGCATTGTTCTCCATCTATCACTTTGGCTTTCAGGGCATCAAGTTTTGCTGAATCTGGATTAAAAATGCTAACATGAAAAAAAGGCCTCTTCACACATATAAAATTAAAGAGATTCTGGCAGCATCTCAATCTCTATAGAAAAGCTAATTAGGACTAATGTGTTTTTAAATGCAATGCCGTCAATGCCTTAATACACAATGCACAAAAGCCCTAATAAAAATTAAAAAAAGTAAATATAAAGCCTTTTGTCAGTACCAGGCTACAGACATATGTTTTGAATTGGAAAGAATCATTCTGAGAAAAATGGATTAAATGCCATTTAGTTTGAATGAAATCATAGTGTAAGCTGTATATTTAACATATTACTTTTTTATTCTATGGATGTGCTTGTTTAATTGCTGTTATAATGTATAAATTAGATTTTAAGTCAGTGAAGAGGATTTCCCAGAACATATATTTTTGTACTAAATTTGAATTGAGTGTACAGTGGGTCTAGTGGTGACACTCAAACACGCCCGCTAACTCACATAAATTGATCTATTTCCTCTTAAAAATTTGCATAAGAGTCATGAAACAGGTTTTGTGTGTACCTCGACCTCAGATCATATTCAACATTGTACAATGATTGGCCAGAGAGAGGTCACACACTGACATTTCATTGGACTGCCTACTGCTTTGATTACGTCACGCATTCACCGTGGCATTGTGTCAATAAGCTTATGCAATGTCACAACATTTATTTCTGTCCAGAGAGGCTTTAATTTGTTGCCAAGATCTTGTATTGATGATGGGAGAGTCAGAGCGCTGTGTAATGTCTTCTCCAGCACATTATCCCAAAGATTCTCAATGGGGTTACGGTCTGGCCTTTGTGGTGGCCAATCTGTGTGTGAAATGATGTGTCCTGTTCGTATGAGAAAAGTGAAAGTTTCTTTAAACTTTCTGGGCTTGTTTTATATCTCAATAAGAATTAAGATGCACATTTCCTCCTTTTTACTATTAGCTAATTTTACTTGCTTGAATCTAGAATAAAATGTGATATTACTCATGTCTATTCCATCATTAATATTTCATTGCATTCTGCTGAATATTACACCATATTACGCGGAGGAGCACAGGCACACAGCATGCAGCATATAATGTAAAGGTCAGGGACTACACGAAGGAGATTAGGAACTAAGCTCTATAAATGTTCCCTGGATAAATTCCAAAAATGGATATTACTTGATTGCATATTTTCACCTTCTGCTATATATATACAGGATGTCCATAAAGTCTCTTTACAATTTCAAAAATGTATTACAAAGGCAAATGAAAAGACAGATAAGTGAAAATTATTACAAAATGAGACGTATATATTTAAGGTTTTTTGCCTTATTTAATACACCTCTATATGGGCACCATTAGTTGCATGAAGCACATCAAGACAGTACTTAATTTCTTGCCATGTTCACTGTAGCAAACCCTCATCAATGGTGGCAATGGCGTCAGTGATCCTCTGCTTTAGATTAGTGATATCTCATAACTTTGTTCTATACACTATATTGTTAACATGACCCCATAGAAAGAAGAAGCGGAGGGGAGTGATATCTGGTGAACGAGGTGGCCAGGGAATTGGACCACCCCTTCCAATCCACCGGCCTGGAAATGTTTCATTTAGGAACCCATGAACATGCAGTTCCCAATGTGGTGGTGCACCATCTTGCCGGAAAATGATGGTTGGTTGAAGGTCATGTAGTTGTGGTTCCATGTATTCAGTCAAAATGACAAGGTAAACATTTGCAGTATTTGATGTCTCGCTGAAGAAAAACGACTTCTTTCTATGGGGTTATGTTAAAGATATGGTGTATCGAAAAAAGGTATGAGACATCACTAGTCTAAAGCAGAGGATCACTGATGCCATTTGCCACCATTGATGAGGGTATGCTACAGCGAACATCGCAAGAAATCGATTACCATCATGATGTGCTTCGTGCAACTAATGGTGCAGATATAGAGGTGTATTAAATGAGGGAAAAAAACCTTAAAAATATACGTCTCATTTTGTAATAATTTTCACTTATCTGTCTTTTTATTTGGTTTTCTAATACATTTTTGAAATTGTAAAGAGACTTTATGGACACCCTGTATATAAACTGTGTGGATATTTTTCAAGGTATAAGAAATTATCCTAAATCCAATACACGAGACAATGAAATAAATCCTTTTTTCCTGATAACACTTCCATTTCGGTGTTCCTGTTGAATAAATGGATTGTGGTTCTATGTTGTGACAGATACAGAAGACCTTTGTTTAAGCCAAGTCGTCTCCGGGATTAGACATTAATTGGTTAAAGTATTTTAAAAAGAAATTGATTAATCCCCTCTAACAGAATCCCACAATGTGCAACAAACTGATTAGACGATTGACCTTGACCATGATTACAGGTGCAAATTGATTATTTAACTAAGCAGTGAGCTCTTCCATGTGTTTTAGTAAACATATATTTTATGCATCTTCAGTCAAATCATCATAGTGTTATTTAGCCAAGCTTGAAATTCTAGCCCTCACTCTAATAAAATAAACATTTTATCAATTGGAATTATTTTTATTTTATGAAAAAACAATAAGTATAGTAGTAAACACTTCTTATAAAAGTAGATTGATACACAATACGTATATAAAATTATACACAATATGTATCTAAGGCTAATGTCAGACGTACGCAGTCTGAGCGCACTCTGCGTGCATGCATAACGGACTTACGTACTGACGAAAGAAACTGTCTGTTTTTTTTTTACATATGTTTTTTCGTGTGTTGGTCTCTATTGATCACAAATCAATGCTACGATGGACGCTAAACTGTTCGGCGACATGGACGTGATTACTGCGTTCGTCTGATGCTAGCCTTAGTTGTAGGTCCAGCTGGGATGGCGCCTCGTTTTTCATCCCCCCAAACCAGAAGCAATAAATCAATGTGGTCACCACAACACATGTATAACAATTAAATAACATATCATAGAGCATTATGACAATATACATAATACACCCTCACTTAGCAGATGCTCATGAGATGTAGGAAATCTTAACGCACACCAAGCAATACTCAGCCCCCTGGACATTCCACTCGACATTCACTCTCTTACTGTCTATTACTTGAACCGGCTGCAGTAACTTGGTTGGCTTAACAGGAAATCAATCAAGGAGGAGGTAAAAATATATATACAGGCAGGGTGCCAAAATTCTAAAATAAAACTATGACTTTATTAATATCGTTAAACTATATAGACATAACATTAATATGAGCAGGTGATATTAATCTGACAAATTTTATCGTTAATTTGCAACTTCCTCAGGGATAAGTTACAACATCTCAATACGTGCACCATTAGTCACATGGCAAATGTCTAATCAATAGTCAAGTTCTTCACAATACTTCAGTTCATCAAATCACATGGCATTGGTGATGCAAACACAAGGCCTTTTAAATAGCCCCGTAGGTGGAAATCACAGGTCATAAGATCAGGAGTCTTGGTAGGCTATCACAGAGTGTGGTCGTTGTATCCAATCCACCTTTCTGGAAGAATGTCTTTCAGAGAAGCTTATAGCTGCATACGATAATGTGATGATGCCTCATCCTGCTTAAAAATTAAAGCTGATGATTCCCCCTCTTGTGTTTGAGGCATCAGCCAAACCTGAAGCCTGTCTTAGTAAGTCATTCTGTGATGGTGTCCTCTGCAAAGAAAAATTGTGTTATATTGGAGTTTTAGTTGCCCAAAACACATTTATCTTTAGAGAATATCTTTCATGGTCATTGAGTGTATTGGGGTTTTCTGAACCCCAAATGCATAAATTGAGTCTAATCCTTTCCACTCATGTGTAAAGTTGCCTCATCGCTAAAAACCAGGAAGTCACCAAAGACGTTTTCCTCAATTTTCTCTTGCAGGACATAGCAAAAATTCTTGATATGAACTTTGTTATCTGGTTTCATATGTTGCAGCAACTGCACTCTGTATGACCTTAAGTGAAGGTGCATGTATAACATGTACCAAATTGTTGGGTGATACACCTTGACTTGAATACACAACTTGACTTGACTCTCTTGTATTTCCACATCTTCTCTGGAAGGTGAGCCAAATCCGGTCAAGAGTCTCTTCAGAGATTCAAGAAACGAAAATATGCAGACACGCAACACCAGGATAACAGGAAGAACTCTTTATACCACCAACGTGGACTTGGGCAACATTTCAATCCAACAAATGGATCTTTGAAGGTCAAATATTCTGTTGTAGAATTGGGAAGATCCCAGTGACTACACATCCAGCTATTAACAGCGTGTTGTAACCCACACTACTTCTACATCTTCAGAAGTTGGAAGCGGTCCTAATTTTTATACCTTTGAGCAAACAGCTCTCCTCCCAGAATATGGAATGCTAGTTTAAAATGGATGATCTCTGCTGAATTCCAGGAGTCAAAAAGTCTTCTCTTTATTGGTGGAAACCACTTTCTGCCACCACCAGGAAGTCTGAATGAAACTTTGACTGCTGCTCTACCCTTTGGGGATCACCACTTTGTTCCACCGTGCATCATACATATGAATATCTCTCAACAGTTATTTTTAAAAGTCTCTAATATTTTTTAAATATACTTTTATTAAACAACAGTTTTATGCTATGAGCATTCACTTTGCTTGGTTTTGTCGTATATGTTACTCCACTGAGAGTATTTAAGATGGCTTTCTCGCCTGCTAACTGGATACAAAGTCTTTCTGCCGCAGTGTGAATCATGGTTGCTGTTCCTGAGCATTTGAAGGAAAAAGTCTACTGAGACTATTTTCATCTTTCTCATATATCTATTTTTTAACATTTCAGTGCAGATATTATCTTATCAGTTTGTTGAACTTTTTTAGTGATACAGGAGATGACTTCGTATTTCTTGGCTGCTGTTTATTTTACACGTATTTTGTTGTCAGCAATTTTCCTACCTTTGTTGTTTTCTCTCAAAATTATAAGTAAAATTGAAAGGTGTAGATTGATAAATTACATTGTATTTACAGATAACAAAAATTTAAAATGTATAGGTACTCCTGATTCAGCAGGAAAAGCCAGTAATGGAAATGGAAGAGAAAAACATAGAGGGTTATTCAGTGAAAGGTGGAAACCAGGAGAATGGAGAAGTGAAAATTCTAGGTCAAAATAGCCAAACCAGAAAAATTCTCCCATTTATCTCACTTTCCAAATCGTCTATTTTGACCTACAGAGTTATTCAAAGAGATCCAATTTGCTGGAGAAAGGTAACCGAACGCTGAAAATCAGCGTTCGGTTACCTTTCTTGGCCATTCGGCTATCCAGAGAGCAGGCAATTTGACAAATCCTGGCGAATTGCCTGCACATACCTGTTCGAGGGAAGCGAAATCTCCATAAAAAAGCACTGTTTCGGCTATTCAGAGAACAACAGCAGTGAAAGGTTCCCGAAAAGCCCTGCCATTCAGTGGTTTAATTTGGCAGGTTTATTCAGGCGAATCCCGTAGGCTTCGAATCCCGTAAATTTCTGGTTTTAATTCAATATCTTATAAACTGTTCATTATAAAATTCTGCAGTAAAGAGTCTATTTATAGATTTTTTTAGGATATTTTAAGCATTTTTCTGGATTTTTTTTTTTTAAATTCCGATTTTTTTTTTTAAGTTTACTTATTTTTTCTGTAACAGCCCTCTTTATTATCATTCCCTGGACCTCATATGTAAATTTCAGACATTTTCGCTCAGTAGTTTCTTTGCAAACAGTGTTTCACTTTTCAAACATTCAAGCAAACTGTTTTGCTAATTTATTCACTGCATTCATTTGCGGTGTCAGCTTTTTCCCCGAGGCTTCCCTGCGTGTGATCGGCTCCTGCTCGGGTTTTTCCGTGGTTTTCGGTGGGTTAATCCAGTTGTTTTTGCGGGTTTTCGCCGTGCATTCGCCGGGTTTTCCGATTAGTTTTCGGCGGGTTTGCGGCAGCCTTTCCCTGCAATTCGGGGACCCTGTGGTGCTTGCTGAATACACCGCAGGGTCGCCGAAATGGGATTGGTAAAACGAACCGAATTGAAGAGAACAAAAAGTCACCGAACGTGAGGTGAATTTTCGATTCTCATTGAATTACCCTGCTAGAATTTTCCATTCTCCAGTAATTCTTCTGGTTTTCACCACTCTCTTAATAACCCTGATATTTTTCAGGAAAAACAGCTAAGGTTTCAGCATAATTGCTGTGTAAGATACTTTAGCACTAAGCATTATTCTCTGCTCTCAGGGTCACAATGAGAGAAATTCACTATTGATCAATTAAGGATCCAAAGTAAATCAGCATGTTACTGTGATATAATTGAAACGCGAAATAATTTGATATTTCACTATTGTCCATGACTTACAATGAGTTCTGCAAATTTCTCACCATTCTTTTTTTATATTATTACATTGGTATGTTCCTTAAAGGTGCTTTCCTCAGGTGAGTGTGAGCTCTCGACTGTCATAGCAGCTTAAAACAGAAAGTGGAAAATGCAAAGCATGGCTGAACGATTTACACATGAAAAAGGCACTTCCTTAAAAAATGTTGAATAATACAGGTATATAGGTGAAAAACATATAAAACCAGAAAGAAATAGACAGATTCTCAAACATTGATAACTCGGAGCTGCCGAGGATTCGAGGCTTGAATGCAAGCTGAGTGAATTCAGAAGTCCCTTGCGATGTCTTGTAAATCATGCCTAATGTTCAGTAGGAAAAGCAACACAATTGCAGGAACAATTTATTTGATCAAGTAAAGCCAATTAAAGAATTAGCATCACAATAACTAAATTTTAAGTGAATCTAGGTCAGTGAAAGTCAAGTTTCAGTAGCAGTATAGGTCTTTCAGTGATTAATTGCTTTTTTCCTAGAGTGGAATTGAAGTAATGGATAATATTTTGGTGCTTCAGGCAGGTGGGAAATAGGAAAATAATTTCCAATGGCTGTTTACCCTACCTGTTCAATCTGTTATCTTTCAATTTCTTTGTGTTTTTAACCAAAATGTCATCAGTCTTACATAATGTCATGCCCCCTGCCAACACGTTACATGACACAGCTTGTAGCGGGTCTCATCTCCCTGCTCTGTGGGTTGCCAAGGCAGTGGTGGCCACAGTATATATTAGCAGCATGTGCAATTCCGATAGCATGAATTGACCAAACCATAATTCCAGTGACGCAAGGTATTGTGATCGTCATCCTGCTGGCCATTCTGATGCAGAACGCTCATTGTGTGCAATCAACTGATACAACATCATGTTAATGATGCATTGTCCTCTCATTCACAAAACACACTCATGCTTTGGGATTTCGGATCCGACTCACTCCAACAGGTGCTAATCATTCCCTGTTTTACCTTGACCTGCACAAATGTCTCTTGCCCTGTTGTGGTTTCTCATACCTCTCAGTATTTTATATTGTATTCTGTCTATCGTGTATACCAACCACTGCCTTTTCCTCTGACTATATGTGATTGAGCAGTCCTTGACCTTGACTCTGGTTTACCAATTCTGTGTATCCCTGGTTCCATGTTCTTGGCTCATATATTCACTTTTCTTGGGTTTTGCTAATACACAGCCATTTTAATTATCAACTCTATATTTAGGAGTCTTGTTTTATTTTTGTTAGGTCTGTTTTTGGGGTCTTCCTCATTGTCTAGTCTGGTAATATCCAGCCAATCCAAGACCCGGCTCCAAGGACCCGTGTTTTGTTTGATGTCTGCGTGTTGGGTCATATATACTGTATATCTTCACTCGTTTATGCTCAACCAATACAACCTTACGTTAACAATGCTGCGTTTGGTTTACTTTTGGAATGTATCTACATTTTGATTACTTGCTGAAAGTTAATATGGGCCATACAGACCACTAATATGCTAATCAATAATAAAGATCAATACATGTGGTAAGAATATTATTAGTTAAATGTAGCTGAGTATAAGTTTTGTTTCTCATGACCTTCTCTGTGAACGCATAATTTTAGCTTCTTGTAAAATGTCCTTTTCTTTTGCACAACAGGCTACTTCTCCCACAATGGTTGGGTCTACGACCAGAACTTATTCTAATTTTCTAACTATACTGAATCAAATAATGCTTGTTAGCAGAAGATAACATATTTCTTGATGATTGACATAAGGAAATCTGTGAGTGGTTGGTATAATGCAGGGGTCAGCAACCTTGGCTCCCTGATGTTTTGGGAACTTCATTTTCAATGTGGCGCAGTCAGCCTAATGGATGACTGAGCACCTTGGGAGATGTAGTTCCCTAAACATCAGGGAGCCAAAGTTGATGACCCCTGGTATAATAGAATGCCCTACCACTTGGAACTATATCCTTCCTGATCCAAAATAAAAAACAATAGTATGAAGTTTGTGGAGAAATCCACTGAGCGTGTCTTGTGTGTTGATTCTCTTGCAGCTTCCTGAGATCTCGAAAGATAAGATGTTGATCGACCAAGATGAACACTGAAGGGTTAAAGCCTACCAACACTTACTATTCAAATAAGCTATTATTATTACAATCAAGCTAAAACCTTGTGAGATCTGAGCGGGCCCCACCGTAGAGCAGGCCACAGGTGCCATTGCTTGTTCTCAGGACCCTCACAAACCTCTGTTTCTCACTTTAAGTCGACAGGGTAATCCAGACGTGGACCCCTTGCTCGATGTGCCCAGAGGGTGTCAGCTATACCCTCCTGACGAGGCCTAACAAGGCTGAAATGGTTGTCTAGGGTTGCATCACCTCTCGTGTAGGGATGACTTCCTTGGCATTTCAGTACTGGCCACCCTTTCTGGGTGATTGCATCTGATTTACATATGAAGCAGTTGTCCCTCTAATGCAGTGGTTCTCAAACCTGTCCTCGTGACCCCCAACCAGGCCGGATTTTGCAGATAGCTGAAGCACAGCACAGGTGATATGATTTGCTGCTCAGTGAATGCAAGATTCAGTCTGCAATTCTTCAAGGTGATCTGAAAAATATGGCCTGGTTGGGGATCCCGAGGACAGGTTTGAGAACCACTGCTCTAATGGCAAACGAGCTAAAACCTTGTGAGCCCTGAGCAGCCCCACCGTAGAGCAGGCCACTAGTGCCATTGCTCGTTCTCAGGACCCTCACAAACCTCCCTGTTTATTATTTATTGGTTGAAATTGATTGATAGGGTGGATTGGACTATAGGAAGGAACACTCCAAATCCAGTATCTCACTGGAGATGGCTGTGATTAATTACATAATAGTTAGGAACATGAAGAATCTTTCATATAGTTTTGTTGACATAACATAATTGAGCAATTTAATGCTCACGGACCTGTTTGTACCACAGAAATACAAGAACACTCAAGAGAATTACAACACTAAAGAGCCTACTCAACACAGCTGTATATAAATTTAAGAGTTTTAATTCTTAGTTATCCTCTCTGTAATTTCTTTACGCAAGATGTCAAGAAGAACTTTTTGCTTTAAGTCAATCAATATTAGATTTAATTTGTAATCTGTTTTCCAATTAACACTGAAACTATTATGCAAAGCTAGGCTTCTAATCGCTAGAAATACAGCACTGCAGACTTTATTGTAAATTAGGATAATAATGTGACAATATTCACTAGGAGTGGATCTTCTTTGCAAATTATTAAAGCTTGCCCTGGTATAAATAAAACACCATAGAATAAAATATTAAAATGTATAACACCTACAAGTGCATGAAGCGCCATTAAGACAATCACCATTATACTTATTTTTGCATTTCCATTTTTAATAAAATTGCAATGTTAACCTATATTATGAAAGAAAATATTGTCACACTACATGCAGAAACAATGGAACCAAATGCTCCATGCAAAAATTGCTAAATCACAAACTACTGTATGCTAGTGGTTCAGGCAGGTGAACATTGCCCCCCCCCCTTGCCTCCTTTGCTAGCCCGTCTGTGCATAAATGGAGTTTTACAAATTACTGTAAATAAAAGGGCAAATTTCACCGATTTTTTTCCTCAGATACCTAACATTTACCCTATTAAATATTCAAATCAAACATCAACAATTAGAATTTCTTATGTAACCTCAGATACATAATTTTTTGGGTGCAAACTCTATTCAATTTTTTTAACATACTTTTTTTAATTAGATCTCTTTGTAAGCAATATTTGGTGAGAGAAGAAAATGTTGTAAATGATAAAGTGTGCTTTTGATAATTTCAGCATATAAAATTGATGGGATCCTACAGTAAGTTACCACCAAGAAAACATTTCTCCATTATCCTCACTGGCTGTTCTGAATTCATGACAATGTGCTCTAAACTGGACTCTAAAACCATTACAAAAGATGCCAAGAGTGTTAAAAGAAACTGAAAAATTATAGTTTAACCCCTTAAGGACCACTGACATACATAGTACGTCCTGGGGGAAAATTACCCTTAAGGACCAAGGACGTACTATGTACGTCATGGTCCTTTATCCCCCCTCCCTCCCTATACTCTCCTCTCTGGCTGGGTTCCCACACTGGAATGACTTCTCTGAAGTCTGGCCAAAAAATTTTTGGGCCCTAGCCGTCGCGATGTCATCGCCTTGTGCGATGATGTCATTTTTAGGCACCACTCCCCGGTGCTTGAAGGGGAACCTGAAAGGGGTCCTTTGGACCACTCTCCAAACCCAACGGCTAGAGTTACAAAAAAGAGAAAGGTACCGCTGGAGAGGCAGAGTCTGCCCTTTTAAGCAGTACTTCTCTTTAAACCCTTAGGGTGCCGGTTCGCGATTTGCACCTGTAAGCGACTGACATCTTTGTCAGCCAAGCCTTCGGGTCACCCCCCACCCACTGACGTCATCGCCGTATGTGCGATGACGTCAGTCGGCCAGTTAACCCAGACAAATTACTGTATATATCGTTCTTTCCGGCAGACTCGGCAGATTCATAATATATCATTATTATATGTATACGTCATGCCCTGCCTGAATATTATAACAAAAAATGCAATAAAATTTGAATTTTAAATAATCTACAGCGTGTAAAGTGGTTTGCGATTTGCGATTATATTTTCTATGGGGTGTGTTTGTTAAAGAAATTAGAAATGGGAACCTGTTACATTTTTTGGGGGAAAAATTATGGGATTTTTAGCAACCCCCCATAGAAAAAATCGTTAGTGCAGCATCAATGTTCACATTATAATTGAAATGGGAGCAATATTTCTGCATTAATAAAAAAATAAAAAAATAAAATAAAAAAATATATTTATATTTTTATTTGTACACTTTTTTCTTTTCATTTAACATGAGAAAGTTTGATATCATTGGAAAGGCCATGCTCTGGCCGTTCCAACGATACCAAATATTAACCCCTAGCTGCCACGGATTGGGAGATAGGGGAGTCCAATGACTCCCCTATCTCCACCATAGGTGGCAGCTAGGGATTAACTCCCGAACTGACGTCATCACACTATGTGCGATGATGCCAGTCGACAGGGGGAGATCCTGGAAGCTTGGCCGACATCCAAGATGTCGGCCAATTCTAGGAGGGGACCATGATCTGGTGCTTGTTGGCGCTGAATCGCGATCCAGCCCCCAAGGGTTTAAAGGCAGCCACCGCTTGGAAGGGCAGGCTGTGCCCTTCCAAGCGGTGCCTGCCTTTTTGCTGTGCTCTATATGGATGGGGACAGAGAGAGGTCCAGAGGAACTCACCCCCTCCCCTTCAAGCACCTTCCCCACACTGGCGGGGGTGCCTGGAATAGACGTCATCGTGCCTGGCGAGATGAAGCAATTCCTGCCCGCCGGGGTCCAAAAAGCTGGGCTGACATCAAAGATGTCAGCCCGCGCTGGAGGGCTGCAGCGATCGGACAAAATACCGGCCAATCGCTGCCTCCTGTGCTAGGACACGCTCAGCGCATCCATAGCACAGGAGAACCACTTGGCTCGATGCGATGAGCACGTCCTTAGCAGCCAAGTGGTTAAACATGATGAGCATAAAATGGTCAAAATGAGCTCAGTGCACAGAGGTGAAATGGCTCAACAGTGAAGCGGAGGTTAAAAAGCAAAAACATGTAAAAATTAGGTATTTCGAATCTCAGTATAAATTTTGAAACTATTTAGCAGGGTTCTTTTTTTGGTGGTCGTAGATTTTGGAGATTAAATTTCTGATTTTTTGTTCTCCATTTTCTCATCATATTTCAATTTTTTTATATAGCAAATTATACAATATGATGGATCCGCCAATCGTCACGGATAAACCTGCTGAACACAGCCGCAAACTGCTGAACACAGCCGATAAACCTGCCGAACACAGCCGATAAACCTGCCGAATGCATCTGTATACCGCCAAACGCAGAGGACGACCATCTGAACATCGCCAAACAGACTGCTGAATGCAACTGCAAACTGTCAAACGCAGACAACGATCCAATGCCGAAAAACAGGGTTAAAAAATAAATAAACCTGCAATATTTAAAAGGGGTTTAAAACAAAAAATATGCAAGAAAATGCATGGAAATAATAAATAAGGTCCTATGAATAATAATATTAAGAAGGTCTCTTACTGTCAGGACCCATGCCTGTACCTGTCAGGATTCCGCCTGTACCGGTCAGACTCCGAGCCTGCACTCGAGCGGCTACTTGAAAAGTGCTGTTCTAAGATCTGCTACCAGGAACATTAACAGTTAATTCACAATAAACATTCACCTCACCTTCCCCACCTGAAATAAAAGTCCACTCCCTCTTTCTTTCAGTGCTTCAATATTGATGCTATATCCGGCAACCAGTATAGACCTGCATTGTTCCGCTCCGGTTGATCTTTTGTTTACCAGACCCTTAGCTTTGTATACCGGACTCCGCCGCCTTTCTATCGCCACGGATGGCCCCTTGACAACGCTCTCTGGATACCGATTTTGTACCTCGCCTTGAATTCCCCCAGTGCCTGTTCATATCACTAAAAGGTACATTCTGATATCCTCCTATCAGCATATTGACCCTTGCATATTGGGTTCAGACTGCAAACCTTGAACAAGGGTCCCACCACGGTGCGTGCAGGGGGCCCGCATGACAGTTACAGAAGAAAAAAGATGCCCAAAGAGTTTATACTGTAAAATCAGCTGATGAATGCTCTGAAATATCGGGCTTTCAGCATATTTCCTTTTCCAACCTCTGTAAATCAGTTTGGCAGTAGATGGTGATGTTGCCATCTACTGGCCAAATAGGTTATTTACAGTAATAGCTTTTTATTACTGTATAATTAATTTAAAATGATTTTACAAAAGACCACTGGTTTCTGACAATGTTTCTTTGGAAAATCACTTGGTAGAGAAGGGGTTAAATTTCATGTGACTTTGGCTGGTTTCCAACGCGGTTTACCAATTTGCTGCTCTTACGTGGTTATTGTTCCGAGGGATAGATTTTCCTGGCCTGTCAAAAAAAGAGAGTAAGAAATGTAAGCTACCCTACGCAGACTAATTTACAATCCAAATTGTGCGGGTGTTATTTATAAAAGAAAATCTTGTCTCATTAGTTTGAAAACTTTTTTCTACTCATTAAATAAAGTCATTGGAAAAGCCATCCCAAAAAGTAAACGGGATAAACGTCTCAAATGAGTGCTTGTTTAAATATCTCCGTACCGTTAATAACCTATGTAAACCACACACGTAAACTCCTTAGTGAATTATTATTTAAAAATCAGACAAACGGTACTATTGGGATGGATCACGGCACCATTTCATGTTGCTCCACTGCACAAATAATGATTTGCTGCATTTAATGTTCTGTAATATGCCTGTGAGGTTCTTCTAATGGTTTGGTAGGAACCCTTTAACCATCACTCAGTAGCACATAGCAGCTATTAAAGCAGACATTAGAAGCCAAATGAAAAAAATAGCAGTATAAATAAATTATCGTGTTTTAGTTTTTAAATAATGAAGGTGACATTTTGGTTAAACATTAACATGATTTGTTTATCCATTGCTCCAAATAGTTAGAGCTAAAACTGAACTAAAAAAAAATGTAACATACACTTCCTCGAAACGTCCTATTTTTCTTTTGAGAAAGGATTTTACCAGGAAGGATACATTGAGATTTCTCTCGTTTTCAAGTATGTCCTGGGTGGCGAGTCTGTACTGTTAGGTGTCTTGCCCAAGGGCACTTACTGGAGAGGTGCTCTTGCCGGGATCGAACCCATGTCTCCACAGGCTCTCTCCACGTAGAGCAGTGATGTTACCTCTACTCCACCCAGCCGGTACCAATTGCCTATTATATTCCACTTTTCAATGTTTGATCAAAACTACGTGAAACTAATCAATTTGTAGACTTTATTTTACCTAAGTGTACTGCAGTCAAAGGGGTGCTCATATTTTAGGGTGTGCATTCATTTACATTTATTACATACAATTATAGGAGTTATTCAGAGAGCACCGAAAATGCACCAAAATTTCGGTGCTCTCTCATTCGGTGTTTCGACAAATTCAGCATTCACCGCAGGTTCCCTGAAGTGCGCCGAATGGGATTCACCGAACAATGCCAATCAGCCCATCAAACCCCGCCAAAGATCCATTGAACGCCACTGAACTGACCACCACGGGCCGCCGAACGCAGCCGATCAGCCGCCAAACACCACCGGAAAAAGTCGATAAGCCAGCAAATGCTGCCAAATTGGTAAGAAAAACCCCAACAAAACAGGACTCTGTAATTTTAAAAAAGACCTCTAAAACAAGAAATGCATGAAAAATATTTAAAAAAGGAAGTTGTGATTGTTTTCACAACACAGGTTGTCACAAATTTTCTTAAAAAAAAACATAAAAAGACATTGTTAAGTAGAAAATATCAACCTGCATAACTAAATAACCAGATAGAGTTGTATCCATGCAAACTAACCATATAATGGGCTACATAGTTCATTTTAGGGGCTCCATTCTTTTGTAAGTGAAAAATATCAGTGAAGACTGATATTGCCCATCCTCGCCTCTGCCTCTCCGGTGTCTTCCAGTAAGTCTCCTTGTGGTCTGTGTGTTCTCTATCGATGTCTGTGTCTTGGAATTGTCAGGTCTATTCAAAAAAAGGTGAAACTCAGGAGAATGACTGGAGAAGTGAAAATTCTAGGTCACTATAGCCAAACCAGAAAAATTCTCCCATTTATCTAATTTTCCAAATTGGCTATTTGGTCTAGATTGGTCTCTTCTCCTGCCAGTTCTCCTGGTTTTCACCTTTCTCTGAATAACCCTGTGTGTCTCTTTTTGCTCTGGGTATCCAGCCCATTTCCTAACCTGTCCACCCATCATTGTCCAGCCCCATTCCTGTTCTGTCCACCTGCCTGTGTCCAGCCCCATTCCTGTTCAGTAGGTGTCCTCCTGTGCACCATTCTCCCCTGGTTTCACCCAGGTCTCCCCTTTGTCTTCTATACCCGATTATCTATATATTTCTGTGTTCCCTGTACCCTTTGCTTATACCAGATCCTCCTTCCTTCTCATACCTTTTGTATGCTTACCCTATTTATTTCAATAAACCCTTATTCCTACTCTGATACCTGCCTCCTCTTTGTATAACTGCAATTTGGGCTCAACCCCCCACCCTGTACACTATAACAGGTATTATTGTAGATGTGGTAGACCCAGACCTTCAGCCCCTTTGGGGATGTATGTCACGACCCACTACACGCGCTGCTGTGCAAAGACGCCGGGTTAAGCCGCGCACTATCTATCCATCCTAGATCCAGATAATTACGCGCACTTCTCTACCCGTCCCGGCCACACTTTCTCTCACAACAGGCACGTAGAGCGCGATATACTGATCCCAGGATTGCAACGCAGTACAAGTCTTCTCCTGAAGCGCGTGCTAACTACGTCTCTGACAACCCCAGAGCTCACTTTCTTATTCTATTAGTAACGCTGCCACCAGTCCTCACGGACAGTACGCGCGTCGCAACAAGAGACGCAGGGCTTAGCAGCCGCACTATCCTAGACTCGGACAGTGACTACGGATCCCACAATTCCCTGCTGTTTCCTGACGACCGCAACACGCAATTTCTTATATATAACTGAGCTTAAAGCAAATAGCAATACTCCCAATCTCTTAGTTAGCGTGGATTTCATCAGCCAGAGTCAAAACTTAAATACTTTTTGTTGATTTATGATAGAAAAATCTGTGCTTTGTCACATAAAAAATTATAACTAGAATACATCAATTAATTACACACTACACAGCAAAATATAAAGAAAAAGGTGTTAATCACAGAGCCTTACTTACGACGGAATAATCAGTAGCTAGCATCGGTGCCTCCTGGGGCCTGGAGGTAGGAACATGGACAGATCAGTCCTCTTTAGAAGGTGCCCCAAGTGATCAGCAAAAGCACATGGCCAGTGTTCTGAATTTATACACTTCCTGATCTTTCCAGCCCCCACCCACCAATGGCCTAGTGTCCTGGACTCCATTTCCCAGAGTGCATTTATCGCTCATGCTCAGTAAGCTTGTCAATTAATCTTTAATTGCCTAAAGGCGTCCCTCTTCCCTCCAGACCCCCCTTAGAGATCAAGGAAGTGCTTCCTGTCTTTGAAGATTGGGTCCCCATCTCTTGGGGCCGACCTGGCTGCCAAGGTGTGATTTTCTATGTTAGTGTACAAAGAAATTCCCTTTTTACAGCTACGTGTTATATCCTCCCCCCAAGGGAGAAAGCTAAACATGTTGATTACATTTCAGCTGTGGACACAGGGATACACTTACCAAATGGCCAGACACAAATATGAATATAACTCTATATGGAGGAGAGGAGATATGTATGAACCGGCAGATATATACAGGCAGACCCTTATATAGATAGAAATACTGGTCTAATCTGCCACATCTCCCATACAAAGGAAGATGCAGAAAGGGAGGCTAACTAACATGCCTCTCACGTGCGTCTTAACACAGGTTCGCCAACGGGCATCTGGCACCTGCACCAGTCGCTGGCGCTATGACGGAGTGCGGGACGCACAGGTGTCCGTGCACTTTGCCCACCAAAGCGTGCATTCCCTCTCGCAACCGCATCACACATTGCCACATGCAGGCCTTTGGCGACTCCACCATTCTTCCCCACCTCTCCCAAACCGGGGGGAGGGGGTCACTCATACTGCACTCACAACATGGCACAGACTCGGGGAAGCCCCAGTGCTCCTGCAGCCCCTCCGGGTGCAGCACGTGTGGCTCACTCTCAGCTCGCACCTCAGTCTCACAGGCAGCAGAATCTTCGTAACCCATAGCCTGCTCTGGAGCCATTCTTACAGCAGGGGGTATGGAGAAACAGGGTGAAGCGCCCCGCTCCCCAGTAAACGTCCCCCCTGCATCTGCCAATGGAGTCAGGCATCTTACCTGGCTCTGGGCAGATGGTTGGGAGGTCACAGGAGCCACACCAGGACACGCTGCCTCCCCGTCTCTCACTATCCCCGCACATTCAGAATTTGGGGAACCATACAGATGGGGCACAAGATTCTCCACGCTCACCTCGCCCCCATTGCACACAGTTTCCCCACTTTATCACACAGTTTATCAAGCATGCCTTGCTTCGTAATCGATGAGCATACAGCCGTATGCCACCCTCCTCCACAGGGAGGTTGCTCAGTACCAGTTTCCTGTGGTACTGGGAATCTGGTTGGCTTTCCCCCAGGGCAACACTCGTCCACCCCAGGCCCTTCCTCCTGACCACACAGCATGTGCTCGGTGCCACCCGCAGCCTCAGACACATGTGACACAGACTGGCATACCACAGTATCCTGCCCATCCAGGATCTTCTGCCCTCCACTCCTTTCACCTGGCACCGCCAACCTGGATGGTTCAGGCCCTGGATAACCCTCTGCCACCCTAGGCCTCTCCTCCCAACCACCCAGTATGCCCTCTGCGCCACGCACAGTCTCAGACACCCGCGACACAGGCTGGCACACCGCAGTATCCTGCTCATCCCAGGCCTTCCGATGCACACACCTTCTCTCCAGCACCACCGACCCAGTTGGTTCAGCCCTAAGAGAACCTGCCTTGATCCTTTGTTCTCCCTCACAACCGCGTGGCATCACAGACACACCTGAGTCTGGTCTAGGCAGGCACACCACAGTATCTTGCCACCCCTCCCAGGCATTCTGATCCACACCATCACACGGCAGAGACGGGCCTTGTGCCCTACTCCCCGCCGACCGCCAGCGGGTACCCACTTCCACCATGGGCACCGCGGCCTCCCCACGCATGGGGTCCAGGGAACCAGCTGACTCGGGTGCAGGCGGGCATTCACTCACCCCCTGCCTTTCTTCCCAGTCACACTGCCCCCTCATGCTACCACCCAACACCTCAGGCACACCTGGCGCAGGCGCAGACTGACTCACTGCCATCCCCTGCCCTCCTGTCCAGGAATCCTGTTGCGCACCCCCACACACAGCCCTCCCCACTGTAGAGCCACTAGTGGGCCTGGGTAAATCCCCAGCATCCCTTTCCAGCACATACTGTGACACCAATTTACCCAAATCCGTGCCCAGCAACACATCTGTAGGAATATTTTCAGACACTCCCACCTCCCGCAGACCTCTCCCAGCTCCCCAGTCCAGATAAACCCGTGCCATTGGCACCACAGGACGGACCCCACCAAACCCCTTTACTGCTAGAGTCCTGCCAGGAATAAAGTCTGCAGGGCTGACTAACCCTGGACGCACCAAAGTTACTTCAGCCGCTGTATCTCTTAAACCCACAGATACCTGAGTCCCGACAATGACTGCTTGCTGGTTCACGTTGGCACTGCCCTCCGATCTGGTCACAAACAGGACAGAGGGTGATGTTGAGGGGTATCCTCCCCCAGCTGTGGATGCAGGTTTCTTCCTCTGCTGGCACGCTGCCAGGAGATGATTGGCACTGTCGCAAATAAAACAGCGACGGCGCACACTTCTTCCAGGCGAAGAAGTATTCGCTCCCCCTTCCCCAGCAGAGACTGGCACAGAGCGGGGCGCTGCTGCCGTGATGTCGGGGGGTCGTGCTGAGTTGGGCTTCCATCCTGATGATCCTTTGGGAGAACCTCTGCTCTGGTCCACAGATGCTCTATTGGCCGCATGGAAATCGGCCAGCTCACCAGCTTCCAGGGCCGTCTCGGGTTTGCGATCCAGAAGCCATTCCTGAATCTCAGGTGGGCACAGCTGCACGAACTGCTCTTTGATTAGCAGGTCTTCCAGGGCTTCCAAGGTATCAATCTTCAGCCCCCTGACCCATTGTCGAAATAGGGTGGTCAGGTGGCTCACAACTGCAGAGTAGCTCTCCGCGGCCCGTTTCTGCAAGGACCTGAACTTTTTGCTATATACCTCTGGCGTGAGGTTATACTGTCTCAGTCGCCTCAGTCATGGTCGCTCTCAGCCGGTAATTCTGCAAAGGCTTCAAGCGCTGGACCTTTTAGTCCAGGAGTGAGGTACCGGGCCCATTGCTCCTTGGGCAGCTGGTACTGTCGACAAGTCTTTTCAAAACTTCACAGGAACACATCCAGGTCCCCATCTTTGTCCAGAGAGGGAAAGTTCTCGGCACGAGGTCTGGGCGTAGAGAGCTCTGCAGCGCCCGCAGGGGCAGGAGATAATGGCGTTCTGCTTGCCTGTGCCAGAGCGAGCTGATGTGCCCGTTCGGCTTGGCGCTCCGCCGCTTCTCGCTCACCCACAGCCCTGCGCAGCTTTGCGTTCAGCCTCAGCTCGGCGCTTCGCGTTCAGCTCGGCGCTCCTCTCGCTCTTGGTACTGCAGGATGAGCTGAAGCCGCGTCTGCGAGTCCGCAGAGTCCACATGTTTTTAAACAGTCTGCAAGTAAACATCCAGGGCAGTATCACCCTTGGGCGAAGCACTTGACACTGTCCTTTCCACTGGACCTGCGCTTCCTTCGGCTGGGTCAAGAGTGGTACCCGGCTCTGCTGCGTCCTGGACTGCTTGCCTCGCCTCTTAATCCTCGAGAGCTTGCAAAAGTTCATCTTTCTTTTTATCCTTCGTCGAAATAATTTTGTCTCGACATAATTGTTCCAAAGTCTTTTTCGATGATTGTTGTGACATTCTCACTCCAGCCAAATAAAAGATAGAAAAGAAAAACAAAGAAGGGGAAGGGAACTGCTGTGTATTGTGTAAATTCTAATAAATGCACTGAGTTCTGCTCTGGAAATTGGAAAACCAATTTATTTAGTATCTGGATCTATGTTGCTTCACAGATCCAAATACTAACCTGATATCCCACCGCTTGCCACCAGTTGTCACGACCCACTACGCGCGCTGCTGCGCAAAGACGCCGGGTTAAGCCGCGCACTATCTATCCATCCTAGACCCAGATAATTACGCGCACTTCTCTACCCGTCCCGGCCACACTTTCTCTCACAACAGGCACGTAGAGCGCGATATACTGATCCCAGGATTGAAACGCAGTACAAGTTTTCTCCTGAAGCGCGTGCTAACTATGTCTCTCACAACCCCAGAGCTCACTTTCTTATTCTATTAGTAACGCTGCCACCAGTCCTCATGGACACTACGCGCGTCGCAGCAGGAGACGCAGGGCTTAGCAGCCGCACTATCCTAGACTCGGACAGTGACTATGGATCCCACAATTCCCTGCTGTTTCCTGATGACCACAACACGCAATTTCTTATATATAAAACTGAGCTTAACGCAAATAGCAATACTCCCAGTCTCTTAGTTAGCATGGATTTCATCAGCCAGAGTCAAAACTTAAATACTTTTTGTTTATTTATGGTAGAAAAATCAGTGCTTTGTCACATAAAAAATTATAACTAGAATACATCAATTAATTACACACTACACAGCAAAATATAAAGAAAAAGGTGTTAATCACAGAGCCTTACTTACGACGGAATAATCAGTAGCTAGCATCGGTGCCTCCTGGGGCCTGGAGGTAGGAACATGGACAGATCAGTCCTCTTTAGAAGGTGCCCCAAGTGATCAGCAAAAGCACATGGCCAGTGTTCCGAATTTATACACTTCCTGATCTTTCCAGCCCCCACCCACCAATGGCCCAGTGTCCTGGACTCCATTTCCCAGAGTGCATTTCTCGCTCATGCTCAGTAAGCTTGTCAATTAATCTTTAATTGCCTAAAGGCGTCCCTCTTCCCTCCAGACCCCCCGTAGAGATCAAAGATGTGCTTCCTGTCTTTGAAGATTGGGTCCCCATCTCTTGGGGCCGACCTGGCTGCCAAGGTGTGATTTTCTATGTTAGTGTATAAAGAAATTCCCTTTTTACAGCTACGTGTTATATCCTCCCAAGGGAGAAAGCTAAACATTTTGATTACATTTCAGCTGTGGACACAGGGATACACTTACCAAATGGTCAGACACAAATATGAATATAACCCTATATGGAGGAGAGGAGATATGTATGAACCGGCAGATAGACACATATACACAGGCAGACCCTTATATAGATAGAAATACAGGTCTAATCTGCCATAATGTACATAATAGTCTTTGAAAACCAGGGTCGAAGATGTGACCAAAGAAATTTGACAAATTGTTGTTGGATGATGTTAAGGCTACATGTGTGATTGGAATGGGAGGTACTAGTAACAAATGGTGTGGAAAATATGCACATTTTTAACTTCTCCTTTATTTGTTTATCCTTTAAAGAAGTACTGGGCATGAGTCCACTGCAGTTGCTTTACAAGTGAGACATCAACTATAACAGCTTCACACATAAATGCTATGTCAATTCAAACCACAACTGCTGCCCACAGTGCCCAGCTTGTATGACAGGTTACTATACATTTATGCTTCCAACAGTTTGTATAGGAACTGTAAATGTAGCAGAAACTGGTAAATAAAAAATGGTTCCCATAATTGTGTCAGAATTAGGCTGCCGCAAAGACAAAGATTTATGTTTTTTTGTCTCCATACTACTGGCTGAGACAGAATAGATGCAATTGTTGAGGATGAAAAGTTCTAAACTCTAGAGCAGTGTTTCCCAAACCTGTCCTCAGGAGGACCCGCTGACATGCCACTTTTGCCACAGCACAGGTGATCTGATTTTCTGCTCAGTGATTGCAGGATTCAGTCTGCATTTCCCCAAGGTGATCTGCAAAATCTGGCCTGGTTGAGAGTTCCGAGGACATGTTTGGGAAACCCTGCTCTAGACAGTGTCCCTTATTTTGCCCTCTATCAAACAGAGGCTGCATTTTTAGCATCCAGGAAGAAATGGCCTTAGGGTCAAAAATAAAATCAATTAAACTCCCCGTTCATGGCTATTTGTGCTGATCATAATGATAATAATAATAATAGCAGTAGAGATGTGAGTTTTGTTTCATTCCGAATAAAAATTCAAACAAAAATTTCCCGATTATACTTCAGAAGTGCTTCCGAAATACAAATTGGTTCCATTCAAAAATGGAACGAAAACGAATCAATTCGGAACGGAACAAAAACATAACGGTATAAAACGAATTCATTTAGTTTTATGGATCATTTCGTTATACCGTTTCATTTAGACTTTGCAACGTGTCCCTGGTCATGGTCATGATGCTGAATCCGTTGTATTCAGCAGCACAGGCCATGGACAGCGCCATGGTGCCGTTCGGTGCGATTCAGCGGCAGTGAACTCCCCATAGAGAAGTAATGATTAATCTATTCAGAGAATGCCGAACAGCACCGAAATGCCCTGATTTTCGGTGGCTCGTTCGTCAACTTTAAACAGGTGAATCCCATAGGTTTCAATGTAAAAAAATATTCCCCGTTTTTATTAAATATTTATTCTTTTCACTTGCAGCAAAAAGTCTCTGTATTTATTTATTTTTTAGAATTTTTTGAAATTTTGGATTTTTAAAACGAGTCTTTGCCCAACACAGCAGGTTTTTTTTCTTTCCTTCTCTCTGGCTGCGTTCGGCGGGGGCAGTCTATGGTGCTAAAACCTATTCAGTACCAAGGACAGCAGTTATTCTTGGTGCTGAAACCTATTCAGTACCAAGGACAGCATCCCCACAGGGCTACGGAGCCCCGTGGAGCTGCTATCCATGGTGCTGAATAGGTTTCAGCACCACGAATAGCTGCTGTCCTTGGTACTGAATAGGTTTCAGCACCAAAGACAGGGGGATTAGGTATCCTTTTTTTTTCTTTTACCCTAATCTAAGTAATTAATTCATCCATTTCACATTCCAAAATAAGTATTAAAAATGAAATAACTAATAAAAACAAAATACGTGCACCACATGCACGCTGTCGCAAATGGTTTGTACGGGAGGGGTTGCGGTCAACTCGGGACGTACTATGGTGGCTGTGCCCTAAATTAGGCTCATACTGGGCCACACTGGCGGGCTGGCTTCACCAGGCTCTTCAGCAGCCAGTGGAGATAAACCCATGGACATTCTTACTGTCCCGTCCCCTGGAGGGATTGCAACGGTGCAAAAATAAACTTATTGCTCAAGTCACCTTAATCTGTGCGCAAAGTGTTAAATGTTAACTCACGTAAATTAACACTGGTATTACAATCAGCGGCCATTTTTTCATCTGTCAAAAAAATTGCACGCGTAAAAAGGGCGCGCATTAACATTGCGCGCAGAAATCGGTGTGTGGACTGTTTTTTCACGCGATTCAGCCAATCAGAATTAAGAACCACAGCTGTCTCCCGTTAAGCTTTTGCGCCTGCCAAAACCAATCTGAGTATACATGCTGCAGCAATAATAAAAACACGCACAATTTCTCAATTTTATTGTTTGGGTATGTGTAGAATGTGTAACTATACTTTGCTGTATTTTTATTTTTGGGCTGGTGTATTTGGTTTCGGCCAGGACGTTCAGATTTGCCATTAACACCAGATTTTAGGAGTCGTTAAAATTCTGCGCGCAAACGCTGTGCGTTAAAAACTGTGCGTAGATTGTAATACCATCAGCATACCAGCGCACAAACGCATTTGCGCTCACAATGTTAAGTATAGGACGCGCGCAGTACAGTACGCTCGCAAAGGGTTCGCGCAGGTTCACCCGCGGTAGACGATTGCGCGCGTTTGTTGCGCTGACTTTGTAATATTTAGCTCAGCGCAAAGGGTTTTACACCTCGCGTTAATACATTTTTGCGCGCGCGTTAACGTTTGCGTGAAGAATGTAATAGAGCCCTACCTCTGTCCCGAATTCTTAACCCTTTCCTACCTAACCTCTTTAAATCTAGTCCCATTTATGTATTTTTTAATTATACTATTAAAGACGAGAAGAAGTAAGTATGCATAACTTACAGGGTTATCCAAAGAGATCCGAATTGCTTGAGAAAGGTAACCGAACGCTGAAATTCAGTGTTTGGTTACCTTTCCCGGCCATTCGGCTATCCAGAGAGCAGGCAATTCGCCAAATCCTGGCGAATTGCCTGCACATACGGTGCCTGTTCGAGGGCAGTGAATCCCCATAGAGAAGCACTGCTTCTGCTATTCAGAGAACACAAACCAGCAGTGAAAGGTTCCCGAAATGCCCTGCCATTCAGTGGTTTAATTCGGCAAATTTATTCAGGAGAATCCCATAGGCTTCAATGTTAAAAATATTCCCGTTTTAATCCAATATCTAATAAACCGTTCATTATAAAATTCTGCAGTAAAGAGTCTCTTTAATTATAGATTTTTTAGGATATTTTAAGCATTTTTCTGAATTTTTTTTTTTTTTTTTTAACCCCTCAAGGACGGGAGTGATTTTACAACTTCGGCGCTGTTTCGGAAGTAGAAGTTTGCTAAGCGCATTTTGACCATTTTTAAGTCACGTATTCTTATACCACCCAGACAAATTATATATCGTTCTTTCCGGCAGACTCGGCAGATTAATAATTAATCATTATTATATGTATATGTCATGCCCTGCCAAAATGCTATAACAAAAAATGTAAAAAAATGTGAATTTTCAATAAAATTTCAATCTTCCACAGTGTGTAAAGTGTTTTTTTTTTTAAATTTTATTATCCGAGGCTCTGCGGTCATATTCTATTGGGTAGATTTGTTAAAAAAATTAGGACGGGGAACCCATTTTTTTTTGGGGAGAAATTGCGTGATTTTAGCTAAACCCCCCCAAAAAAAATATATCATTAGTGAAGCATCATTGTTCACATTATAATTGAAATGTGAACAATAGTGCTGCATTAAAAAAAACAATTTTTTTTTTATTATTATATTTATTATTTTTTATTATTTAATTTATTATTTTTTATTATTTTTATTTTTACTTTTTTTACACTTTTATTTTTACTTTTACCATGGTCATGTTTGATATCATTGGAAAGGCCATGCTCTGGCCTTTCCAGCAATATCAGCCATGACCCCCTAGCTGCCACCGATCAGGAGATAAAGGGGTTCAAAGAACCCCCCTATCTCCTGCAAGGGATTTCCATAGGAAATCCTTTGCAGCAAGGGGGTTCCCGGTTAACTGACATCATCGCGCATGGCGCGATGAGTCAGTTGACCAGGGGGTGACCCAGAGGTGGGGGCTGCCATCCAAGATGGCGGCCCCCACCGGAAATAGGCCGCGATCGGGCACAAATTAGTGCCCGGTCGCGACCTGGCAACTAAGGGGTTAACCCCCCATACATCGCTGGAAAGGTCAGGCTGTGACCCTTCCAGCGATGCTGGCCACAGCCGCCGGGGACCAAGCGATCGGGAGATAGAGGGATCCGAAGGATCCCTCCCCTCCCCTCCAGGCGCTTCCCCTGCTCCGGCGGGGGGGGGACGCCTGAAACTGACGTCATCGCGCCACCGGCGCGATGACGTCACAACGCCGGAGGAGGGATCACACTGATCTGACTCCGGGGAGTCAGAACAGCGTGGGAAGCGACCGGAGAAGGTGAGTATCTCCCGGGGGGGCTCTAAACGCCGAGGAACGTACATTTACGTCCTGCGGCGTCAAAGCCCGCCTAATGCAGGACGTAAATGTACGTCCTGCGGCGTTAAGGGGTTAAAGTCCGATTTTTTTTATTTTAAGTTTACTTATTTTTTCTGTAACAGCCCTTTTTATTATCATTCCCTGGGCCTCATATGTAAATTTCAGACATTTTCGCTCAGTAGTTTCTTTGCAAACAGCTTTTTACTTTCACATTCATACAAACTGTTTTGCTAATTTATTCACCTCCCTCTGTCTGCGGTGTCGGCTTCTTCCGGCGGCTTCGCTGCGTGCGATCGGCTCCTGCTCGGGTTTTTCCAGCGTCTTCGGGTTAATCCAGATGTTTGAGGATTTTTGTCGTGCATTCGCCAGGTTTTGCGGTGAGTTTTCGTCAGGTTTGCGGTAGCTTTTCCCTGCAATTCGGGGACCCTTTGGTGCTTGCTGAATACACTGCAGGGTCACCGAAATGGGATCGGCAAAAGGAACCGAATTGAAGAGAATGAAAAGTCACCGAACGTGCGGTGACTTTTCGAATCTCTTTGGATAACCCTGTTAATGTTAATTACCGAGCTTGACTCTTTTGTTCTTGCGAAAGATGCATCACACATAGTAGGGCCTGTATGCGTCTGCCATGCATCCTGTGTGTGTATTATCTAGGGGCTGTTCAGAACTGCACTGAAATAAAAAAAATTGTACATGCAACAGCAAAGGGAGATTAATAAGTTTAAAACCCTGCTGCTATGCATTCAACGTCTTTTTTTTTTTCTTTCAACGGCCTGCCTGCCATCTTTCTGGACAGTTCAATTTTCAGCTTTATGAGTTTCTAAACTATGACTAATGTACTGAGGCAGAATGCTGGAAGATGTGAGTGATTAATCTGGACTCTGCAAGGACAACCTCACTATACTGCAGTCACAAAAAAGAACCAGGAAAAAAAAGACAGATTGATAGGACTTGTTTTTGTTCAAGGAGGCAGGGGGTTATACTTTACACTCAATGAGGTTTATCTACCTGTCTAGCGAAAGGATGAGCAAAAAATTAGATTAAACTTTATTATTACTAAAGAATTCTTCTTTCCTTTTTTGGTACAAATCACGAGACCTGATTATTTACTGGGCATCAGAGTAGGTGTAGACGATGTATCTATTAATGGTGCTCAATAAAGTGGCATGCCGAAGTATTCTGGTTCATAACAGCATGATATGAGAATATTGAGCATTGATCGAAGATGTCGATTAATAATCACCTTTTTAAGTATGTGCTTTAAAAAAATAAATACGGTTATTGAGAATCAAGTTGTGACTTTATGAAAAGTGTTTCTAATGTCATCCTGTATTATCTATCCTAATTAATTAAAGGGGCACTCTAATAAACCCCCCACACCTTCCTTTTTATGTCCTTCACCCCTTAACAATGGGCAGGTATCACCCCTTGGGAGGGGGTTAACACCGGCGAGGCGTACTGCTGTGGGCCTCTGATTTAGCCCACCCTGCAGACACACGATGCACATCATTGGCTGCAGGGGGATTGCCTGAATTCAGGCTCTCTCTCTGCAGCCAATGGCAAGTGACATGTGCCGACTGCAGGGAGGAGCCAGGGGGCCCATTGAAGTCAGCAGGGCATACCAGCACACGCTGCATCTTCAAGGCCCACCTGCCACACAGACGACATGGTTCGTCGCAAGGCAGGAAAGGGTTAAACAATTGGCAGATGCTGCTTACAGTATCTGCCCAATTATTTTTCTCTATTTTATTTTAGGAGAAACTATTCACCTTTTCTCCCTCAGTGCCCGCTGCTTGGCCCAGTCAGCTCACGGCTTCCTGTGTGGAAATGGAAATGGAAATGTGGAAATCCCTGGAGCTTTTTAGCAAAACTTGGGTTGTGTAGGATATGCAAATTACACACAATTGGCACGGTTCCCGGATCCCACCACGCAGCCCTTAAAGCCCAACACTCCACAGAGCCAAAAAGCTACCAACAGAGTAGCCTTAGAACAATCCCTAACTGTCTGGTCCTTAAAAATTGGCCATGTATATGTATATTAGCTAGACAGAAAGGGTTAATCCAAGACAATGTCGTAATACAAAACCAGGTCAGCAACACGGGGGTAGTCAGACGAGCCAGAATCAGGAATACAGAGTATAGAATAGTCAAATGGAATAGCCGGGTCGATATCAGTGCAGTAGCATAGTACAAGGAAAATAGTTTAGGGCAACGGAAGGCAGAATGGTCAGAAAACAAGCAGAGGTCAGTAACAGGTTAAATCACGAGACGGTACAGGGAGCTCAGGTATGGATAACCACAATCTGGCACTGCTTAGAAGGAACTGTGGGTTTTTAAAGACCTTCACCAGACCGCGCCCCCCTCTCAAGCCGCACCTCATGCAGTCACCTCCCTGCCTGTCTCTATTTAAACCGGGTGTTGGTCAGCGAGCAGCATCAGACATGCTGCCATCAAGCACACCGGAAAGGCTGGAAGCCCCCAACGTTACAACAATGGATTGGAGCTGCGCATGCAGATCAGCTGCTTCACTCAGGACGCTTGTTATTGTGGGTGTTCTGAAATAAAAAAAGATTTACTGGACCAAAATAGCTGTAGACCCTTATGTCCTAAAGTGCAAAAATCAGTCCAATGGATCTCCCAAGTGAAGGATAAGAACAAACAAAGAGGATAGGAATATCTGTTTGGAGCAGGATTATTACCTTAAACCACATGATCCCAAAAACTGTTCTCTCTATTACTGAAATCCACAACTGTGGAAAAACTGAGTAGAAAATTGGAACTATGATAATTATTGACTTCCCAAACGAAAAATCATCCCAAAATAAACTAATAGAAATTCAAACTATACATGCAGGTGCATGGGGGTCCCATAGTTTGCAACAAAGAACGTAAAGTCTCCTTGAATGGGACCAATAAATACAAACCATAGAGGATATATATGAAAGAGTACTCTCAATATCCCTCAACAATGCCAAGAAAGATAGTGCGATTAATCAGGGTATATGCGCTCTAAATACTAGTCCCTTAAGTAATCTCCACTTAATGAAAAAAAATCACTATTGTGGGGAAAGTGAGGAGACAATACCCCTTAGGAATCCACTGATTGTGGGTTGGCTAGATATGCTGGTCTCCTTGTGTGGGACCAAATGCACACTATAACCATTAGAGTATAGCAAGGATTGGGTATAAAAACACTTGACGTGCCTTTCGCTGCCTAAATGATGCAGCTTCTTCAGGAATCTTTTTACTCAGGATAATGTCAGCAAGCTGAACCTTATGACATCATCGGTGACCAATCTGGACACCGGCAGATGGGAAATTCCAAATCCCAGCTGCCTGGTGGTAATGACACTTGTGTGGGTTGCACTCCACACAGCCTGGCCACTCTAAAAAGATAAAATGCTTGGGGTTCGTAGAGTGTCCCTTTAAAACCTCGATGATCAGGCTCTTGTTCAATGTGATGGGAGCAGTAATTAAAACTGCTGAATATCTCCTATATATCTTTTTTTTCAGACTGATACCTTTGCAGTAGGACATTAGACAATGTCACACCTACAGACAGTCTGACATTGTCTAGCGACACGTTTCGAAGCTTAGCAGTGTATGTCGAATTACCTTTAATATAATTTATTTCCGATGGTGCAGCAGAAGGGCAAAACTATAATAAACTACCTAAATGTGTCGGTGTGAAGAAGCTAAACAATCTAAACAAGACTGCTAGAATCGTTTTAGCAACAGAATGTCTGCTGCAAAACCCTGATTAATTGTCTCTGGAAATTGAACTGCGTTCCACCTTGAAGTTGCAGCAATGTATTACATATTTCATGACACCTGGGTGCTATCAAAACGATGAAATACCAAGCACTCCGTAAAAATGTGCAACAGCGGTGAGAAAAAGTGTGCTGATTACCCCTCTGTCCTTGTGATACATTTTCCAGAAATAAGCTCTCCTCCATTGTTTCTAAACCTTAAAAATATTTTTTTCAATCTCATCCTCTCCTTGTAGCATGCCCCAAGATGCCCCAAGATGGATTACAAGAGACAGCTTCCACGGAAAGCTATATCAACAGTAGTTTTTGGTTCTCTTTCTCTTTTTGTCCTATGTTATATATGTATTCAAATAAATCTGGGGCTTTTTAACCCCTTAAGGACGGGAGTAATTTTACAACTTCGGCGCTCTTTCGGGAGTGAAGTTTGCTGAAGTTTTTGCTCATCATGTTTAAACGCGGTTTTAAGTCACATATTATTATACCACCCAGACAAATTATATATCGTTCTTTCCAGCAGACTCGGAAGATTAATAATATATCATAATTATATATAAAAGTCATGTCCTGCCAGAATGCTATAACAAAATATGTAAAAAAAATTGAATTTTCAATAAAATTTCAATCATCCACAGTGTATAAAGTGGTTTTTTTTCACATTTTATTATCCGATCCTTTGCGGTTATATTCTATGGGGTAGACTTGGGAACCCTTTTTTTTTTTTTTTTGGGTGGGGGGGAAATTACGTGATTTTAGCTAAACCCCCCCAACAAAAAATCATTGGTGAAGCATCATTGTTTACATTATAATTGAAATGTGAACAATAATGCTGCATCAAAAAAAAAAAAGCACGTTTTTATTTTTTTAATTAATTAATTATTTTTTTATTTTTATTTTTATACACTTTTATTTAACTTTTTTCCTTGTCATGTTTGATATGCTCAGACCTTTCCATCGATATCAGGCTTGACCCCCTAGCTGCCACCGATCAGGAGATAAAGGGGTTCAAAGAACCCCCCTATCTCCTGCAAGGAATTTCCATAGGAAATCCCTTTGCAGCTAGGGGTTTCCCCAGTTAACTGACATCATCGCGCATGGCGCGATGAGTCAGTTGACGCGGGGGGGAGACCCAGAGGTGGGGGCTGCCATCCAAGATGGCGGCCCCCACCGGAAATAGGCCCGATCGGGCACAAATTTGTGCCCGGTCACGACCTGGCAACTCATGGGTTAACCCCAATACATCGCTGGAAAGGTCAGGCTGTGACCCTTCCAGCGATGCTGGCCACAGCCTTGTAGCCCCCGGCGATGGGGAGATAGAGGGATCCGAAGGATCCCTCCCCTCCAGGCGCTTCCCCTGCTCCGGCGGGGGGGGACGCCTGAAACTGACGTCATCGCACCCCCGGCGCGATGACGTCAGTGCGCCGGAGGAGGAAACCCTGCCGATCTGACTCCGTGGGAGTCAGAGCAGCGAGGGAGCCGCCGGAGGAGGTGAGTATCTCCCGGGGGGCTGAAAACGCCGAGGACGTACATTTACGTCCTGCGGCGCCAAAGCCCGCCTAATGCAGGGCGTAAATGTATGTCCTGCGGCGTTAAGGGGTTAAACAATGTTACAACATTAAAATAGTAATTCATAGCTGAGTCCCGTATAAAAGCAAGAGGACAAATAGAATAACACATTTAGATTATTCCTAATTTACAGGGTTATTCAAAGAGATCCAAATTGCTTGAGAAAGGTAACCGAACGCTGAAAATCAGCGTTCAGTTACCTTTCTTGGCCATTCGGCTATCCAGAGAGCAGGCAATTCGCCAAATCCTGGCGAATTGCCTGCACATACGGTGCCTGTTCGGTGCCTGTTCGAGGGCAGTGAAATCCCCATGAAAAGCACTGCTTCGGCTATTCAGAGAACACAAACCAGCAGGGAAAGGTTCCCGAAATGCCCTGCCATTCAGTGGTTTAATTCGGCAGGTTTATTCAGGAGAATCCCATAGGCTTCAATGTTAAAAATATTTCCGTTTTAATTCAATATCTAATAAACCGTTCATTATAAAATTATGCAGTAAAGAGTCTCTTTATAGATTTTTTAGGATATTTTAAGCATTTTTCAGATTTTTTTTTTAAAACTCCGATTTTTTTTAAGTTAACTTATTTTTTTCTGTAACAGCCCTTTTTATTATCATTCCCTGGACCTCACATGCAAATTTCAGACATTTTCACTCAGTAGTTTCTTTGCAAACAGTGTTTCATTTTTCAAACATTCATACAAACTGTTTTCCTAATTTATTCACTTCACTCGTCTGCGGTGTCGGCTTTTTCCAGGGGCTGTGCTGCGTGTGATCGGGTCCTGCTCAGGTTTTACCGTGGTTTTCAGTGGGTTAATCCAGATGTTTGCAGATTTTTGGCATGCATTCGCCGGGTTTTGCGGTTAGTTTTCGTCGGGTTTGCGGCAGTCTTTCCCTGCAATTCGGGGACCCTGTGGTGTTTGCTGAATACACCGCAGGGTCGCTGAAATGGGATCGGCAAAAGGAACCGAATTGAAGAGAACGAAAAGTCACCGAACGTGCGGTGACTTTTCGAATCTCTTTGAATAACCCTGATAATGTCAAAGTCATCAGTTTGTTACTTTGCTAGGGGATCATAAGATAAGAAGTAGCTAAGATAGACAGACATACAAATAGAAATACAGACAGACAGACAGGTCTGTCATATAGGGATGTTCAAGGCACAATAAAACTGAATAACCTGTGAACGTTGGATGACTTTTATGGGTTCTTTTGCATCATTCTGTGAGACAGTCTGTGCACCAGTATACAAGCACAGTAGTATTTTGCTTCACAACTGTTTTTTTAGCAAAGATTTTATCTCATAGAATTTAACCGGCTGGGTGGAACAGAGGTAACATAACAGCTCTATGACCATGGAGACACAGGTTCAAATCCCGGCAAGAGCACCTCTTCAGTAAGTGTCCTTGGGCAAGATACCTAACGGTACATACTCGCCATCCAGGACATACTTGAAAACGAGAGAAATCTCAATGTATCCTTCCTGGTAAAATACTTTCTACAAAAAAAAAAACCTTCACTGCAGAGGATGTGTTGGGCGCATCCTCCGCTTTCCTTCTAAGATGCGGCGGATGTGCCCAGTGTGTTGTTGAAGTCCTTCAGCTCGGTGTCGATTTGGAGTACTGCGTCTGACATCTTGGATATATTTAGATTTTTATCGTTATTTTAAATCGCTATCTACAGAATGATACATTTTTATTGGTCTTCCTTTAAAATAAACAATAAAGGTCTTAATTTAGTTTGCAGTGTGTGTGTTTACATAGTTGAACACATTTCCTCTAAAGAGCAAGATCCAGAAATATTCTAGTCTAATAGGTTACACATAATAAATCTGTTAAAAGAGTATAAACAAGAAGGGCACTATTACACTCTTCGCGCAAAAATGTGCGCGTGAGCAAAAACGCATTAACGCGAGGGGCAAAACCCTTCGTGCTGAACGTCGTATTACGACGTTCGTGCATACGATGTGCGTTAACGTGTAACGCGAGTGACCCTGCGCAAACGCAAGTTCGTGCGCGCATCCTATACTTAACATTGTGAGTGCAAATGCGTTCGTACGCTGGTACGCGGCTGGTATTAAAATCAATGCCCAACTTTTTACGAACGACGTTTGCGCGCATAATTTTAACGTCTTTTAAGGCTGGGGTCAGACCAGCGCACTTTTAACGTGCGTTCTGGCACACATAATTACGGCCGCACTAGCAGCAGATGACGGGCAATGACGGCCAATATACGAAGTACGGCCGCACAAAAGTCCGGCCGTGCAACGCAAGTGGAATTTGAACGCATTTTTTTGAGAATGCTGAACCGCTAGTACTGACGTACTGAGTGCGCAGCTGCGGCATAGTGGCGTGTTGCGTGATTCAGAGACGTCAGACGCTACACATGTGCAGCCTATATAACGTCCAGACGAAAAAAGTGTCCTGTGGTGGCTGTTGTGGTACCTGGCAATTGCAGAAGATGGCTGGTCTGGATATTGATGTGGAGCGTTTGATAGCGGCAGTGGCGGAGCATCCCGAGATTTGGGACACGGCTTGTGACCTGTACAAGGACAAACCGAGAAAGGCCAGCGCATGGGTAGCAGTCTCGAGGGTGGTGTACCTGGAGTATGACCATGGAGACACAGGTTCAAATCCCGGCAAGAGCACCTCTTCAGTAAGTGTCCTTGGGCAAGATACCTAACGGTACATACTCGCCATCCAGGACATACTTGAAAACGAGAGAAATCTCAATGTATCCTTCCTGGTAAAATACTTTCTACAAAAAAAAAAACCTTCACTGCAGAGGATGTGTTGGGCGCATCCTCCGCTTTCCTTCTAAGATGCGGCGGATGTGCCCAGTGTGTTGTTGAAGTCCTTCAGCTCGGTGTCGATTTGGAGTACTGCGTCTGACATCTTGGATATATTTAGATTTTTATCGTTATTTTAAATCGCTATCTACAGAATGATACATTTTTATTGGTCTTCCTTTAAAATAAACAATAAAGGTCTTAATTTAGTTTGCAGTGTGTGTGTTTACATAGTTGAACACATTTCCTCTAAAGAGCAAGATCCAGAAATATTCTAGTCTAATAGGTTACACATAATAAATCTGTTAAAAGAGTATAAACAAGAAGGGCACTATTACACTCTTCGCGCAAAATGTGCGCGTGAGCAAAAACGCATTAACGCGAGGGGCAAAACCCTTCGTGCTGAACGTCGTATTACGACGTTCGTGCATACGATGTGCGTTAACGTGTAACGCGAGTGACCCTGCGCAAACGCAAGTTCGTGCGCGCATCCTATACTTAACATTGTGAGTGCAAATGCGTTCGTACGCTGGTACGCGGCTGGTATTAAAATCAATGCCCAACTTTTTACGAACGACGTTTGCGCGCATAATTTTAACGTCTTTTAAGGCTGGGGTCAGACCAGCGCACTTTTAACGTGCGTTCTGGCACACATAATTACGGCCGCACTAGCAGCAGATGACGGGCAATGACGGCCAATATACGAAGTACGGCCGCACAAAAGTCCGGCCGTGCAACACAAGTGGAATTTGAACGCATTTTTTTGAGAATGCTGAACCGCTAGTACTGACGTACTGAGTGCGCAGCTGCGGCATAGTGGCGTGTTGCGTGATTCAGAGACGTCAGACGCTACACATGTGCAGCCTATATAACGTCCAGACGAAAAAAGTGTCCTGTGGTGGCTGTTGTGGTACCTGGCAATTGCAGAAGATGGCTGGTCTGGATATTGATGTGGAGCGTTTGATAGCGGCAGTGGCGGAGCATCCCGAGATTTGGGACACGGCTTGTGACCTGTACAAGGACAAACCGAGAAAGGCCAGCGCATGGGTAGCAGTCTCGAGGGTGGTGTACCTGGAGTATGATACGTGGTCTGACAGAGAGCAGAAGCTACAGAGTGAGTACATTATTATTTAATTCATAATCACATGTAAATTGCATGTACAATAAAAGGAAAGGCAAACATAATAGGTGCCGTCACATGTTAAATGCTCCCCAGCTGCCAGGGCACCTGCCCTGCATCGCTAGTAAAATAATTAGACAGAGCATCGCGAAACCTGTTGCTGTGTCTATTCACAGCTATTAGGTCATGGTTTGCATATTCATCCAGACCCGTAACTGTCAGCGAAATTAAAACCATCCCTCGCACGAACATAATTATGTAGGATGCAACAGCATTTCACTATATCCACACAGAACTCCACATTTACATCAAGCGGTCTATGAAAAATCCTCCACTTGTTGGTCAGTATGCCAAAGCTACACTCCACATACCGTCTCACCCGCGACAGCCTGTAATTAAACACCCGCTTCCTCACAGTCAGGTGTGTCCCTGAGTAGGGCCGTAGGAGATGTGTGGATAGGCCGAATGCTTCGTCACCCACGAAGGCATAGGGGACTGCCACGTCACTGCCAGGCAATGGTGCGGGTCTGGGTATGTGCAGGGTCCCACTCTTGAGCTCATCCCACAGTGTAGAGTTCCTGAACAATGTGGAGTCAGAGTCTTTGCTATATGATCCGACATCCACATACACAAAATCATAGTTGGCATCTGCCACCGCCAGTAGGCCAATGGAAAAGAAATGTTTATAATTTTGATACAGTGAGCCACTGTGCAGTGGCTTCACTATGCGGACATGTTTGCCATCCACGGCTCCAAGGCAATTGGGGAAGTTGGCTCTCCCCCAAAATCCTGCTGCAATTGCTACCCATGCCTCGTCCGTGGGTGTTGGTAAACATTGCTTCTTCATGGTTTCCCATATTGTTTGGCACACCTTGCAGACGATCTCACCAGCTGTTGATCTACCAACGCGGAAGTTGTAATGCAGATCCTTCAAACTGCATCCACTAGCAAGATACCTGGGAAATATGAATTAAATCTGTGTTATGATCACATCATATGAACCGACCCTAATGTCACTCTCATTATGTTTTGCAGCACATGAAATTAGCAACAAGTGGCGCACTATCAGGGACAACTACACCCGGGTCCTGAAAAAGGAAGCGGCAGCTGCGCGCTCTGGAGCTGGGGCAAGGAGGAAGGTGCACAGCTATCTTTATGCCGAACAATTGTCGTTCCTCAGGAGGACCCAGGAGCCAAGGCCAACTGCGAGCAGCATTGACCAGCCATCCACCTCTGGGTCACAGGAGCAACCCCTGCCGGCAGGGGGTTCTGGCAGCTGGCAGGAGGAGGTTGACCAGGGTGGCACGGACTCGCAGGTGGAGGGGGAGGTGGAGAACAGACCGGTGCCAGCTGCAGCACCGAGAGACAGCACCAGACCGGCTCACAACAGGAGGAGGGGACCGCCTAGCGACTTCGAGCAGGCCATGGTCAGCTTCATGGGGTCACACAATCCACAACCTCCACGCTGCACCATCACTGACAGTGAGAACATGTCCTTTGTCCATTCCTGTCAATCCCTGCTGGACCAGATGACCCCGGCGCAGAAGGTGGAGTACCGCCGCAGATCCCTGGACCTCATCCATGAGATCCTGTCCCGTCCAGAACAGGCTGCGGTCTACTATGGTGCGGTGCCACAACGCCACCATGCCACTGGTTATGCCAGCCACAGCCAGGCGCCACCCATGTCCCATGTTGCTGGGCCTCCCCCAGAGTCTGGGTACTGCCGCGGATCCACACATGGTCCCACATGAAGCCATGATCGCCGTTGTCTTTTGTGCTGGAGGTACAGGTAGCCCGTTGCAGCAAACACAAACACTTGCAGTGCATATACGCCCAGACAATTTTGTTTTTTAAAAACCCACCTTTTTTTAAATATTTGTTTTATTTATTTACTTTACTTCTACACCAAACCTAGTCATGTGCCTTTCCAATGATACCAAATATGACTCTCTAGCTGCCATGGATAGGGAGATAAGGGGATCCAAAGGATTCCCTATCTCCACTTGGCAGCTAGGGGTTAACTGGCCGACTGATGTCATCGCACATACGGCGATGACGTCAGTGGGTGGGGGGTGAATAATTTTGAACACAACTGTACAGTATATACTCAGATTGATTTTGACAGGAGCAAAAACTGAACGGGAGACAATTGTGGTTCTTAATTCTGATTGCTCATCAATTTCTGCGTGCAACAGCGCGCGCGTTTTTGTGCATCTTTTTTACTCACGTTATTTTTTGACGGATGAAAAAATGCGCTCGGATCGTAATACCAGCGTTAATTTACGCGCGTTAACGTTTAACGCTGCGCGCAAAAAAATTGTGCTGCGCGTACGAATTTGCGTGGAGAATGTAATAGAGCCCGAAGTCTTTATTGAAATCATGCAAAAGAAAAAGTGAAACAATGTACGCATTTGCCGTTTCCTGTTTACCAATGTCTAGTAAAGACCAACTAACAGAAGTAAAGTACAAAGAGCCTGTAATCAACATTCACTGTGGTTTTTGTTTCACCTCTGCTGCTTTCCAGCCCATTTTTCTTTTAATTACTTCAAACCAATCCCACACTAACAGGTTTTGTGGGAAGAAAGTCTTAATTACCTAAAACTTCTGACCTCCTGCACGGCTATAATGTTTTTAATGACACTAGTGATATTTATGTCTTTTGTAACGATAATCAAAAGTTGCCCTCATCAGAAAAGAGGACATTGGACCACTGAGCAACAGACCAGGTCTGTTTTTCTTTAGCCCAGGTAAGACGCTTCTGGCGTTGTTTGTTGTTCAGGAGCGGCTTGACAAGAGGAATACGACATTTGAAGCCCATGTCCAGGATCCGTCTGTGTGTGGTGGCTCTTTATGCACTGACTCCAGCCTCAGTCCACTCCTTGTGAAAGTCCCCAACACTTTTGAATGGCCTTTTCCTGACAATCCTTTCCAGGCTGCGGTCATCCCGCTGCTTGTGCACCTTTTTCTTCCACACTTTTACCTTCCATATAAACTTTCTATTAATGTGCTTTGATACAGCACTTTGGGAACATCCAACTTCTTTTGCAATTACCTTTTGAGGCTTTCCCTCACCCCTTATAGAGGGTGTCAATGATGGTTTTCTGCACAACTGTCAGGTCAGCAGTCTTTCCCATGATTGTGATTCCTACTGAGCCAGATTGAGAGACCATCTAAAGGCTCAGGAACCCTTTGCAGGTGTTATGGCTTAATTAGCTGATTAGAGTGGGACACTTTGAGCCTAGAATATTGCACCTTTTAACAATATTCTAATTTTTTGAGATTATGGATTTGGGGTTTTCATGAGCTGTAAGCCATAATCACCACAGTTATGACAAATCACGGCTTGAACTATCTCATATATTAGTTTCACCTTTTAAGTTGCATTACTGAAATAAATGAACTTTTCACAATATTCGAATTTTTCGAGTTTCGCCTGTATATACAGTATATATATATATAAAAAACAGAATTGAAATAAGACAGAAGGTTTTGCATTTCCTAAACATAAAACACGCAGTTTATGCATGAGAATTATTAAAATAGAAATTATCCTCAGAAATTGGAGAAATGTCACAAGGGTTATATGAGACAAATGAATTAGAGGATGAAATGCATGGGTCAGTTCACTGTCTTCCTTGTCAATTATAAGTGTTAATATGTTTACTGGAAAAGTTATATTAAAGGTCAATATACAACCTTCTCTTTCCCTTTTATAGAGGAAGTTTATTTTTTTATTTTTAATTTAACCAAAACAATCATTTAATCTGAATAACAGAAAGAAACTTGAATAAACAAAAAGTTGGAATTCCGCCCCTGTGGACCAATTCTTTCTTCGCGTTAAGAGATCTTTAAATCCTGATGGTTTAGGCCTTGTTCATTCCAAGTGCGGAGCAGGTGCAGAGCAGAGCAGTTGCAGACCAGATCAAAACTGCGTCCAATGTATTCCAATGGTATTTTTTGCTCCAGTTCACATTGCTGCGTGCAGATCCAGAGCAGGTGGAAAAATTGCAGCAAGCCCTATTTTACCTGCTCTGGACCTGCTCTGGAAAGCATCAAAAACGCATCAAAAACACGGCAAGAATGCAACGCAATGCAATTCAATTAAAAAAACTAACCATAAAGCAAAAAAATTCTCAAAGTTATTCAAAGAGCTCCGAATTGGGGCCGAAAGGTAACCGAACGCTGAAATTCAGAGTACAGTTACCTTTCCTGGCCATTCGGCTATTCAGAGAACAGGCAATTCGCCATATCCTGCACATACGGTGCCTGTTCGAGGGCAGTGAAATCCCCAAAGAGAAGCAATGCTTCGTCTATTCAGAGAGCAAAATCCAGCAGTGAAAAGTTGCCGAATTGCCCTGCAGTTCGGTGGTTTCATTCAACAGGTCTATTCAGGCGAATCCCATAGGCTTCAATGTTAAAAATATTCCCGTTTTATTCCAATGTCTAATAAACCGTTGATTATAATATTCTTCAGTAAAAAGTCCCTTTATTTAAAGATTTTTTAGATCTTTTAAGCATTTTTCGTGATTTGTTTTTTCAAAAAACTTTTTTCCGATTATTTTAAAAAAAATTTTTAAACTTTTCTTATTTTTTCTGTAACAGCCCTTTTTATTATCATTCATTGGATCTTATATGTAAATTTCAGACATTTTCGTTCCGTAGTTTCTTTGCAAACAGTGTTTCATTTTTCAACCAATCAAGCGAACTGTTTTTTTTTCTCACTCCATTCGTCTGCGGTGGCAGCTTTTTCCGGCGGCTGCTCTGCGCTCTGATCGGCTCCTATTCGGGTTTCTCCGGCGTGTTCGGCGGGGTTAATCCAGATGTTTTTGCGGGTTTCCGGTGTGCCTTCGCAGGGTTTTGCGGTGAGTTTTCGGTGGGTTTGCAGTGTTTTTTTCCTGCACTACGACAGCCCTGTGGTGCTTGCTGAATACACCGCAGGGTCGCTGAAATGGGATCGCCAAATCAAACCGAATTGAGGAGAATGAAAAGTCACCGAACGTGCGGTGACTTTTCGATTCTTTTGAATAACCCTGTATGGTCATCTGTCATGAATTAATCTTCCTTGGTCACTTCCTTTCTGTGGAAAAAGTTGACCTTGTGATCTGGAGAGTAGGGATGGGCTGCCGGTAGACTTGTGCACTGATTTTATTTTTTTTCGGTTCGGTTCGTTTGGATTTTGTAAATTTTCGTTTCGGCTGATTTCCGTTTCGGTTTGGTTCGTTTCGGTTCATTTTTCGTATAGACTTTTTTTTCATGATTTCGGAAATTTTCGTGTTTTTCGGGAACATCTGTTCTCCTCGTTTCAAAGTGTCTGTTTGTTTTGACGTAAACTAATGTTTTTTCGGATCCGATATTTCTGTCGATACGATAATTCTGTCGATACGATAATTCTGCCGATATGATAATTCTGCCATTGAGATTTCTCATGTTTTACAAGAAGGATTCATTGAGATTTCTCATGTTTTACAAGAAGGATACATTGAGATTTCTCTGGTTTCCTGGGAAGGATACATTGAGATTTCTCTGGTTTCCCGGGAAGGATACATTGAGATTTCTCATGTTTTACAAGAAGGATACATTGAGATTTCTCTGGTTTCCCGAGAAGGATACATTGAGATTTCTCTGGTTTTCCAGGAAGGATACATTGAGATGGGAATGATACAAAATTAAAGAATCAGTGATATAACTGAAACATACGATGTCCGAAATTACTGAAATGGAACCGAAATCAGGAATGGAACGAAAATGAATTTCGATTTTACACTCTAGTCCATTCGAAAATTCTGAAAAGTTTTAATTTCGGCTCGGAAATTTGTTCGGATCTGCCTTGTTTCGGATCCGAAAAGTTTCGGAAAATCGGCCGATTCCGAATGCACGAATCGGGAAATTTTGTGGAAATTCTGAAACCCGAAACGCACATCCCTAGCTGCCGGTTCGAATCTGTTCTAAGTTCGATACGAACAACGGCAGTTCGAAAATTTGCGAACTTCGAACTTTTTTGGGCATGAGAAAAAAGGTTGACAAAAAAAAAATATTTTTCTTTAACCCCTTAGTGACCGGGCGGTTTTACACAAATCCGTCTTTTAGTGACCGCTGCTGTTTTTACGTTTCTGCGCTGTTAGTGTTTAGGTCAAATTCTCCTCTTACTCGTTTATTCAACCCACACATATTATACACCCTTTTTCCCGCCATTAAATGGACTTTCTAGAAATACCATTATTTCCATCATATCGAATAATTTACTATAAAAAAAAATATGAAATATGAGGAAAAAAATGATAAAAACAAACTTTTTTGTAATTTAATCCCCAAAATCTACAACCACCCAAAACAACCCCAGCTAAATAGGTTTAAAATTTTGTCCCGAGACTAGAAATACCCAATTTTTACATGCGTTTGCTTTTTAACCCCTTCACTGCTGAGACAGTTCACCTATGTGCGCTGCGCTCATTCTGACCATTTTGTGCTATTTATTTTTAGATGACAGCCTAGGTCCTATTTAATTAAACTCCCCCCAGACAAAAAAACTTTAAAAAAAAACACATTTTTTTATTTTATTTAATTTTTTTATTATTATTTTTTATTTAATTTAATTTTTTATTTTTTTTAAAACCAAACCTGGTCATGTTTGGTGTCATTTGAAAGGCCATAATCAGGCCTTTCAAATGATGGCAAATATGACCATCTAGCTGCCATGGATCGGGAGATAAAGGGATCATTAGGATCCCCTTATCTCTACATGGCAGCTAGAGGGTCAACTGGCCCACTGACATCCTCACACATATGGTGAGGTTGTCAGTGGGTGGGGGGGGACCTGGAGGCTTGGCTGACATCCAAGATGTCAGCCCCCCTCCAGGTTTGAATCGCGTTTTGGCGCCAATTGGCGCCGCAACGTGATCCGGCGGAAAAATGGTTAATGCCATACACCGCTGGAAAGGGGAGGCTCTCCCCTCTCCAGCGGTGCAAACGACATCTCCCTAGCTTCAATGGTTGGGGAGATAGAGGGCTCCCCTCCATTGAAAAGCATGGGGACGCCTGCTGATGACGTCACCACGCAGCGTGGCGACGTCATCAGCCTCGCCTGCCCATGTAAATCACATGGGCAGGCTTCCTCCCTGCCAGATCGCCGTGGGATCCGGCGAGGGAGGTGAGTATCGGGCGGGAGGGGGATTAGGCGCCGCTGACGTACCCTGTACGTCCGCGGGTCTAAGGGAGACCCGAGTTCAGGACGTACAGGGTACGTCAGAGGTCCTTAAGGGGTTAAAAATGCTTAAAAAACCCTGAATAATCTAAAAATAAAGACACTCTTAGCTGCAGAATATTATAAGCATCGGTTTGGTAGATATTGAATTAAAACGGGAATATTTTTAACATTGAAGCCTATGGGGTAAATCATTTCCCACACCTTTTCAACATTGAAGCCTATGGGATTCAACATTTCCCACACCTTTAACATTGAAGCCTATGGGGTAAAACATTTCCCACACCTTTAACATTGAAGCCTATTGTATTCAACATTTCCCACACCTTTTTTAACATTTGAAATGAACTATTAAATGGATATTGACTAACTATCGAATTCAAAATGAACTATCAAATGGATATCGACTATCAAATTTGAAATGAACTATCAAATGGATATCGAATAACTATTGAATTAGAAATGAACTATTGAATGGATATCGACTAACTATTGAATTTGAAATGAACCATCAAATGGTTCTTTATTAGGTAAACCTTGCTAGTACCGGGTTGGACCCCCTCTTGCCTTCCAAACTGCCTTAATTCTTCGTGGCAAGGATTCAACAGGGTGTTGGAAACATTCATCAGAGATTTTGGTCCTTATTGACATGATAGCATCACGCAGTTGATGCAGATTTGTCTGCGGCACATCCATGTTGCTAATCTCCCTTTTAACCACATCCCAAAGGTGCTCTATTGGATTGAGAGCTGGTGACTGTGCAGGCCATTTGAGTACAGTGAACTCATTGTCATGTTCAAGAAACCAGTTTGAGATGATTTGAGCTTTGTGACAAGGTGCATTATCCTGCTGGAGGTAGCCGTCAGAAGATAGGCACACTGTGGTCATAAAGGGATGGACATGGTCACCAACAATACTCAGGTAGGCTGTGATGTTTAAACGATGTTCAATTTGTACTAAGGGGCACAAAGTCTGACGAAAAATTATTCCCCACACCATTACACCATCACCACCAGCCTGAACTGTTGATACAAGGCAAGATGGATCCATGCTTTCATGTTGTTTATGCCAAATTCTGACCCAACCATCTGAATGTCTCAGCTGAAATTGAGACTCATTAGACCAGGCAACGTTTCTCCAATCTTCTATTGTCCAATTTTGGTGAGCTTGTTAGTTCAAAGTCACTTAAATCCCCTTTCTTCCTTATTCTGATGCTTGGTTTGAACTTCAGGAAGTCGTCTTCACTACATCTAGATGCCAAAATGCATTGAGTTGCTGCCATATGATTGGCTGATTACCAATTTGTGTCACCAAGCAATTGAACCGGTGTACCTAATAAAGTGGCCGTTGATTTTATTTGTGTGTGTATATATATCTATTCTCATCCTGCTTGACCTCTCGGCTGCTTTTGACACTGTTGACCACCCCCTCCTTCTACAGACCCTCAACTCTCTGGGTCTCGGTGACACTGCACTTGCTTGGGTTGACTCCTATTTATCCAACAGGTCCTTCTGTGTGTCCTTTGCTCGTAACTCCTCCTCTTCATTGCCTCTATCTGTTGGTGTACCTCAAGGCTCTGTCCTTGGTCCTCTGCTCTTTTCCATCTACACCTCCTCCCTGGGCAAAATCATCAACAGCTTTGGCTTTAATTACCACCTCTACGCTGATGACACTCAGATCTACCTCTCTACCCCTGATCTCTCTCCCCCTGTCCTTTCAAAAGTCAGTGACTGTTTATCTGGCATCTCCTCCTGGATGGCCTCCCACCACCTAAAGATCAACATGTCAAAGACTGAGCTCCTACTTATTCCTCCCTCCAATGCCTCCCCACCTCCTGACTTCTCTATCACGGTGGAGGGTATCACCATCTCCCCATCAAACCAAGTTCGCTGTCTTGGAGTTACACTTGACTCTGCTCTTTCCTTCATCCCCCACATCAAGTCTCTTTCCTCCTCCTGCCGATACCAACTGCGTAATATTTCCAGAATTCGGCCATTTCTTACCGCTGTCACCACAAAACAACTCATACACGCCCTGGTAATCTCCCGACTCGACTATTGCAATAATCTCTTATCTGGCCTCCCTCTGTCCCGCCTCTCCCCCCTACAATCCATCCTGAACGCCTCCGCCAGGCTAATTCACCTCACCCGCCGCTCTGTCTCTGCCGCTCCCCTCTGCGAGTCCCTTCACTGGCTCCCCATCCACTGCAGAATTAAGTTCAAAATCCTTATCCTTACCTACAAAACCCTCACTAACTCAGCTCCCCACTACCTGTCCTCACTAATCACCAAATACACCCCAGCCCGCTCCCTAAGGTCAAACAGTGACCTGCGCCTAGCTTCTCCCCGCATCACCTCTTCCCATGATAGACTGCAGGATTTCTCACGCGCAGCCCCCACTCTCTGGAACGCTCTCCTCGTACTGTCAGACTTTCCCCTAACTTCTCTTCCTTCAAACGCTCCCTTAAAACGTTCCTATTTAGGGAAGCCTACGACCCAACTCACTGACGCAACCATCAATCACTCTCACCTTACAGTCCTCTCCTCCTGTTTCCAACCCCAACCCTCCTAGATTGTGAGTTCCTACGGGAATAGGGCCCTCATCTCCTCCTGTACTGTTTGTCAAATGTTGTTCAATGTATTGTAACCCTGTCTATACTGTGCCTATTGTACAGCGCTGCGGAATATGCTGGCGCTTTATAAATAAAGGATAATAATAATAATATATATATATATATACATACAGTATACATATATATAATATATAATACATATATGAATATTATAAGTTAAAAAAACAAAATCCCACAGGTAACCTGACATCCTTAACCTACAATCATATATATATATCATTAGATGATAAGAAATGTTTTGATATATAGCTACTGAATAAATATTGCATGAAGACAAACTCAACTGTCTTTCAAAGATAAGATATTTACTCTTATTTTCCTTTAGCAAAAAGTCCCTCATTAAAAAAAGCAGCCTATGAAAGCAAAATTGAGACACAGACAACCAAAAACAAAATGTTGATATGACTAGACTGAGATTTTGTTGCATTTCATTTTGGAATTCCAATCACTACCCCATAATGTAAGGCTCAATGGTCTTGCATTTCAGTTGGAACCATGTGCAGAAATGGAGGTCATCAATGGGGCATAATACAACTTGAAAGGCTTAGTGGTGGTATCGGACTCCTATTAAATAGTTTCATGGATACAGGCTAGGGGAAATGAAAATTAAACTAGCTATACACAACTTTGAGTCAGAGTTTTTGACAGATGAATGTGCCAAGATCAAAAGGAACCCAATATTATGCATATCCAATGGCAGCCAGAAATAAAGTTTGAAAAGCAGATAAGCAAAGAAAGTAAAAACGAGGATAACTTGTACATTAAATATTCTTTAGCCTCTTCACTACCACCTATATCTATACAATTTTCCTTGGAAAACATTAAATATATAAATTGTCCTATTTACCTCATTTACATTTTTTTTTTAAAACAAAATTCATGTTTTTCCAAATTCTCATTTAGATCTCACCTTGTATTACTTTAGAAAAGCTACAAGCCCATCCACATTATAACAAAAATAGTACAAAACAAACTTTACTGGTGCATTACAGCAGCCAGGGAGAGGGCAGAATACAGGGAGAGCTGTGAGGTCACTCACTGCTTACAAGAATAAGATTAATTGAGTTAAAGTTACTGTAAATCCCTGTACAGTACAGATACTGGGTGTTACTGTAATGTCCATATGCAGGCATTATGCCACATACAGATATTATCTTTATATTCTATTGCTAATTTTAAAAGCTGCAACAAAAGCAATTGGTAATTGAAGTGATGATCATGTTTGAAGTGTTCAATTTAGTTTGGTTTAGCTAGGTTTTATTAAAATGTGATAGAATACTGAAAACTAATAAAGATCCACCAAAAGAAGAGTATGTGAGAACAAAGATACACCTGATGAAAAAAAAATAATAACAAACATACAAATTGTTGAACGTTTTTCTGTTCTTGCAAGTATTACATTTCTAAATATACTGAGTTTATTGCAGCGTGCCTCCTAAATGTATCTTAAAGGCAAATCCGTCTTTGATGATTCAGTGAACATTTGCTAACTGAGGCTACGATTCTTGCAAAACGTCTCCTGTATCCATGTCATCTGAAATTTGTACCTTGGGGTTCAGTGATAAACCAGAAAATAGCAATGATGATGCGAGAGCATAAAATAAGGACCCTATGCAAGATACACTAAATTGCCGAAAGTATTCGCTCACCTGCCTTGACTCGCATATGGATGGGTGAGCGAATACTTTTGGCAATATAGTGTATATCCAATACTAAGGAGGTTATTCAGAGAGCATCGAAATGTCGCCGACATTTCGGTGCTCTCTTGTTCCCTGCACTTCTGGGAATCAAAGCTCGTCCACCGTGCTGTGAATTCAGCATTGACCACAGGGTCCCCGGAGTGCAGGGAAGACCTGCCGCAAACGCGCCGAACACCCACCGAAAACCCAATGGAACCGCCGCAAAATACAAGCCGAACACATCAGAAAAAGCCGACAAGCCACCGATCACAGTGCAGACCAGCCGTCGGAAAAAGCTGACAAGCTGATGAACGGGTAAAAAAAAAAAAAAACAATATGCTTGAAAGTGTCAAAATTTATATGCTGTTTGCAAAAAAACTACTGAATCAAAATGCCTGGAATTTACATATAAGATCCAACGAATGATAATAAAAAGTTCTGTTATAGACAAAGAAAAATCGTTTTTTAAAAAAACAGGAAAAAAAATTGCTGAAAAAATACCGAAAAATGTCTAAAAGATCCTAAAAAAAAAATCAATAAATAAAGAGACTTTTTAGTGCAGATTTTAAATAATAAAAAGTCAATTAGATATTGGGTAAAAACTGAAATATTTTTAACATTGAAGCCTAGGGGGTTCGTCCGAATAAACCTGCCGAATGAAACCGCCGAACAGTGGGGCGCTTCGGCAACTTTTCTCTGCTGTTTGGTATCTCTGAATAGATTAACCATTGCTTCTCTATGGGGATTTCACTGCCATCGAACAGCAAAGTATTTGCTGGCAGTTTTCCAAAATTTGACAAACTGCCTGCTCTCTCTGAATAACCCCTTAAATAATATACTCTTCCCAAAATGTCCAAAAATTGGGCTTTCTAGACACCACACGAGATATAAGTACCTATTAGTGAAAAAACTCTTTTTTCCCCTTTATAAAAGCAATAACAGGCTTACTATTTTTTATTATAACTAGAAAGACATGTTTTATTCAATCAGGATTGGCTACACTGGAGCCTTTGCAGATCATCCGAAGAGTTCTAAGAGCTACAGCATGAGAACTAAATCTCTCTCTGATTGCTAATTATACTTCCTCGCAACTGCAGGAGTTGAGACCGCAACAGTGCTAAGAGGATTATTAACTCCTTCACTATTGCGAAGGTAAAATATTATTACAAGGCACGGTTCTTATCTTTCAATGAGTTCCTTTCTATTTCATTTATTATGTTGCTTTAAAAACCAAAAGGTATCATTTTGTGAAGGTAAGAGAATATCTTTTTACTTGACAGCATATTATAAGAATCATTTCTTTTACTGAAAAGAATCTTTTTAGAGTGAAATTGCATGATGACATTCCTTGGTAAATCTGACACAATTATCCTCACACTCTGCTACAGAGCAGATCAATTCACACATCTATCAAACCCTGTATTTAAGGTATTATTCCATACATATATAGGTCACAGAGGTACATTAGGTGCACACTGTGCCACGGGTATTCATCTGGAGACATGCTGTGAATCCATCTTTGAAAAAAATGATACTTTTGTCTCTGGCAATATTGATTTAATGACATAGCTGAATATTCTCTTAGCTGCTATATACAGAATTCTAACTGTATAATGGAATGTAACAGGTCAATATATTAGTCCTAGTGAAAACAGTGAAGTAATAATTGAGAGTTTTGGCAGGAAACTGACTGAAACACAATGTATCATGTATTTTTTTTCCCCCGGATGAAAAACCTTTTTAATTGGGCAAACTATTACATTCTTCACGCAAACGTTAACGTGTGCACAAAACGCATTAACGCGAGGGGCAACCCTTTGCGCACAACGTTCTATTACAATGTCCGCGCAAAAATGATGGACTCGCGTCAAAACATACGAATCTTGTGTGCAGTCCGCACAAAAATGACTGACTCGCGTCAAAACGTACGAATGTTGTGCGCACTCCGCACAAAAATGACGGACTCGCGTCAAAACGTACGAATGTTGTGCGCACTTCACACAAAAATTACGGACTCGCGTTGAAAATTACATTGCGCTCACTGATTTCTGCGCGAAACGGTACTTTGCGTGCGGTTTTACGGGTGCAATTTCCCGACGGATGAAAAAATGTGCGAGGAATGTAATTGAAACGGTGAGTTTCGTGCATTAACGTTTAACTCTTCGTGCAAAAAAACACGCGTTTAGCGTGCGTTTTTGCATTAAGAATGTAATAGGGCCCTAGATGGGCCAAAAGGTTCTTATCTGCAGACTGGCAGAAGAATAGTTAGAGTCCCCTGCAAAGGCATGGGTAATCAATGGCACTTGAGGTTTGGCAGGATCAGAGGGTACATGAAAGCTGGGAGGCAGCGACGGTAGATAGAAGAGATGGAAGTCAAGACAGGTAGCTGTGCACTGCACACAGGTCAAAGGCAACTGATGGACTTCAATGCAAAAGCACTCACCCTAGGGTGGAGTGCACCTATAAAGGAGGCTCAGGCCCAGCCCACACCTGAGGATTGGGAAGCACAAGAAAAATCTGGCGTGGACTCCTGATCTCCTGGACATGAGAGAAAACAGGGGGAAAATCCGGTCTGGAATGAACATGAAAAAGTTTGCCAGAGTCATATATTATGTAGCAGCACCAGATTTGGGCTACTTACGGTGTCGGCGGCGAGGGCTGCGACAAGGACATGCAAAAGACACAGCTCAACTTAGTTAGGAATAGTTAGTTACTATTCCCTTCACAATTAGAGGGTTAAACTCTAATGGGCACTGCTCGCTCAGGATAAATAAATGGTTTAAACCTTTATCACATATATCTGTATAATAAAATGAAGACCGTGGCCCTAGACGATGATGCATACTAAGTGTCCAAAGTGGAGGCGTGAGCCAAGGTTCCAATAGAAAATAGAGCTCTATTTATAAAAAAATCAATAAAGAGCCTTGATAAATGCCTGAAGAAGATGAAACAATTGTCAAAAATGCTCAGAGTTTATAAATGCCTGTTGGTCCAACACGTCTGTGTATCTGCAGGTGTAGGGTACAGTCGGTGATTCTCAATAATTCTTTGCACAGTGGGTTCTTCTGTCTTTATGGCCTCTATTTCTCCTTACCTCAAAGATAAGAGCAAGAAAGTTTATTCTTGAGTATAATTATTGAGAATCACCGACTGTACCCTACACCTGCGGATACACAGACGTGTAGGACCAACAGGCATTTATAAACTCTGAGCATTTTTGACAATTGGTTCATCTTCTTCAGGCATTTATCAAGGCTCTTTATTGATTTTTGTATAAATAGAGCTCTATTTTCTATTGGAACCTTGACTCACGCATCCACTTTGGACACTTTGTATGCATCATCGTCTAGGGCCACGGTCTTCATTTTATTATACAGATATATGAGATAAAGATTTAAACCATTTATTTATCCTGAGCGAGCAGCGCCCATTAGAGTTTAAACCTCTAATTTCAAATATCCCTTGACAATTCAGCAAAGCATTGTTTTCATAGGCGTGCGCACGGGGTGTGCCGGGGGCCGGCATTAGGGTGTACCCGCAGAACACTCTGGGTCATGGCTGGCTGCATCCTATGGATAGCCGCCGGGACCGTTCATTTCCGCAGGCCTGGCGGCAGCCTCTGCTTCCCTGGTGGTCCGGGGGCTGTGGGGTGCTGCATTGCGGTCTGTGCTTCGCGCATAGACTGCAGAGCATGTCCCACAGTGAGTGACTGGACACGGGCACCGGCGATCGATGATGACCTGTCACCTGACCGCCGGCGCTCAATGACTGTGTCAGAGCGCCGGCAGTCAGGTCATCAGCGATCGCCGGTGCTCGTGTCCAGTCACACACTGAGGGACGTGCTTTGCTGGTCTGTGCGCGAAGCACAGACCGCAATGCAGCACCCCACAGCCACCGGACCACCAGGGAATGTGTGGTGTATATGAGCTTATCACATAATCTACAGCAATAAAAACCCCAGCAAAGTACGGTGTGTATGAGCGTATCACAGAATCCACAGCAATAAAACCGCCAATGTGCAGTGTGTATGAGCCTATTACTGGGGGTTTTATTGCAGTGGATTCTGTGATATGCTCATACACACTGCACATTACTGGGGGTTTTATTGCAGTGGATTCTGTGATATGCTCATACACACTGCACATTACTGGGGGTTTTATTGCTGTGGATTCTGTGTTGACTGCACTGTATGGCTCTGTGTGTGTGTGTAAATGTGTGTATTTGTCTTTAAACAGGCTGCTGTGTGTAAAATTCAGCACCTGTGTCCTTGTCTCAGCCCGGCGTTGCCCCCTTGCCCTGCATCCAAAAGGCTGGTATTGCTCCTAGAATTGCCAAAATGTCTTCTGCCTGCACTCCACAAAGTATGAATAGTGAATAAAGCATCATGAGATACAGGTAGGAGACTAAATATTGGTGCTTGGCAGCAAGAGGATAACCTCCCTGGCGGTCCAATTTTGACATTTTTATGTCAAAATCGGTGCATTTATTCAGCCCCCTGGCAGTATATATATATATATATATATTTTGTGTGTGTTTGAACTTTTGGGTTCACACCCTAATACAATAGGCTGCGCACGCCTATGATTGTTTTCTGTTTTCTAAACTCTATAGGCAGCAGCACGCCAGCCATTAGATCACTGGATTCCCAGGAAAGCCACCACTGTAGGGCACCTACCCAAATCCTATTCCCTTCACAATTACTGATATTCAATAGGACATTTCTAGGTAATAAAACAGACCCTATGCCCGATACTGTATGATGAAGGACACCATTCAGTATCTAGAAAGTTTCATCCCAATAACATTTTGAAGATAAGTGTAAAATTGTAAATTGTGTCAGTTTACATTATTTTATCTCACAGTATCAATCTGTACACAAAGTATTATTTCGTGATTCTTTTTAAGTATTACTAAACATCCCATTTTTCAAAAATGAATTCTGCTAATATTGATGGCAAATTGATTAAAGATCATTTACAAAAACATTGATGTTCCCCTCACTTGATGACAAGCAGGCTGTGTTGAGCTGACAGGTTTAAACAGAGAGGAAATACACTGTGGTCACAGGATTTTCATTGACTACTTTGTGATGGTGAGTAAGAAATTTAATTGAACCTTAAGATGTTATAAATAGTTTCATGAATATCTAATGTACAATTTGTACTCGACACATGTTCTTCGGTTTGATAATGAAGGTTTTAAAAATAATTAAGTGTGGTACTTTGACAGATGATTAAATCTGCAACTGTGCAACTTGAAATATGTATAAAATGCATTTTAATTTTTTTTAAATTGTTTCCATGGAAGAACATGTTATTGAATACGATTAAAATGTAAATTAATACAGTTCCTGATTCTAATCCAATCTGTATGCATACGATTAATAATGAGCTACTGAGGATTATTATTTTTATTTCTTTTATAAGAGTACTTGCTTATTTTAAGTTACAAAATTCATCAAAGTGTTTTTCTATTACGTGGAGTCAATGTCCAGTAAATAAAGTACACTGAAAAAACCTGTAAGCAGATCTATCAACTGAAAAGGGAAGGAAATAATCTACAAGGTTTAAATATAGTGTGGGATGAGCAACTGGAATATTTTTGTCAAAATTCGAGGAAACCTAAGGAATGAACGTAGTAGTTTAATTTTTTTCCACATTTAGGGCAATATTACAATCTTAACGCTAATGTTAGCGCTCGGCTAGGTGAGCGTTAACGTTAGTATAAGCGTTCCTAGCGCAGGCCACTCATATTGCAATCCGAACGCTAACTAGTTAAAAATCCCAATAGCACACTGGAGATTGTTGATTTTTTTACGATCTTTTAGGCATTTTTCAGGATTTTTTCTTTTTTTTTTTTTAAAAAAAGCATTTTTTCTTTTTTCTGTACCAGACCTTCTTATTATCATTCATAGGACCTAATATGTAAATTTCAGGCGTTTTTGTTCAGTAGTTTTTCTGCAGAGTTTAAATTTTGACACTTTCAATCATATATATTGTATATAGTTTTTTTACCCCGTTCATCAGCTTGTCGGCTTTTTCCCTGCGGCTGGTCTGCACTGTGATCAGCGGCTTGGCGGCTTTTTTCCAGCATGTTCGGCGTGTTTATTGCAGCATTTTCGGTGGGTTTTCAGTGGGTTTTCGGCAGGTTTGGTGTGGGTTTGAGGCGGGTTTTCCCTGCACTACGGGGACCCTGCAGTGAATGCTGAATTCACCGCAGGGTGGGGAACTTTGATTCCCCAAAATGCAGGGAAGTGCGAGGATCGAGAGAGCACCGAAATGTCGCGACATTTCGCTGCTCTCTGTATAACCCCCGTAGATAACCCCAGGAAAGGGCAAAAGGAGGAAATACCTAAACGGAAAACTGGTCTCTATAATGCCTAGGTTACAAAACTACTGAAAGGGTAATCAGAATAACAAGCCAATTTCAGAAATCCAGAGACACACATAAACAAGAAACAAAGCTAAGGTCAAAATAGCAGGAGAGAAAAAAAAAGGGTCAGAGACAGAGATGGGTCGAATTACAGAGGGACAATCATATAGCATGCACTAACTGGTATCAGGAATCCATGCCGGCAATGAGCAGGTGATTCTGTAAAGTTATATAGCCCTCGAAGTTGATGGCATCACTCTGAGTCATGAGAGTGAAGCTTGGATCTGGCAGAGCTCTGATGATGCAGATGGGAATTTGTTTATAAATTCAAGGCTGATAGCAACGTGTTGCGTCAGAATTGCCATCAACTTCTGAATGTTGCGAGATCCAACGCCTAGCCATCACAGAGGCACACTGAGCAGGATCAGAGGTAGAAAACAGTGCTTCATTTCTGACACAATGGCTCTCAATGGGCTCACATTGAGAACCATTGGATTGGCTTGATGCTCAATCAAGCTTCCAGTCTCCCGCTAGGGATGTGCACGGCTGCAAAAATTGTTTTGTTTAGTTAAGTTTTTAAATAATTTTGTTTTTGGAATTTCGTAACTAATTTCATTTCGTATTTCGTTTCGTTTCGTTTTGGATCGATTTGAAATTTTCGAATTTCATATATCAGTTCGATAGTTGATATCAATTTGAATTTTGGATCACTAAATAAAACCCCAATTAATCAAATTTTGCTGTTAAAAGAAAAGCTAGGGTTAAATTTTAAGCTGTGTCACAGATTTAGTATATGAGGCAAATTAAACAGTGAAACAAAATTAATTTATTTCATAATGTCCTTTGCTGACTATTACTTGTATTTAAGATCAATTCGATAGTTGATATCAATTTGATAGTTCATTTCAAATTCAATAGTTGATATCAATTATTCAAATTTTTCTTTTATGATGATGACACAGTGGTACCAGCTGGGTGGAGTAGAGGTAACATCACTGCTCTGCGTGGAGAGAGCCTGTGGAGACATGGGTTCGATCCTGACAAGCACCTCTCCAGTAAGTGTCCTTGGGCAAGACACCTAATATACATACTCGTGACCCAGGACATACTTGAAAACGAGAGAAATCTCAATGTATCCTTCCTGGTAAAATACTTTCTCAAAACTAAAACAAAAAAAACAACCAAATAAATTCGTTATATACTATTTCATTTCGTTTCGAATTCATATCATATTGATTCGTTATTCGGAAGTTCTTCCGAACTACGAATTATCAAATTTCGTTACAAATTCCAAATTTTTCCGAAACGAATGCACATCTCTACCTCCCGCCAGTCATGAGACAGCTATGGTTTGGCAGGAAGCTCATTACATCTGGCCAACACTGCCGAAAGAGCAAAGCATTGGATCTAAGATGACCTTTTAAAAAGACTAAATGATGAATTTAAAAGAGTTAACACTTGTTTCGAAATACAGTCGCCTGTTTTTAAATATTTATATAGAAATCAAGCATTTTGTTTAGAAATAGAAAACACGAAATTCCTTATTTAGGTTACATGTCACAAAATGTATTCGTCCTGATAAACAGTTGTCGCTATGCTCCACACCAGAAACCTGTAGAGATATGAATAAGCAAGTATTTATAACATTTACATGAAAACTGCCATCAATAATAATAGGAAAGCTCTTTAAATGTCACTTATCAAGATATTCAAAAAATATGTATAATATGTTCTTTGAGCTTTGGAGTTATCTCTCCAAACGAATGTATGGTACACTCTTTGTATTTTTGTGATGTTAGCGCAACACCAATGAGGACATAAATAACAAGGGGCTCGATTTAATTCTATCGGGCGAGATTTATAAAAGATATTGACTGCTTGTGGCTTTTTTTTTTTTAAAAAAATATCAGTTGAAAAAAATTAGGCCGAGACAAATTCTGAAAAATTTGAAAATGCAAGGAACGGATAGACCTTCCATGTTTCGCTGTATTACTGTAAATTCCAGACTTGCGCTTTCAATATTAAATCCTGGACATGCGTGTTGTAATCTAAAGTCCCACAAACACGGGTCTTACTGTAAACCCCGCAAATGCACGTCTTCTTGTAAATCCAGTAAACACGGTCTTACTGTAAATCTCATAAATGCAAGTCTTACTCTGAATCCTAGACTTGTGCATTTTTACTGTAACAGTGGAAATATTACAGTATGGAATTGAAGGTGGTAAATATAACAGTGGAATATTGAAGTACCGACTTAAGTGTTATACATTTAATAAACAGACTTGTAACTATTACAGTCTAAATGTTATTGTACAGACCTGCGAGAATTAAACTTACAGTACTGAGGTTGTGTGTTATTGTAAATGCAGATCTTATTTAGGAACGTGCGGATGCCATCACAGCAGTAGCATTGTTTACCATTATTCCCCTTTGTTTAATGCAACATCACCTGCCCTGTTGAAAGTTGTTTCTCTGGATATTTAAAATTCACCATCAAAATATTGGTAATTTTTAATTGATGTTTGCAACTATAGTGAACTTCATTGAAACATCGATGTCAGTGAATAACCCCCTATGTGTCCAAGGGAGTTAACTTATACAGAGTTACAGTACCATGATGACAGCATTGCTGGATAAAGGGCTTCATGGGCCTGGAGCTGACGATTTGAGTTTGTCTCGATCACATTCTTCTCACCTTCCATTATTCCCTTTGCCCTATTCTTCTCGCCTTCCATTGTTCCCCTGCCCCAAATATTCTATGTTGATGGCTCTTGGTAGTGACTAGAGATGGCTGCCGGTTCGAATCGGTTCGAAGTTCGATTCGAACAACGGCTTTGAAAATTCGCGACCTTCGAACTTTTCGGGACGTTCGAGGAAAGTTCGAGATAAAAAAAATCAAAAAAATTCCAGAAAATGCTTAAAAGATCCTAAAAAAATTCAAAAAATAAAAGAGACTCTTTACTGCAGAATATAATAATAAACGGTTTATTAGATATTGTATTAAAACAGCAATATTTCCCACTCATTGTTGGTCAAACATTTCCCACTCATTGTTGGTCAAACAATCCCCACTCGTTGGTGATAAAACATTTCCCATTGCTTTAAATTGCGTTTAAACATGAGCAAAAAGCGGTAAAAATGAGCTCAGCGCACAGCGGTAAAATGGCTCATCACTCAGCAGTGAAATGGTTAAAAACTGGGTTTTTCTTTTACTTTTTTTTCATTGTTTCCTGTCCCCCAGGGCAGTACCCGGACCCCCATACACCTTTTATGGCCAATATCTTGCATATATGCCCTCTTGGAGGGGACCTTAATTTTCGGACGTTCGAGCCCCATTAACTTGCATTGTGTTCGCATTGTGTTCGAGTTTGTGGTCAAACTTTTTCGGGTATTCGAGTTCAAATGTGAACCGAACACGGGGGTGTTCGGCCCATCAGTAGTAGTGACATAGTTAATTTTTCTCTGACGAATTTGGTGCTTGAGCCTGAAACTGCAGCTCCAGTAGCCCCAATGTGAATCCAGCCATGGATGACAGCAGATATTACACTGGAGACGTACAAGGCTGATTTTTATTTTGCCTATTCAAATTGGAAGATCAAAAGATGGCCACCTATTTTCCATTAGTTGCCCTAAATCAATGAGTTGCAATTTTTTGTTTATTTTTATAAACATTCAGTCAATAATTGCTTATGTAGGTATGTGTGTGTGTGTATGTGTGTCCTTCACAAAGTCCTTCAAAGCATCGCTTGTCTTTGTAACTTTGATTTTCAATTCTTTCCAATTTATAAAAATGCCATCTGTTGCGGAACCTAATTTTGTTGTAGAAATAACAAAAGAATGCAACGCAATCAATAGTTTATGGATGTGAAATGTGTTCTTTAAGACATGAGCCTAACACAACATTTTCATTCATCTTTCTTGTTTGAGATGTGTGAATTAAAGGCATAAATGTAAAAATCTGATATCCTCTAGGGTGCTGTAAACTACAAAGCACCAACTGTGATCAAACCTGTAATAAAACAACAGTATGCACGGTGAATGTCTAAACAGTTACTTCTACATATGCATAAAGTAGAATGGCGAGAATAGAGTAAATAATCAGCTCTTGCACTCGCTTCAATCTTTCGCATAGAGCCTAGGATTCATCTGCTGTCAGTTTCAAAGGCAATTTAGCATTTAAGTCAGCCAGTGCAGTGACGGCTTTTATATAGATTTATTTCCTCAAATGAAGCCATTCACGAAGCATTATCTTCTGGTAGCAACCTTATATCAAAGAGCACTTTTATTTCAGATTGCTCGACTCTCGAGTCAGATTGGACTCAGTTGTTAAACACTATCCTTCAAATTGCTTTTTGGCTTTTAAAAACAGGTTTACGTTCAGAATCCTTTCTTTGCACATTAGACCTGGAAATTTCCCGATACAAAAAAGCGTGCTGAAATTAGACATCTCATCACTCTTATATTAATCTGTAACCCTTCCATCTATCGCGAAACGCGTATGTACACTTTCTAAATAACTCCGGTCTAGAGACATTCAGCCTTTAATGTTCTGTCTCTGGACTACAATTGAGATTTCCCTTACACAAATTAGTTGTGAAATTCAGAAGTCACCACAGGCAGTCTGTTCACTTCATGCTTACATTGGCACCATGGGGAGGCCATTAAAACTAAGTATTTCATGCAGGTATTATTGAAACATGCATAATGGATACTATTACATGAGGAAAAAAATTCAGCTGCAGTGTCAGTGTGGTAGGAGACATGGAATATTACTTTTTTTTAATTTGACAATTTTTATTGTGCACAGAATAAAGTACGATGAACAGTAAAGTACATTACGCATAATGACTACAAAATAAAAGCCAACAGTTGTTTCGTACAAAAGTTTGTGTCGTGCAACATTTTTTCTTTTTTCCACAATTATGTTAATTAGCTGTCAGCTCAGTGAAAATAATCATTTTGCAGTGAGTAATCAATTAAATATAGAATTTGGGCGAAGAAATCAGTAAAAATCAAACAAAACAGTGGAGAGCCATAATGTGGTCGTGGGTATGGAAATATTAGGTTCAGCCTGTGTCAAGATGTAATGGGAGCCTAGAATGTATGTAGTATGTAAAATATGTAGATCAGAGTATGGGTTGTAATGGGTTGCGTCCTGCTACCATGTCCACAGAGTACCAAGCCGTGTATTGTATTGAGGTTCGAATTAGTGCACTCATGTGGGGATCCAATGTTGGAAAGTAGCATTGCCATGTCATGAGAAATTTATTATTACCATCTTTTTGCCTCTCCTTAGCTGATAAGCAGCAGGAGGGGCAAGGAGCTGCTCAGTAGAGCGGCTTTTGGTACATTGGTTAGGTACTCACTCTACAAAGAGGTGCCTTGAATGGACGAGTGAGTTTACGTTGCAATGGCCATTGAAACAAACTAAAACCTCCTGATAGTGTTTTGTTGTACATGGAAATACATAGAAACGAGAGCAGATGACACCTTTTTTCTCTTGTTATGTTTTATACATTTATTTATTTATTTATAAAGGATTTTACCAGGAAGGAAACATTGAGATTTCTCTGGTTTTCAAGTATGTCCTGGGTTCAAGAGCATTGAAATGTTACAGTTGTTACAGAAATACAAAGTAATAAATGCAAGATATTAAAAACAAAACACAAATATACAGATTAACACGGAAAATAAATATGTAAGTAATATAGTTACTATGTTACATGTTTACAGGTGCATTCTGTATTGAGGTGTGTTAATAGGGAGCTCTTGAGTGACTTAAGACTGGGGGAAGATTTGATGGTGTCTGGAAGGTTATTCCATAAATGCGGTGCTCTGTAGGAAAATGAGGATCGAGCCACTTTCTGGGCTGTTACTCCTGGCTGGTGCAGCCCCTCTGGTGAGTATGGGCACGATGCCATTTTTTCTGTATGTATGTATATTATGCTTGTAACACCAGTTAGTCGTTTTGCTGCTGTTCCTTTTTCCATGTTTTTGTTTTCAACGCCAAATGGTAAGTGTTTGGTGCGTGTATAAATAAAACCCACCATCTTTTTGCCTCCCCTTAGTTGATAAGCAGCAGGAGGGGCAAGGAGCTGCTCAGTAGAGCGGCTTTTGGTACATTGGTTAGGTACTCACTCTACAAAGAGGTGGCTTGAAGGGGCGAGTGAGCTTACGTTGCAATGGCCATTGAAACATATTAAAACCTCCTGATAGAAACGAGCGCAGATGACATCTTTTTTCTCTTGTTTTGTTTTATACATGAACTGGGCTGTTACTCCTGGCTGTTGCAGCCGCTCCGGTGAGTATGGGCGCGACGCCATTTTTTCTGTATGTACGTATGTACATTATGCATAATGACTACAAAATAAAAGCCAACAATTGTTTCGTACAAAAGTTTGTGTCGTGCAACATTTTTTCTTTTATCAGCAATTATGTTAATTAGCTGTCAGCTCAGTGAAAATAATCATTTTGCAGTGAGTAATCAATTAAATATAGAATTTGAGCGAAGAAATCAGTAAAAATCAAACAAACCAGTGGAGATCCATAATGTGGTCGTGGGTATGGAAATATTAGGTTCAGCCTGTGTCAAGATGTAATGGGAGCCTAGAATGTATGTAGTATGTAAAATATGTAGATCAGAGTATGGGTTGTAATGGGTTGCGTCCTGCTACCATGTCCGCCGAGTACCAAGCCGCGTATTGTATTGAGGGTCGAATTAGTGCACTCATGTGGGGATCCAATGTTCAAAAGTAGCATTGCCATGTCATGAGAAATTGATTGGTATGAGTTTCCTTATTAACCAAGGTGTGAAGCCAGTCCATGCGGAAGAGATGGTTCAATTTGGTTTGGAAGAGCATAAGAGGGATTGAAGTGGAGTGATTCCAAATTTGTAAAATCGTTCTGACCCACCGCAGCAACCAGTGACAGGAAGTGTTTGTGGTTTATTTTCAAGGAAGGGATGGGACCGAAAATGAGGAAATCTGGTGTTAGTGGTAGTGATTGTTTAGTAGTAGAGAGAGTATGTGTGTATGAACAGATGACCAGAAGCGACGCGTTACTGGACAACTCCAAAAGCAGTGATTTAAATCGGCATGTTACTTTTAATCATGCTTTTGGATGACATATGACTAGAAATAATTCCTAAGGTGCTCTATGATGAGTTGTGTTAATATTACAACTGATTGGAAAGATGCCAAAATTAACAAATATTCTGTGGTTATATTGTTACAGAGCCCTGTATAAAAGTACAGAATTGGTAAAAACAAGAAGAAAAGGAAATGATGTATGTAAAATATATTGATTGACATCACTTTATTAATTTCATTCACACTGATACACAAAATGCTGATAAAATACTCAACACAAAAATACAAGGAAATTATGTAATGGTATTTCTTAGACATTGAAAACCAATATTCAGGTCACTGAAAGTCATGTATTATATATTGATAAATAAAATCTAATTTCACTCCATAATTTAGAAAATGAACATTTTATCATGCACCCTAAGTATTTTATTGTTTCTTTGTAACACAGTCTTGAGAAATTACTTTACTGATTTATTTATATATGATATTGGTGAATTGCTGCATATTCTATATTTACATCAACATGTTACTAGCAGAGGCCAAATTACAGAGTGAGCTATTCAGAAATCAATAGTTATCCGGTGCCCTAAAGCATGAACCTTGCAATTTCACACAGGGCTCACACGGCTCTCGTTGGAGTCTTATGAATTCCAAGAGAAGATAATGGGAGCAGTGTGTGGTACCACTGCAAGTATCCCTAAGTAGCTCCTTATTATTACAAGCCATGCGGCGAGTTCAAAACTGAGCCAGTAATACTGAATCTTTAAGAATTAACAGCTTGCAAGCATTTTTCATCTTAGTAACCCCCTATTTCTGCCTTGGTCAGAATATAGCCCAACCATCCAAATCACTACGGCACTTCCAAGTATATCCACTGGAGCAGTTGATTGTGATTTAGTGGAGTCCTCTTTTTCCCACACTGTAAAGGATGCCCATTTCTCCTTTTTTGTTAAGGTCTTTTCTTTTTGGTCCATTATAAGGTATGCTCGTCGTTCATCATGCTTTTATGAGCAGGAACAGTTTTTAGAATAAGTAAATCAGTGCCTCATCATATTATTATTATCATCAACTACTCACTGGAAGCTATGACCTTGGTCCAAGTCATCCTGGTGACTTTACTGTATCTTACTTGACCCTCTCCTGTACATCAAACTAGCCAGTTATGACACATTCTTAGTCCCAACTTGCATATCTCTAGCCACCCTGTTAATAGTTGAAATATACCCTTCTTTCTGGAAACATACCTCATTATGCACACGGAAGGCTCTATTCCTATCTTGGTGTAAGCCTAACCAGAGCTGTTGTAACCAGTGTTCTTATAGTCAATGGAGTTGCTAAGTTTACAACAGCTCTGGTTATGTTTGCACAGGTACTGACGCTAATGGTGAGACCTAGGAAGGAAAAAGATCTGTGAGCCTCTTTCTCTTTGTGGCTCGCCATTAACGTCCCTATTCTGGCAGAGCTGCTGTAACAGAAGCTCAAGCTAGAATACATTTTGCTATTTTCTGATACCGTCAGTGGCAGTAGGTGTCGGCTCCTGGGATCCATAGGACTCTATGGAACACAGCGTGTCCCTGCGTGAGCTCTCTGTGATGAGCAGGCTCCATGGAAGGAGCTGCAGAAGGACACTGGAAACTAACCCAGTCTTCTGTTGCTCCTGGTCTGAGGAAGTGGTGGATCATGCCGCTTTCCAAAATGTGGGATGAGGGGTGAGTATGGGATTTTTCAATCCCTTTAGCGTAACGTGTTAAGTGATTCTGCTTTTGCAAAATCACTTAACACCAGCTTTACAAAATCGGTATTCTTTTCTGAACACCATCTTGAAACAAGAAGAACAGGTTATGTTGGAATGGCTTATTCTTCTCCTGGTAGAAGCAAATTAACAGCTCCAATACAAATTGTAAGAACTGCTAATCTACAGTAACCTGGCGATTACAACCGAGCTGTAAGCAGGGAATGGCTCGGTTGTAATATCATTGGGAGATGTTAAGCTATCAGCTGGAGCTGATGAGTCTAACGTCCCAGTTGTGACCTGGCTCAGGGTTGTAATACAGCCCAAGTACTATAGTTTTATTATATTTTTTTGAGAAAGTATTTTACCAGGAAGGATACTTTGAGATTTCTCTCGTTTTCAAGTATGTTCTGGGTGGTGAGTATGTAGCGTTAGATGTCTTGCCCAAGTGCAGTTACTGGAGAGGGATCTTGCAGGGATTCAAATCTGTGTCTCCACGGTCTCCACGGTTATAGAGCAGTGATGGGACCTCTACTTCCTTCTTGCTTTCTGCTCTCCTGGTGACCGCAGAGTCCTTTATGTCCTTGTGACTATGAGTATATGCCGGTGCTGTCAGCCCACTATTCCTATTCAATTCTTATTATAAGTGACACTATAAATATTTCATATATATATATGTGTTCTTAATTTCCAAATAAATGGATAGTAAAGTGGATGTGCCTGTCTTATATATATATATATATATTTATTAGATGAGTGTGTGTGTGTGTGTGTGTGTATATACAGTATATTGTATTGGGAAGTGTTCAACCACCGATTATGTTTAGCAAGGGTTCAGAATATTGTCCCTTGCTGTAATTACTTCTCTATATGGTTATCTGCTAAGTAACTTTAGTCTAAGTGCTTTTCCTTTGCTTCTCTTCTTACAGCTCCCAATTAAGGTACCCCATTGCATATCCTACGCACCACCTCTACCCATTACCCCCGCCTATATCTTGTACATGTAGCACTACTCCTTCAACGGTGTTAAGATTGCATCGTATAAGTCTTAATGGCATGTGTCTGATAAAAACATGTTTCGAATAACACTCTGTGACAGTCTACTCTCATGCAAACGTGGTAATATAGCTGTATCCCTCTAAACAGCTAGCAGCTTATTAGCTATTTCAAGACTAGACTATCACACGTAGAATGTCTATTAAAGAGCTCGGAAAAAAAATAAAAACACCTAACAGGAAGATCAAGATCCTCCGAGCCTCTGGAACCCTACTGAGCAATTGGCAGACAACATAAAACGTATTTTGATCTCCTTGTGTTTTCTTTAATAGAAACAGCAATTTTTCATGATTCCACTGTGTTAAATGGTTTTATCAACATTTAATAGTAAGCAAAATATGTTTTTTTACACACTGTTAGCAGTGGTAGTTCAAAGTAAAGCGTCGCTAATTTAATACTGCCGGATAATTTATTTTTCCTTTTTTAACTTAAGACGTTTTCCTGGAGATGTTATTTAAATATTTGCTGGAAGCAAGTTCATTTAAGATGCTCCCTTAAAGATGAGCTACACTAAACTATTAGCGGGGCTTTTTTGCTATTTAAAAACACCAGCTGTGACATCAATCTTTCCACCGCATGCAACTGTCCGTAATAGATTAAGAATGCAAAGCGGATAAACAGGGCGTTCCAATATTCCCGGGTAAAATATTTATTTTGTCAAACATGCAGGAAGCAGGATCACCAAATAACTACTCAACACTGGACTGTCCTTGGTAAGGTTTGGTAGAGGTAATTAACCCCTTCACTGCCAAAGACAGTTATACATGATGTTGCAATGGCATGCAATGAAGAAAAAAAAGAAAAGTAGCACATAAAACTCTATTTGCAAACTTTTCAATGCAAGGATAAGTGTTCACCCTAGGAAAAAAATAAAATTATCTGTGAGATCTCACTCCTGAAACCTTGTTTTACTTTAACCCCTTAAGGACCAATGAAAGAACTGTCCTGTCATAAATGCACTGACTTTAAAGACCCTTGGTCCTTAAGGGGTTAAAGAATCTACCAGGAGCAATCACCACTGTCACTGTAACAAAACATTCACCAATCTTTAGTGCTATGTTACAGCCAGGGTGAGGGCAGACTACAGGGAGAGCTCTGGGGTCACTCACTGATGTACAGGGATACGATTCAGAGGGTTATAATGACTGAAAATCCATGTACAGTACAGATACAAGGTGTTACTGTAATTTCCATATACAGGCATTATGCCAAACAGATATTATTTTTATACTCTATTGGTATTTTTTGGAAGCTGCTTTGCTGATAATCTCATTTTGTTCTCTACAAACCCCCATAAGCAGGAGATCTGAACATTTTATTATCTACCTTATATTATATTTCCTGTATCTGACACATAGGTCATTTCTACGTGTATGGTGATAATGCAGAGTCCGATGAAAATTGTGCAAGATAAAGGACAACATCATGAGTTTAGAACTTTTCATCTCAGTGATATTTCTGTAAAAGATCAAAGTATCCACGGGAGATTATAAATAAACAATTTTTCATTATTTTTTTTAACTATCTCAGAATAACACTATTTATGACAACTTGCAATTTTACCCTTTTATTGTTAGTTGTACATTTCATGTCTGAACTACATGATTTTATAATTATATATATATATATATATATATATATATATATATATATGTGTAATCTATATATATATATATATATATATTCTATCAAAAAGCACTGATTAAGTTGTAGAGTTCAAGTAGAATTTTGTCCTAATATTATTTATGCTAATTTTTGTTGTTGGTTAATCCACTCAGGCCCTCACTATTTTGGCCCTGGTTTGCAATGCTTATTACACTATAGGATCTATTCACTAAGCAACGAAATTTCAGCAAAGGTTCGGTGCTTTCCACTTCGGTGCACTTCAACGATTCCATTTCCTCAACAGTATGGTGAATTCACTATTCAACAGATGATCGTTGAGCGCGCTGAAGATGGAGTTGCTGAAGCACCACGGAAAAGTTGGAGAACATCACAGAAGAGCACTGAAAATCACGAAGAGCCTTTCCGAAATCTATAAAATCGCAAAAAAAAAAGGAACTCTCCTTTTCTTTTAAAAGGTGTTTAAACCGATAAAATTTTCTTAAAATATGTCTGAATAATAAAAAAAGTCCTTTAAAAAATAATAAAAAAAGTTTGTTACAGAATTTAAAAAAAAAAAGCCTTTTAAAAAAATTGGGAAACAAACATTATGTCTAAAAAGTACAAAAATACAAAAAGGTGATGTGCAAGAATAAAATAATAAAAAGGCTTTTTGCTGAAAATGGAAAGAATGAAAAAAAATGTAAACGTGAATCCATTGAGATTTCCTGTCGAAATGAATAAGCAAAAATCGGGGCATTTAGCCGACACTTCGGTGCAGTTCGGCGTTCTGTGAATTGACGAACCATTACTTCTGTATGGGACAATTGCTGCCAAAGACCACCAAACTGCAGCGAACGGCACCATATTTTTCCGTCAATTCGCCAGTATCTGATGAATTGACAGCAGGGCCAGTGCTAGACTATTTTGCGCCCTAGGCAAGACCAGCTACTTTTGCCCCCAGTCAAGTCAACTGTTGAAATGTGGGGCCACACACACACACTGTGCATGCAGGGAAGCCACACACTGTGTACGGTGACACACAAATGCAAACACACACAGTGGGGGGGGCCACACACACTGTGCATGGGGGCCATACGCGTTAGTACGGTCCCCATCTTAACCCTCTGCTGGATGGGTCCAGGATCGGTATGTGCATCTTTCTTTCATTCTTTATTTATTTCTTCTGTGCCTTTTTCTTTTGCTTTTTCTTTCATCTGTCTCTTTCTTTCATCTGCCTATTTTCTTTCTTTCGTGCCTCTTTCTTCTGCACCTCTTTTTTCCTTCTCTCTTTCTTTCGTGTCTTTCTTTCTTTCTGTTGTCTCTTTTTACTATTTCATCTGCCTCTTGTGGTGCTCGCACGTCATCTGGTGGTGTCTGCGTGTCACCAAAAGACGCCCACCTTATGCGCCTGCTAGCAGGGGTCCACTTTACGAGCCGCCACTATCGACTACACAAGCAAACAATGAGGAAGGTTGCTTGTGTAGTAGTAATGTAACTGAGGTTGCATTCAGCTGCACCCCTAGGTGGAAGTACACTCTAGGCGGTTGCCTAGTTTGCCTAGTGGAAGCCCCAGCTCTGACTGACAGTTTAGTGAAGCGACGAATTGGCCCAAAAATTGCACCTAATGGTGAATGTCACTGTTCGGCGCAATTTGGAGGTTAGTGGATAACTTCTTAAGGCTGGTATATCCATATCTGACTGACTGAACCAAACTGTAATGCATGTTTTTGAACTAAGACCTGCATTAAGTTCAAAGCTGAGTAGCTTTAGTTATTACTTTGGTGAACAAATAAGGCAGGGCCTTGCTTTATATCCCATTTTCAGAAATGGTAAGGATGAAATAGATGCTTTGATTTAATAAGGGCTAATTGAATATAAATATGAGTTTGGTTGGATTGGGAGCTGCATCCTCAGCATTATCACGACCTGAAAGATCACAGCAGGTATATGAATATTTATTTGATATTTTCACTTGCAGTGTAAGAGGCAAATAGTAATTTTTGGGGAAAAACCAAACCAGACATCAGCAATCAGATAAGGAATTAAGGAAAGTTTGGGAATTTAAGGGGTTATTAACTAAGCACAGTTGTTTCACTATAGTTCCAAACAACTGTAAAACGTTGTTGAGACTACTGTGTATTTCTGATATCTGGAAAAGCAGTATTCAACAATGGCAGCACAGGTTGGTGCAAAGGCGAAGAATGATAAACAATGGCACCACCTCTTTAAAAATGCTGCCACCCAAGCCTGTCAATCAAAATGCACAGCCTCCCTATGAAATCCCCCAGAGTTCCCAAGCCACTCATAGGGCTACATTACATTCTTGTTGCGCTTTAACGTTAGCCCTTGTAGCCACAACATATTACAATCCAAACGCTAACGGGTTAAGAAGCCCATTACCGTTTGGTATCTTGCGCTTTTCAGCGCGAGGTTACTGTACTTTTGCGCTCCCTATACTTAACATGGGGAGCGCAAAGTGTTAATTTGTGTTAGTATTGCAATATACTAATACAAATTAACGTCCGGCTGCGGTTAGCAAAAAGTTAACCATAGCCTGGACTTGGTGCTAATGGATTACGCTGGTGCAGAATCAGTCAGCACCAGCAGTAAACCCCCCCCAAATGAATCAGATACTCACCTTCCATCCCACAGCGAGGACCGCGGCTCCAACCGCCTCCTCTGGCCGGCCGGAGCAGGGAGAGACTAGAGGAAAAAGTCCCCCAGTCTCTCCCTGCGGATCACTACGCCAACCTGCCAGATCTTGCGAGGCGAGATCCGGCAGGTCATGTGACCGCCGGCCACATGACTTGCCGGATCTCGCCTCGCAAGACCTGGCAGGTCATGTGGCCGGCGCCTTCTGCTTCAATGGAGTCCTATGGAGTCCAACGCGTGGATGCATCTCGGGGATTAGCGCCCGATAACAATGCAGGCAGGTTTTTAAGTGCCGGCATTGTAATTTCGCGCTAAAACGGGGGCGGAAAGGAGAAACCTGCAGGCGACCGGTTTTTCTCCTTTGCGCCCCCGTTTTTGCGCGATTATTGTAATGTAGCCCATAATGTCTACATGTTAATGGAAAGTATATGAAAGTGTCTCCCTGCAGTATGTATATTTCTAAGGCTGCTGCAAATATTACTATACCGCCAGGAAGCAATGTGCAAGTATATCAGTGAATTTATTTTTATATACTCTGCAAGAAAGTGCTTCCCTGCAGCATGTAGAATTCTTAGACTGCAGAGGGGAAATCAATTCAATACCTAAGACTGGGCCTCAAGGGCACGGGAAGAACATCCATGAGAATGACACGGAGGGGGGGTTATAACAGACGCACTTCACTTAGTGCACACAGCCTTAGACCGTATGATTCCCAGCAGTATATGAATTTTGTATACGGCAGGGAAGCACTTTGCTGCTTGACGCAGAAATCGTTTCAACAATTAAGATGATTTGACTTCATGAAAGCATAAACTGCTTCCCTGCTGTACACAGAGCTCGAATGCTGCAAGAAATAACAGCAGCTGCAGCATATGAATGCTGCAGTGAAGCACTTTTCTGCAGTATATAGAACTCCGTATGCTAGTCAAGACTGATTGCACATTTCTACAAATTTCTTGGCTGTCTGTGAGTCATATTAGGCTAGGGTCAGACGAACGCATTTTTATGTTGTCTGTGAAAAAGTGCGTTCGAACGAATGGACGCATTTTTTCACAGAATACGTGATAGTGGTCATACTATGCGCATTTTCGTCCGTGATTTTGTACGGATCATCAATAAAACACTTCTTGCATCTGGACGTTATGTTGGCCGGACATTAGCAGTGTCTGACGTCTCCTAATCACGCACACACGCCGCTAGCGGACGCAGCGCACTCTGTACGTCAGTACCTGCGGTTTCACGTTCTCGAAAAAATGCGTTCATTTTCCACTTGCGTTGCGCAGCCGGACTTTTGTGCGACCGTACTTCGTATATTGGCCGTCATTGCCCGGCATCTGCTGCTAGTGCGGCCGTGATTAAGTGCGCCTGCACGCGCGTTCGCACTGCCTCAGTCTGACCCTAGCCTTAATTATCATTCTATATGTTACAGTATACATGTTCACTGGTTTAACAAAACATGTTCACTTTGAAGATTCCTCTGCTAGGGAGATGGAATGTAAGAAATTGATACATTTGCAGCAAGAACTCTGTAACCAATGGTGGAACAACACAGATGTTTTTAGTAGTCCCTAATATGGTTTGCTTTTTGGTAGGGATGCACATGGCTGAAAAATTTGTCTCGTTTCATTTAAATAATTTTGTTTTCGGAATTTCATAACAAATTGTTTCGTATTTCGTTTCGTTTTGTTTCGGATCGATTCAAAATTTCGTATCGATTTGAAATTTCGTATCGATTTGAAATTTCGTATCGATTCAAATGTCATATATCAATTCGATAGTTGATAACAATTCGAATTTTGGATCACTAAATAAAACCCCAATTAAACAAATTTTGCTGTTAAAAGACAATATAGGGTTAAATATTAAGCTGTGTCACAGATTTAGTATTTGAGTCAAATTAAACAGTGAAACATAATTAATTTGTTTCATAAAGTCATTTGCTGACTATTACTTGTATTGCAAGTTAATATCAATTCGATAGTTCATTTCAAATTCGATAGTTGATATCAATTAGAATTTCTGATCACTAAATAAGACCCCAGTTAATCAAATTATTATTGTTAAAAGACAATCTAGGGTTAAATTAAGCTGTCTCCGCGCTATTATGGCGGATTTAAAAGAAACATGGCGTACTGACATCGCTGGGGTAAAGGCGGAGATGACCGGAGTTTGGGCTCAGGTGTCTGCGGTCCGGGACCGTATGACAGATGTGGAGGTGGCCCACGGTCAATGAAAACACAAGGGGAATCCCTACAGGTTCAAGTGGCTTACCTTTTCGAGATCAGTGGAGCGACTACAAACCCGTCATCACCAGCGGAATATTAGGATCAGAGGGATCCCAGATATGCTTTCGTCCCAGGCGGTTTTAGAGCTGGTGAACTGGCTCACATCTCACCTACTGCGATTGGAGCCGTCCGGACTGGAGGTTTTCAGCTCTGTGCTGTGCCTCAGAAAGTCTCCGATGGCCCCAACTGCAGCCTCTCGGGACGTCCTCGCGGTGGCAAGAGATGTGACTGTGAAGCTTCGGCTTATTGTGGTTCCAGCTGCGCTTTCACCCCTTCTTTATGAGACGCTGACATTGTACCTCTTCGCTGACCTCCCCTTTGCAACATTGATGGCTAGACGGCGTTTTAGGGAGGTGACAACTCGTTTGCGGGCTGAGGGGGTTCGCTACAGGTGGGAAGCTGCTGGAACACTTTGCCTGATGATTAATGGGGTGGTGCAAGTAGCCTCAATGCCTGACGAGGCATGGTCCCTGCTGGCTGTGCTTGGGTTCTCACCGACCCCTGCTTCGGGAGATCCAAGTTGATACAGGCGCTTTGCCCTCCTTGTGGATGTCGTAATGTGCACTGCCTCCCCAACGTTTACTCTTTGTTTCCCTTCCCGATTGTTCTCTACCCTCCATCCCGATGGGGTTCCCTGTGGAAGTTTGACTCTTTGCGGACCCTTGATCTTTATATTTTTTGGTCATTTTGCGGACTCTCATATGTCAACATGCTATCCTTCTTGAGCATGTATTTTTTCACTTTTCCCCCACCTATCTTGAGGCTCCTTGTGGATGTTTGACTTCTTATGCTGATCCCTGAGCTTTTACATATTTTATGTTTTGTGGTTATTGCGATGACTTTTTATGGCAACACTTCTTTAGATGTGTTTTATCAAGTAGATGGTGGCTCTCCCTCCCCCACCTCCTTTTTTTTTGGCACTTCCCGGGTCGTCTCGAGGTGCGCCACTGTGGTGGACACCATGGCTCTGCCTGCCATACTTGGCCCTCGGGTGGCCGGGCCACGTGACATTTGTTTTCCATGGCCTCCTTTTGTCTTCGGACTCCAGGGAGTGAGCCAGGAAAGTCAAGGTATTAGAAACATAGAAACATAGAAAATGTCTGCAGATAAGAACCTTTCGGCCCATCTAGTCTGCCCAATTACTTGGATACGTTACCTGGATTTATCTTTTGTTTAGGATAGTCTTATGCCTATCCCATGCCTGCTTAAATTCAATCACTGTTTTGGCCTCTACCACTTCAACTTGAAGGCTGTTCCATGTATCCACCACCTTCTCAGTAAAATAATGCTTCCTGATGTTACTTTTAAACCTTTGCCCCTCTAATCTAAGACTATGTCCTCTTGTTTTGCTACTTTGTTTCCTTTTAAATATACTCCCTTCCTCTACCTTGTGGATTCCCTTTACGTATTTAAATGTTTCTATCATATCTCCTCTGTCTCGTCTTTTTTCCAAGCTGTACATTTTAAGATCATTAAGCCTTTCCTGGTAACTTTTCTCCTTCAAGCCGTACACCATTTTAGTAGCCCTTCTCTGAACTCTCTCTAAGATGTCTATATCCTTCTGGAGATACGGTCTCCAGTACTGCACACAGTACTCCAAGTGAGGTCTCACCAGTGCTCTGTACAGTGGCATGAGCACTTCCCTTTTCCTACTGCTAATACCTCTCCCTACACAACCAAGCATTCTGCTAGCATTTCCCGCTGCTCTATTACATTGACTACTTACCCTTAGATCCTCTGAAATAATGACCCTAAATCCCTTTCCTCAGATGTTGAGGTTAGGACTGTATCAAATATTCTATATTCAGCCGTTGGGTTTTTACGTCCCAGGTGCATTATCTTGCACTTATCCACATTAAAACTCAATTGCCACAGCTCCGACCATTTTTTTAGTTTGCCTAAATCATTTGTCATTTGGCTGATCCCTCCAGGAACGTCAACCCTGTTGCAAATCTTTGTGTCATCAGCAAAAAGACACACTTTACCATTAATACCTTCTGCAATATCACTAATAAAAATATTAAAGAGAATGGGTCCAAGTATTGGCGTGTGTCGTTCCCCTGCCCCATATCCTTTTTTTTCCCCTCTCTTTTTCTCCTCCTTTTATTTTCCACCAACTTGCAGATATGTTATCCATATTTCTATGCTCCTATGTCAAATGCCTAATGCTTATTCTGATATATGACGTTTACAATTCTGTATTGTTACCGTTTTTCGTTTCTTATCTCTTCTATGATTTTTTGGATGACTTCTCCTGGCCCTGCGAGGCCACTTAGTGCTGTTTGCCCTTTTTGTGTGTCTATGCAGACTTCATAATAAAACATTTTGAAATAAAAAAAAATTAAGCTGTCTCACAGATTTAGTATTTGAGTCAATTTAACAGGGACAGGTGCTTGTGAAACTGTGAAACGAAATTAATTTGTTTCATAAAGTTGTTTGCTGACTGCATTGTATGTATTGTAATTTAAGATCAATTCGATAGTTGATATATCAAATCGATAGTTGATTTCAATTCGAATTCCGGAACACCAAAAAAAATTATTCTCATTTTTCTTTTATGATGATGCTACAGTGTAAAACGAAATAAATTCATTATATACCATTTTGTTTCGTTTTCGAATTCGTATCGTATCGATTCGTTATTCGGAAGTACTTACAAAATTCGAATTAATGGATTTTGTTCCGAATTCCAAATTTTTCCGAAACAAATGCACATCTCTACTTTTTGGAGCTTCAATGCTTAGAGATTTGCAATGCCAACTTACAAGTAGACTTTCAGCTGTCCTTTACTTCCATTTATATTTCTATAATCCAAGCATCTAGTGGAATTTTTTGAGAGGTCATGAATAAATAAAAAACAAACAGGAATGTACAGCAGATCAGTGCCTGAGGGCTGAGCTGGGAGAACAGTCAGGTAACTCTGGTCATTGTGACCATTCCATTCGCATTGTATGGTCAAAGTGTTAAGAGAGTCTTACTTTAAAACCAGTTTTTCTGAAGGAAGAAGACGCACTCCAAATGTATTTGACAGATTTGCAAAGGGAAAGTATCATCAAAAAAAAATGATGAACTATAATCATGCAAATACTTAGTGTAAAACTGTTCCATATATTCTGCTATCAAAATGCAGCGTAAGGCTAGGGTCAGACTAACGAATTTTTAACGTGCGATTAGGCGCACTTAGGCTAGGGTCAGACGAAAGCAGTTTTAACGTGCATTAAGGCTAGGGACAGATGAGCGCATTTTCTGCGGCCACCGTCAAAATGTACGTCGATGCGTGCGCACGCATTTTTTCACAGAATACGCTTAAGTGGTCAGACGATGCGCAATTCTGGACGTATTTCATGACGATGGGGTAAAAAGAAGTCTAGGGAAATCCGGCTGTTTGAACGTTATGTTGGCCGCACACTAGCAGCGTCTGACGTCTCCTAATCACGCACACACGCTGCTATGCGGCCGCAGCGCACTCTGTACGTCAGTACCAGCGGTTTAACGTTCTCGAAAAAATGCGTTCATTTTCCACTTGCGTTGCGCGGCCGGACTTTTGTGCGACCGTACTTCGTATATTGGCTGTCATTGCCCGTCATCTGCTGCTAGTGCGGCCGTGATTATGTGCGCCAGAACGCGCGTTCGCACTGCCTCAGTCTGACCCTAGCCTTAGCCGCACGAAATCACGGCCGTGCTAGCAGCAAATGACGTCCAATGCCGGGGAACACATGAAGTACGGCCGCAGGAAAGTTCGTCCACGCAACGCAAGTGGCAAACGAACGCATTTTGTCGAGAACGTGAAACCACTAGTACGGTCGTACAGAGTGCGCTGCGTCCGCTAGCGGCGTGTGTGCGTGATTAGGAGACATCAGACGCTGCTAATGTCCAGCCAACATAACGTCCAGATGCAAAAGTGTTTTATTGATGATCCGTACAAAAACACGAACGCAAATGCGCATTGTATGACCGCTATCGCGTACTCCGTGAAAAAATGCGTCCATTCGTTCGAACGCACTTTTTCACAGACAACGCGAAAATGCGTTCGTCTGACCCTAGCCTTAATCACGGCCGCACTAGCAGCAAATGATGTGCAATGACGGCCATTATACGAAGTACGGTCGCACGAAAGTCCGGCTGCGCAACGCAATTGGAAAATGAACGCATTTTTTCGAGAACGCAGAACCGCTAGTACGGACGTACAGAGTGCGCTGCGTCCACTAGCGGCGTGTGTGCGTGATTTGGAGACGTCAGACCCTGCTCATGTCCGGCCATCATAACGTCCAGACACCCAAAGTTTCCTGGTTTGGATCCGTAAAAAATCACGCACAAAAATGCGCATCGTATGACCGTTTTCGCGCAATCCGTGAAAAAGTACGGCAATGCGTTCGGACGAACTTTTTGACGGTCGCTGCGAAAAATGCGTTAGTCTGACCCTAGCCTAAACAAAAAAAAAAATCTGCAAAACAGTAAAAGTAAACAAATAAATAAACGTGCCACCAAATCCTTAAACAGCAGCCAGACAGTAAATTGCCTGTGACTATGAAGAACATGATAATCAAACATATTTAACAACGCAAAACGTGAAGACCACTTTTCATTAAAGCTTCCATTTATTTCTGGCAACTATTCTGCTGAGATTATTCAAGCAATGGGAGCATTAAAAAGCAATGTGTGTGCAAGAAAACAACGGCACAATTGTAAAGCTTTTAAATTAAAATATATATATACTTCTTTCAAACCAAGCTCATCCAATCCCTGTAATTCCAGTCCATTACCCATTAGATTATTCCCAGAATAATGGGATTTCACACAAAAGAGTTAAAACGGATAAGGCCGTCTATCTCATTCCCTTGTATATATTGTGATACACTTTCTGCTCAACAAAACAGAGAAAACACACGTTAAGTAACTCTTACTACTTATAAATATGGAAATTGAATAAATCCCATTCTAAGGCTGGGGTCAGACGAGCGTAGTGTTCACGTCCGTGATTGCGCCTAAAAGTACGTCCGTGATAGCATGAAAGTAAGTCCATTGGAGCCTGACACATGAAGTACGTCCGCACTGAACTGCGGACGCACAACGGCCGCGGCAAACGGACGCAGGTTAGGCAAGAACGTAATACTGCTAGAACGGACGTGCGGAGTGCGCCACGTCCACAACGTCTGCATAGCTTTGTGTGTGAGTGATGGAGCGAGGTCAGACGGACTGCATTTATACGTCCAGCATTTTTGACGGACAGAATGTTTTTTCATTGTAATTTATTTTCCCCTCCTACATCCGTCAAAAAATACATCAGTGAAAAAACGGACTGTGTGACCATTACTGCGTGATCCGTACTGACGATGTCCGTACTGCACGCACGTACAGTCCGTAGAAATCACGCACGTCTGACCCCAGCCTAAGTCATCGAGCCATTATATAGAGAAGTTATAGTGGCTGCGGCACTAACATAGCTTCTCGCTCATAATAGAGGCTGTAATAGGGAGCCACTAATGCTTAACAGCTCACATCATCTTTCAGCATTTGCGGTTCCCTATTGGCTGAATAAGGGCTGCCGTGTCTGCATTTAAAACACATTAAGGCTAGGGTCAGAGTGGGGCAGTCGGAACGCGCGTGCAGGCGCACTAAATCACGGCGGCAGTAGCAGCACATAACGGCCAATGACGGCCAATATACGCAGTACGTGCGTACAAAAGTGCGCCGACACCACGCAACCGGCAAATGAACGCATTTTTCTCAGAACGTGAAACCGCTGCTACAGACGTACAGAGTGCGCTGCGGCCGCATGGCAGCGTGTGTGCGTGATTAGGAGACGTCAGACGCTGCTAGTGTGCGGCCTACATAACGTTCAAACAGCCGGATTTCCCTAGAATTGCGTTGGTGAGTACCTGCGACTGTGCGACTGTGGTCGTCTGACCACTTAAGCGTATTCCGTGAAAAAATGCGTGCGCACGCATCGACGTACATTTTGACGGTGGCCGCAGAAAATGCGCTCATCTGTCCCTAGCCTAAAAGTCTGAGAAGTAAAAATACATTTAATAAAGTGTTTATATTTAGAAATGTAACACCTGGCTGCGTTAAATGAGGGGTGCAGCAAGTGTGCAGGCAGCCTGTCAATTGCTTCACAATACAGAAACATTAAGGCTGGGGTCAGACGAGCGCAGTGTTAACGTCCGTGTTGCCGCACATAAGTACGTCCGTGATAGCATACAATTGGGTTAAATGGAGCCCCACACACCAAGTACGTGCGCACAGAAGTGCGGGGGCTGACGGACACTGCAAACGGACGCAGGTTAGGCAAGAACGTAATACTGCTAGAACGGACGTGCAGAGTGCGCCACGTCCACAACGTCCGCATAGCTTTGTGTGTGAGTGATGCAACAAGGTCAGACGGACTGCATTTATACGTCCAGCATTTTTGACGGACAGAATGTTTTTTCATTGTAATTTATTTTTCCCTCCTACATCCGTCAAAAATAACTTCAGTGAAAAAACAGACTGTGTGACCACTACTGCGTCATCCGTACTGACGATGTCCGTACTGCACGGACGTACAGTCCGTAGAAATCACGCTCGTCTGACCCTAGCCTAAGAGGCATTATGGAGTCAAATAATTAAAGGCTCATTCAACCAGCTGACTCGTTCTTAACCCTATCGCTACCAAGATCAGCTATACTCAATCTACTAGGCACCTACTAGTGCCCAGTTATTGAGTATAGTGTATATGGCTTTCTACTTGAGCAATGCAACGGAATTTTGTATATTGCAATTTAAATTAGTTTGACACTGGAACATGCGCCTACATTTTTAACACCTTGGGCATCATATCTGAAGTGCTAATATTCTTTAAAGCAGTGTTTCCTAAACCTGTCCTCAGGACTAGTGATGGACCGCACGCCCCCGTGTTCGGTTCGCATTCGAACATCGGAAAAAGTTCTAACACGAACACGATTGGAACGCAATGCAAGGGCTCAAAAGTTCGAAAATGAAGGTCCCCTCCAGAGGGCATATATGCAAGATATTGGTGATAAAAGGTGTATGGGGGTCCGGGTACTGCCCTGGGGGACAGGAAACAATGAAAAACAAATTCAAAAAAAAAGTTTTTAACCATTTCACCTCTGAGCTCATTTTTACCGCTTTTGCTCATGTTTAGACGTGATTTGAAGCCATGGGAAATGTTTGAGCAACAACGAGTGGGAAAAATTACGATCTTAACGCAAATGTTAACGCTCGTGTTTGCGTTAACGTTTGCTGCTGTGTTCACAGCATATTACAATCCAAACGCAAACGGGTTAAGTAACCAAATTTGTAAGAAGAATAATTAATGCAGCATATGAATCCTCACACTGCTGGGCAGCACCTCTACAGTATAATTAATGCAGCATATGAATCCTTACACTGCAGGGCAGCACCTCTACAGTATAATTAATGCAGCATATGACTCCTCACACTGCAGGGCAGCACCTTTACAGTATAATTAATGCAGCATATGAATCCTCACACTGCCGGACAGCACCTCTACAGTATAATTAATGCAGCATTTGAATCCTCACACTGCCGGGCAGCACCTCTACAGTATAATTAATGCAGCATATGAATCCTTACACTGCCGGGCAGCACCTCTACAGTATAATTAATGCAGCATATGAATCCTCACACTGCAGGGCAGCACCTCTACAGTATACTAATGCAGCATATGAATCTTAACACTGCCGGGCAGCACCTCTACAGTATAATTAATGCAGCATATGAATCCTCACACTGCAGGGCAGCACCTCTACCGTATAATAATGATGCAGCATATGAATCCTCACACTGCCGGCAAGCACCTCTACAGTATAATTAATGCAGCAATGAATCCTCACACTGGCAGGGCAGCACCTCTACAGTATAATAATGCAGCATATGAATCCTCACACTGCCGGGCAGCACCTCTACAGTATAATTAATGCAGCATATGAATCCTCACACTGCCGGGCAGCACCTTTACAGTATAATTAATTGCGGCATATGAATCCTCACACTGCCGGGCAGCACCTTCACAGTATATATTAAATGCAGCATATGAATCCTCACACTGCCGGGCAGCACCTTCACAGTATAATTAATGTAGCATATGAATCCTCACACTGCCGGGCAGCACCTTGCACAGTATAATTAATGCAGCATATGAATCCTAACACTGCCGGCAGCACTTCACAGTATAATTAATGCAGCATATGAATCCACACACTGCCGGGCAGCCCTCTACAGTATAATTAATGCAGCATATGAATCCTCAACACTGCCGAGCAGCACCTTCACAGTATAATTAATGCAGCATATGAATCCGCACACTGCCGGGCAGCACCTCTACAGTATTAATTAATGCAGCATATGAATCCTCAACACTGCGGGCAGCACCTTTACAGTATAATTAATGCGGCATATGAATCCTCACATTGCCGGGCAGCACCTCTACAGTATAATTAATGCAGCATATGAATCCTCACACTGCCGGGCAGCACCTTTACATTATAATTAATGCGGCATATGAATCCTAACACTGACAGGCAGCACCTCTACAGTATAATTAATGCAGTATATGTATCCGCACGCTGCCGGGCAGCACCTCTACAGTATAATTAATGCAGCATATGAATCCTCACACTGCAGGGCAGCACCTCTACAGTATAATTAAAGCAGCATATGAATCCTCACACTGCCGGACAGCACCTCTACAGTATAATTAATGCAGCATTTGAATCCGCACGCTGCCATGCAGCACCTTTACAGTATAATTAATGCAGCATATGAATCCGCACACTGCCATGCAGCACCTTCACAGTATAATTAATGCAGCATATGAATCCGCACACTGCCATGCAGCACCTTTACAGTATAATTAATGCAGCATATGAATCCTCACACTGCCGGGCAGCACCTTCACAGTATAATTAATGCAGCATATGAATCCTCACACTGCCGGGCAGCACCTTCACAGTATAATTAATGCAGCATATGAATCCTCACACTGCCGGGCAGCACCTTCACAGTATAATTAATGCAGCATATGAATCCTCACACTGCCGGGCAGGCACCTTCACAGTATAATTAATGCAGCATATGAATCCTCACACTGCCGGGCAGCACCTTCACAGTATAATTAATGCAGCATATGAATCCTCACACTGCCGGGCAGCACCTTCACAGTATAATTAATGCAGCATATGAATCCTAACACTGCCGGGCAGCACCTTCACAGTATAATTAATGCAGCATATGAATCCACACACTGCCGGGCAGCACCTCTACAGTATAATTAATGCAGCATATGAATCCTCACACTGCCGAGCAGCACCTTCACAGTATAATTAATGCAGCATATGAATCCGCACACTGCCGGGCAGCACCTCTACAGTATAATTAATGCAGCATATGAATCCTCACACTGCCGGGCAGCACCTTTACAGTATAATTAATGCGGCATATGAATCCTCACATTGCCGGGCAGCACCTCTACAGTATAATTAATGCAGCATATGAATCCTCACACTGCCGGGCAGCACCTTTACATTATAATTAATGCGGCATATGAATCCGCACGCTGCCGGGCAGCACCTCTACAGTATAATTAATGCAGCATATGAATCCTCACACTGCAGGGCAGCACCTCTACAGTATAATTAAAGCAGCATATGAATCCTCACACTGCCGGAGAGCACCTCTACAGTATAATTAATGCAGCATATGAATCCGCACACTGCCATGCAGCACCTTTACAGTATAATTAATGCAGCATATGAATCCTCACACTGCCGGGCAGCACCTCTACAGTATAATTAATGCAGCATATGAATCCTCACACTGCCGGGCAGCACCTTTACAGTATAATTAATGCGGCATATGAATCCTCACACTGCCGGGCAGCACCTTCACAGTATAATTAATGCAGCATATGAATCCTCACACTGCCGGGCAGCACCTTCACAGTATAATTAATGCAGCATATGAATCCTCACACTGCCGGGCAGCACCTTCACAGTATAATTAATGCAGCATATGAATCCACACACTGCCGGGCAGCACCTCTACAGTATAATTAACCCCTTAGTGACCGGGCGGTTTTACACGAATCCGTCCGTTCGTGACCGCTGCTGTTTTTACGTTTCTGCGCTCTTAGTGTTTACGTCAAATTTTCCTCTTACTCGTTTATGTAACCCACACATATTTTACACTGTTTTTCTCGTCACTAAACGGACTTTATAAAGATAGACCTTTTTTCATCATTTCATATAATTTACTATAAAAAAATATTGTGAAATATGACACAAAAATTGAAAAAACACACCACTTTTTCGAACTTTGACCCCCAAAATTTCTTATGTATCAACAACCGTCAAAAAAAAATTAATTCTTTAGTAGTTTCTAAATTTAGTACTGAGTTTAGCAATACCCAATGTTTACATATTCCTCGCTTTTTTCCTTATTTTATGCAACAATAAGTGCAAGTAGCACTTTGCCATTTCCAAAGAGTTTATTTTCAAAACTAGTGATAGTGACATTGTAACACTGATATCTGTCACTAATTCCTGAATAACCTCCACATATACATATTTTTTTAAAGTACACAAATCAAGGTATTAAACTTGGGGTATTTTGACTCTTTCCATGCAAACCATTTTAACCAACAATCTATGCCAAAGTTTGAGAAAAAAAAAAATTGGTGATTTTTTTTTTTTGAACGCAATTTAAGAATACATGTACTGTGAACTTTAAGGTTTACTGCCAAAAAAGCACCCCAAAATATGTTCAGCAACATCTTCTGAGTAAATTGATACCACCCAAGTATAGGTATGTTGGGTCATTTGGGGGCTAAGGCTAGGGTCAGACGAACGCAGTTTTAACGTGCGTTTAGGCTAGGGTCAGACGAACGCAGTTTTAACGTGCGTTTAGCCGCACAAAATCACGGCCGTGCTAGCAGCAAATGACGTCCAATGCCGGGGAACACACGAAGTACGCCCGCACGAAAGTTCGTCCGCGCAACGCAAGTGGCAAACGAACGCATTTTTTCGAGAACGTCAAACCGCTACTACTGACGTACAGAGTGCGCTGGCGGCCGCATAGCGGCGTGTTTGCGTGATTGGGAGACTTCAACGCTGCTAATGTCCGCCAACATAACGTCCAGACGCAAAAAGTGTTTTATTGTTGATCCGTAACAATCACGGACGAAAAGGCGGCATCGTATGACCGCTAGCGTATTCCGTGAAAAAATATGTCCGTTCGTTCGACCGCACTTTTCCACGGTCGACGCGAAAAATTGCGTTCGTCTGACCCTAGCCTTAGGCTAGGGTCAGACGAACGCATTTTTTCTCCGCGAACGTGAAAAAGTGCGGTCGAACGAACGAACGTATTTTTTTAACGGAATGCGCGAAAGCGGTCATACGATGCGCATTTTCGTACGTTTTGTTTCACGGAGCTGGAAGAAGAGAGATATGATCAACCAAATCAATTGCAGAATGAATCAAATAAAAGGGAAGGGGTATAAAAAGGCATTTTGGGAATGGTGGCATTTTCCAAGATGGATGCAGTCCAAGTGTTTCTTTTTGCTGCACTGGGATACCTGTACCTGAAGAAGAAAAGACAACGGCGAACATGGGTCCATCCACTCAACACTGCCAGACACACGCATGGCCACTTTGTGACACTGTACAGGCCACTGCGAGAGAGGGACCCCGTGAAGTTCTTCAACTACCTGCGGATGTCCATCCACACCTTTGATGAACTGTTGATGAAGGTGCGTGAGCCGCTGACCAAGAGGGACACCAACATGAGGGCTGCCATACCACCGGAGGAGATGCTGGTCCTCACTTTGCGGTAAGTACTATCAAACACCTGCATTCATGACATCGCTGCCAGTCATCAGACATGTGCTCGGTGTGCAGAGGCTCTATTGTAGGTCAGTAGTTATATGCCCACACACACACGCATGCATCACCTTCCAGAATACGTACCGAAAGAGTAATGACACTGACAACGATGTGAAACAAATAAAATATTTAGTCCCGAAATAATATGACAGAAGATAACAATAACATATTAAACACATATATTATTGCATGTCCAATGAAGGTAATAAAATAAAAATATTAGAACAACATGAATAAACTGTGACAAACATAAACGAACAGACGATACACCTCACATGGTATGATACCGAGGAGCATCTGGGTCATGAGGACCGTGCATATGGCTGCGGTGGTACTCTGGCTCCGGGGGTGGCCCAGCAACAGGGGACATGGGTGGGGGGGCAGGCAACGCCTGGCAGTGGTGGGAATAACCATGGGGGTATTGTGGCACGACACCGTGATATACAGGTGCCTGTTGTGGATGGGACAGTATCTCATGTATCAGGTCCAGGCTTCGGCGGCGATAATCCAGCTTCTGCGCTGGGGTCATTATGTTGAGCAGGGAGAGACATGAATTGAAAAAGGACATGTCCTCGGAATCAGCGACCATGCAGCGTGGATGTGTATGGTGCGCGTCCATGAATGCGACCATGGCCTGCTCGACATCAGCTGATGGTGGCTTCTTCCTCCTGGGAGCCGTACTGGTGCTGTCTGTGGGTGCTGTACCCGGCACCTGCTGGGACTCCACATCCTCCACCTGGGACTCCGCACCACCCTGCTCGACCTCCACTGGCAGCTGCCAGATCCTGCGGGCTGCAGGTCTTGCCCTTGTGAGCTAGAGGTGGATGGCCGGTCAATACTGCTCACAGTCTTGCGCGGCTCCTGGCTCTTCCTCAGGAAGGACAGTTGGTCAGCATACAAATAGCTGCGCCTCTTCTTTGCACCAGCTCCAGAGCGAGCAGCTTCAGCCTCCTTTTTCAGGACCCGGGTATGATTGTCCCTCACCGTGCGCCATTTATTGATTGCTTCATGTGCTGCAAAACATGATGAGAGTGACATAAGGTTAGGTTTATATGATGTGATCATAACACAGCTTCTTTCATGTTCTAGGTATCTTGCTAGTGGATGCAGTTTGAAGGATCTGCATTACAACTTCCGCATTGGCAGATCGACAGCTGGTGAGATCGTCCGCAAGGTCTGCCAAACAATATGGGAAACCATGAAGGACCAATGTTTGCCAACACCCACAGGCGAGACATGGCTGGCAATTGCAGCAGGATTCTGGGAGAGAGCGAACTATCCCAACTGCCTGGGAGCGGTGGACGGCAAACATGTCCGCATTGTGAAGCCACTGCACAGTGGCTCACTGTATCAAAATTATAAACATTATTTTTCAATTGGCCTACTGGCGGTGGCAGATGCCAACTATAATTTTGTGTATGTGGATGTCGGATCATACGGCAAGGACTCGGACTCAACACTGTTTCGGAACTCAACACTGTGGAATGAGATTGAGGGTGGGAACCTGAACATCCCCAGACCCGCACCTTTGCCTGGCAGCGACGTGTCAGTCCCCTATGCCTTTGTGGGTGATGAAGCATTCGGCTTATCCACACATCTCCTGCGGCCATACTCGGGGACACACCTGACTGTGAAGAAGCGGGTGTTTAATTACAGGCTGTCGCGGGCGAGACGGTATGTCGAGTGTAGCTTTGGCATACTGAGCAACAAGTGGAGGATTTTTCATCGGCCACTTGATGTAAATGTGGATTTCTGTGTGGATATAGTGAAATGCTGTTGCATCCTACATAACTATGTTCGTGCAAGGGATGGGGTTAATTTCGAGGATACCCTCACAGTAACGGGTCTGGATGAGTATGCTAACGATGACATAATACCTGTGAATAGACACACCAACAGGTTTCGCGATGCTCTGTCTAATTATTTCACTAGCAATGCAGGGCAGGTGCCATGGCAGATGGACATCATTTGACATGTGACACCTAGGCTTGTGCACCGATTATTTTTTCTGTTCGAATTTTCGGATGTTTAAAGTTTTCGATTCGGCTCATTTCGAACGAACCCTGTTTTGATTCGATTCGGTTCGACTTGTTTTTCGGGGATATGTCATCGGAATATGGACCATTTTTCGTTTTTTGTGTCACTTTGCTCGTTTGTTGGATCTACTTTTCGTGATTTCGTACATTTCTCGTTTTTCGCAACGTCTGTTCTCGTTTCAAAGCAATAAATTTCGATTTGACACAATTCAAGTCCAATCGCATATTCGTACAATATTTTGTTTCGGCTCGGAAACATTTCGGATCTGACATTTTCGGATCGAAAAAATTATCTGGGAATCGCCCGCATCAGAAAACACGAATCGTGAAAATGTCGTTTAAATTCCGAAATTCTGAAAGCCGAAACGCACATCCTTAGTGACAACGATAATTCGTTATGCCATTTTGTTTGATATTACATTCAAGTTCAATGCAATTGAATTCTATGCAATAAAATGATCATTTACTCACTCTGAAGCTTCTGCTCTTTATCAGACCACGTCTCGTACTCTGGGTACACCACCCTGGACACTGTGACCCATGCACTGGCCTTCTTCTGCCGGTCTTTGTAGCTGTCGCAGGCCGTGTCCCACAGCTCGGGATGATCTGCCACTGCATTGATCAGCCTCTCCACGTCGATGTCAGTCCCAGCCATTGTCCAACGCAACTTGCAGCTACCCCCAGACAAGACAGGAAGTGTTTGGTCTGTGCACGTTATGTTGGCCGGACGTGTGCAGCGTCTGACGTCTCCCAATCACGCAAACACGCCGCTATGTAGCCGCAGCGCACTCTGTACGTCAGTAGTAGCGGTTTGACGTTCTCGAAAAATGCGTTCGTTTGCCACTTGCGTTGCGCGGACGAATTTTCGTGCGGCCGTACTTCGTATGTTCCCCGGCATTGGACGTCATTTGCTGCTAGTACGGCCGTGATTTTGTGCGGCTAAACGCACGTTAAAACTGCGCTAGTCTGACCCTAGCCTTAGCCGCACAAATCAACGGCCGTGCTAGCAGCAAATGACGTCCAATGCCGGGGAACACACGAAGTACGGCCGCACGAAGTTCGTCCGCGCAACGCAAGTGGCAAACGAACGCATTTTTTCGAGAACGTCAAACCGCTACTTACTGACGTACAGAGTGCGCTGCGGCCGCATAGCGGCGTGTTGCGTGATTGGGAGACTTCAGACGCTGCTAATGTCCGGCCAACATAACGTCCAGACGCAAAAAGTGTTTTATTGTTGATCCGTACAAAATCACGGACGAAAAGGCGCATCGTATGACCGCTATCGCGTATTCCGTGAAAAAATATGTCCGTTCGTTCGACCGCACTTTTCCACGGTCGACGCGAAAAATGCGTTCGTCTGACCCTAGCCTAAAAGGCCTTATTTGGGGGGTGCGCATTTCAGTTTTCCAACTTGGAATTTTCACATTTCGTCATCATGCACCCATGTTCCTATTTTGGGACATTTTTGAAGCCGGCCAAAGTAATTTACCCCCATCAAACCATATATTTTTAGAAAGGGCACACCCTGGGGTGCTTCAAAGAGTTGTATTTTAACACTTTCCATGCACTAGCTCTATGTCAAACTTTCAGGTAGTCACTTTTTGGTGTTATTTTTTTACACACATTGTACTTTAGGCATGAATTGTCAAATCCAGTTATGGGTTACTGCCAAAAAACACCCCAAAATATGTTCAGCAACATCTTCTGAGTAAATTGATACCACCCATGTATAGGTATGTCGGGTCATTTGGGGGCTAATAGGCCTTATTTGGGGGGTGCGCATTTCAGTTTTCCAACTTGGAATTTTCACATTTCGTCATCATGCACCCATGTCCTATTTGGGACATTTTTGAAGCCGGCCAAAGTAATTTACCCCCATCAAACCATATATTTTTAGAAAGGGCACACCCTGGGGTGCTTCAAAGAGTTGTATTTTAACACTTTCCATGCACTAGCTCTATGTCAAACTTTCAGGTAGTCACTTTTTGTGTTATTTTTTCACACACATTGTACTTTAGGCATGAATTGTCAAATCCAGTTATGGGTTACTGCCAAAAAACACCCCAAAATATGTTCAGCAACATCTTCTGAGTAAATTGATACCACCCATGTATAGGATATTCGGGTCATTTGGGGGCTAATAGGCCTTATTTGGGGGGTGCGCATTTCAGTTTTCCAACTTGGAATTTTCACATTTCGTCATCATGCACCCATGTCCTATTTGGGACATTTTTGAAGCCGGCCAATAATTTACCCCCATCAAACAATATATTTTTAGAAAGGGCACACCCTAGGGTGCTTCAAAGAGTTGTATTTTAACACTTTCCATGCACTAGCTCTATGTTCAAACTTTCAGGTAGTCACTTTTTGTGTTATTTTTTCACACACATTGTACTTTAGGCATGATTTGTCAAATCCAGTTATGGGTTACTGCCAAAAAACACCCCAAAATATGTTCAACAACATCTTCTGAGTAAATTGATACCACCCATGTATAGGTATGTTGGGTCATTTGGGGGCTAATAGGCCTTATTTGGGGGGTGCGCATTTCAGTTTTCCAACTTGGGATTTTCACATTTCGTCATCATGCACCCATGTCCTATTTGGGACATTTTTGAAGCCGGCCAAAGTAATTTACCCCCATCAAACCATATATTTTTAGAAAGGGCACACCCTAGGGTGCTTCAAAAGTTGTATTTTAACACTTTCCATGCACTAGCTCTATGTCAAACTTTCAGGTAGTCACTTTTTGTGTTATTTTTTCACACACATTGTACTTTAGGCATGAATTGTCAAATCCAGTTATGGGTTACTGCCAAAAACACACCAAAAATATGTGTTCAGCACAGTTCTGAGTAATTGATACACCATATATAGATTTGTTCTGTTGTTTTTGGGGTGCTACGCCAATCTTTGACATGTGCTTGTCAATTTTCTTATTTGACATACAGTATCTTCTTCTGCTTATCTCTCTTTTTAGGGGCCTTTTTACATACCCCAGTTTTATGAACGTGCATATATTTGGTAAGCTAAACCACCAAAGTATTGTAAATGGAGTGTTTTTATGCTATGGATGCATCCGTTTGCTCCAAAAAAATTGGACAGTTTGGTGGTCATTTTTCATTTTCACACCCACATCAGTTTTGGACTGTGATTTAGGAGACACTGTTGTTTGTTACTGCATGAAAACTCTCCAGGTTTTGTTTCTGCAAGGTCTCCTGAGTACACCCATGCCCCCCATGCATGGTTTGCCAGGATTTTGGGAAGGTTCAAATACAATTTTTATGACTTTGTCATTGGAGTTGAAAGAGAGTTATTTCTTCAACTAGGCCTATCTTTGGTTTGGGTCTACCGCATACCCCAGTTTGAATTATTGCCAGAAAATTGTTTATATATTGTTATGTTGGCACCCTAAGGTATTGCATATGGAGTGCTTTGATGCCATGGATGCAACGGTTTTAGCCCAAAACATTTGAGAAGGTGTGTGGTGTAATTTTTCATTTTCAGATTTTTTACGCCCACAGTAGTTTTGGACTGTGATTTAGGAGACACTGTTGTTTGTTACTGCATGAAAACTCTCCAGGTTGTTTTCTGCAAGATCTCCTGAGTACACCCATGCCCCCCATGCATAGGTTTGCCAGGATTTTGGGAAGGTTCAAATACAATTTTTATGACTTTGTCATTGGAGTTGAAATTGAGATTATTTCTTCAGCTAGGCCTATCTTTGGTTTTTGGGTCTACCGCATACCCCAGTTTGAATTATTGCCAGAAAATTGTTTATGTTTGTTATGTTGACACCCCAAGGTATTGCATATGGAGTGCTTTGATGCCATGGATGCAACGGTTTTAGCCCAAAACATTTGAGAAAGTGTGTGGTGTAATTTTTCAATTTTCAGATTTTTTACGCCCACAGTAGTTTTGGACTGTGATTTAGGAGACACTGTTGTTTGTTACTGCATGAAAACTCTCCAGGTTGTTTTCTGCAAGATCTCCTGAGTACACCCATGCCCCCATACATAGGTGTGCAAAGATTTTGGCAAAAATACAGCACCAATTGTAGAACATAAAAATGTACGAATAAAATGTAAAAGTCTGGTGCCTGTCAAACTGGGGATGCTCTCTAGGGGGGCACAGGCTGTTGTCACTGAAAGTGCATGAACGCAAAATGTTTTCATACCTTCTACGTGACATTGATTGGGGGTAAATGGGGGTAGAGCAGATGGGGCTACTGCTCCAGTAGGAGCGAATTGAGGGCTTCTTTATGATGCCCTCAGCATAGTAAGTGCCCAGAATTTCAGAAATTCTGGCACATCTAGCGGGGTCCATTGCTGCCTTGCCAGTAGGAGTCTGGCTTCGCAGCACAATGCTGATGGGCATACAGATTTGATTGGGCCACGATGTGGCCAACAAATCATCCCCCATAAACACCTGCAAAAACTGTGTGGCGGTAAATCCTGCAACATCAATATTGATGCCAGGATTTGCCGTCAAAGGAGGGATATCTGGCTTCTGGCGATGAGGCACTACCCACTCCTCAGCTGGAGCTGTGCGTCTCCTGCTGGCAGGTGGTGACCCAGGATCTGCATCAGAAACATCACTAGATACATCAGCCAGCGTAGATAATGTATCTAGCGATGTCTCTGAGCAGTTAGCGGGGTCGAAATGAGGGTCTGAGTCTGACGCAGATGCCTCAGATTCGACGCAGGATGGCATATGCCTCCTCGGCGCTGTACACCCTCTCAGACATTATATATAATAGATTATAAAATTTTTATAATTATTATATATATATAAGCGGATTGTTGGTTCTTAGAAGAACCGTTGGGTTTCACAAGAAAATAAAATAAGCACCTAAATCTCTCTAAATCCCTATAAACCTGCCTCAATTCTTCTAAATCTCCCTAAAATCTCTCTAAATCTGCCTCAATTTTTTCTAATCTTCACTAAATCTCACTAAAATCTCTAACCTGTCAAAATCTGATCTCTCTCTCTCGCTCACCAAACACAAGTGAGGAGAGGGAGGAGAATCACATAGAGGTCAGAGCCAATATTCACAAAATATTGACCTGACCTGACCAAATTAGAGAAATTTTATTTTGATTTTTTCTAACTTCTGATTGGATGTGTGCTAAGCCTGCCTCTCTGATGAGGCAGGCTAGGAACATTCCCACTCAGCCCCAAGATGGACCCTGCCCTTAGAACCCTACCCCTAGCCCTACCCCTAAACCTACCCCTAACCCTAACCTTAACCCTAACCCTACCCCTACCCCTAACCCTACCCCTACCCCTAACCCTAACCCTACCCCTAACCCTAACCATACCCCTACCCCTAACCCTACCCTAACCCTAACTAATATAAACCTAACCCTAACCGCTAACCCCTAACCTAACCCTACCCCTAACCCTAACCCTAACCCTAACCTACCCCTAACCCTACCCTAACCCTAACCTAAACCGACCCCTAACCCGTCAGTTTATTTTATTTATTTTTATTTTTATTTTACTTTTTATTTTACTTTTTTTTTCACTTTTTTTTACACTTTTTTACTCTGCTGGTGCCTTGATCCCTCGAGGCACCCAGCAGAGCACCTGATCACTGATGTGATCGTTTTGTACTGAGTGCCACGATACCTCGTGGCACTCAGTACTTTCCTGCCGCTACCGGAAGTGATCGCTCGGGGGAGCGATCACGGACGGACCGGCGGCAGGTAAGCATATTGCAAGGATGCCTCGATGTCGAGGCATCCTTGTAATTATACTCAGCAGCAGCTGGACAGCGATACCAGATCGCTTCCAGCGCTCTCTAGAAGTGCCGGCACCTCTCCGGTGAAACCGGATGTTGATCGCTCCCGGGGAGCGATCACATGGTGCCCCGCACTTCTAAAAGCGCCATTGCACGGCTGCCTGGACTCCAGGCAGCCTGCAATGGCGTTTGAGCTGCTGGAAGCGATCCGATCGCTTCCAGCGCTCAAAAAACGGCAAGGACGTACCATGTACGTCAGCGGGTCTAAGAGAGACCCGCTGCAATGACGTACATGGTACGTCCTCGTCCTTAAGGGGTTAATGCAGCATATGAATCCTCACACTGCCGGGCAGCACCTCTACAGTATAATTAATGCAGCATATGAATCCTCACACTGCCGGGCAGCACCTTTACAGTATAATTAATGCGGTATATGAATCCGCACGCTGCCGGGCAGCACCTCTACAGTATAATTAATGCAGCATATGAATCCTCACACTGCAGGGCAGCACCTCTACAGTATAATTAAAGCAGCACATGAATCCTCACACTGCCGGACAGCACCTCTACAGTATAATTCATGCAGCATTTGAATCCTCACACTGCCGGGCAGCACTCTACTAGTATAATTAATGCAGCATTGAATCCTCACACTGCAGGGCAGCACCTCTACAGTAATTAATGCAGCATTTGAATCCTCACACTGCCGGCAGCACCTCTACAGTATAATTAATGCAGCATATGAATCCTCACACTGCCGGGCAGCACCTCTACAGTATAATTAATGCAGCATTTGAATCCTCACACTGCCGGGCAGCACCTCTACAGTATAATTAATGCAGCATATGAATCCTCACACTGCAGGGCAGCACCTCTACAGTATAGTAATGCAGCATATGAATCCTCACACTGCAGGGCAGCACCTCTACAGTATAGTAATGCAGCATATGAATCCTCACACTGCCGGGCAGCACCTTTACAGTATAATTAATGCAGCATTTGAATCCTCACACTGCCGGGCAGCACCTCTACAGTATAATTAATGCAGCATATGAATCTTCACACTGCCGGGCAGCACCTTTACAGTATAAATTAGCGGCATTGAATCCCTCATCACTGCCGGCAGCACCTTCACAGTATAATTAATGCAGCATATGAATCCTCACACCTGCCGGGGCAGCACCTTCACAGTATAATTAATGCAGGCATATGAATCCTCACACTGCCGGGCAGCACCTTCACAGTATAATTAATGCAGCATATGAATCCTAACACTGCCGGGCAGCACCTTCACAGTATAATTAATGCAGCATATGAATCCACACACTGCCGGGCAGCACCTCTACAGTATAATTAATGCAGCATATGAATCCTCACACTGCCGAGCAGCACCTTTAAAGTATAATTAATGCGGCATATGAATCCTCACACTGCCGGGCAGCACCTTTAAAGTATAATTAATGCGGCATATGAATCATCACATTGCCGGGCAGCACCTCTACAGTATAATTAATGCAGCATATGAATCCTCACACTGCCGAGCAGCACCTTTAAAGTATAATTAATGCAGCATATGAATCCTCACACTGCCGAGCAGCACCTTTATGCTAGGGTCAGACGAGCGCAGTGCGAACGCGCGTGCAGGCGCACTTAATCACGGCCGCACTAGCAGCAAGTGGCAGGCAATGACGGCCAATATACGAAGTACGGTCGCACAAAAGTCCGGCTGCGCAACGCAAGTGGCAAATGAACGCATTTTTTCGAGAACGTTAAACTGCTAGTACTGACGTACAGAGTGCGCTGCGTCCGCTAGCGGCGTGTGTGCGTGAATTGGAGATGTCAGACACTGCTAATGTCCGGCCAACATAACGTCCAGATGCACAAAAGTTTTTATTGATGATCCGTACAAAATCACGGATGCAAATGCGCATCGTATGACCGCTATCGCGTATTCCGTGAAAAAATGCGTCCATTCGTTCGAACGCACTTTTTCACAGACAACGTGAAAATGCGTTCGTCTGACCCTAGCCTTAAAATAAATTAATGCAGCATATGAATCCTCACACTGCCGTGGCAGCACCTTTAAAGTATAATTAATGCAGCATATGAATCCTCACATTGCGCCGGGCAGCACCTCTACAGTATAATTAATGCCGCATATGAATTCCTCACACTGCCATGCAGCACCTTTACAGTATAATTAATGCAGCATATGAATCCGCACACTGCGGGCAGCACCTCTACAGTATAATTAATGCAGCATATGAATCCTCACACTGCCGGGCAGCACCTCTACAGTATATTAATGCAGCATATGAATCCTCACACTGCCGGGCAGCACCTTTACAGTATAATTAATGCGGCATATGAATCCTCACACTGCCGGGCAGCACCTTCACAGTATAATTAATGCAGCATATGAATCCTCACACTGCCGGGCAGCACCTTCACAGTATAATTAATGCAGCATATGAATCCACACACTGCCGGGCAGCACCTCTACAGTATAACTATATTTCCTACATATTTATTTTCTGTTAATCTGTATATTTGTGTTGTTAATATCTTACATTGTATTACTTTGTATTTCTGTAAATGTAACACTTCAATGTACTTGAACCCAGGACATACTTGAAAACGAGAGAAATCTCAAGGTATCCTTCCTGGTAAAATCCTTTATAAATAAATAAATAATGCAGCATATGAATCCTCACACTGCCGAGCAGCACCTTCACAGTATAATTAATGCAGCATATGAATCCGCACACTGCCGGGCAGCACCTCTACAGTATAATTAATGCAGCATATGAATCCTCACACTGCCGGGCAGCACCTTTAAAGTATAATTAATGCGGCATATGAATCCTCACACTGCCGGACAGCACCTCTACAGTATAATTAATGCAGCATATGAATCCGCACACTGCCATGCAGCACCTCTACAGTATACTAATGCAGCATATGAATCCTCACACTGCCGGGCAGCACCTTTAGGCTGGGGTCAGACCAGCGCACTTTTAACGTGCGTTCTGGCGCACATAATTACGGCCGCACTAGCAGCAGATGACGGGAAATGACGGCCAATATACGATGTATGGCCTCACAAAAGTCCGGCCGTGCAACGCAAGTGGAATTTGAACGCATTTTTCTGAGAACGCTGAACCTCTAGTACTGACGTACAGAGTGCGCTGCGTCCGCTAGCGGCGTGTGTGCGTGAATTGGAGATGTCAGACACTGCTAATGTCCGGCCAACATAACGTCCAGATGCACAAAGTGTTTTATTGATGATCCGTACAAAATCACGGATGCAAATGCGCATCGTATGACCGCTATCGCGTATTCCGTGAAAAAATGCGTCCATTCGTTCGAACGCACTTTTTCACAGACAACGTGAAAATGCGTTCGTCTGACCCTAGCCTTAAAGTATAATTAATGCAGCATATGAATCCTCACACTGCCGGGCTGCACCTTTAAAGTATAATTAATGCAGCATATGAATCCTCACATTGCCGGGCAGCACCTCTACAGTATAATTAATGCAGCATATGAATCCTCACACTGCCGGGCAGCACCTTTACAGTATAATTAATGCAGCATATGAATCCTCACACTGCCGGGCAGCACCTCTACAGTATAATTAATGCAGCATATGAATCCTCACATTGCCGGGCAGCACCTCTACAGTATAATTAATGCCGCATATGAATCCTCACACTGCCATGCAGCACCTTTACAGTATAATTAATGCAGCATATGAATCCGCACACGGCCGGGCAGCACCTCTACAGTATAATTAATGCAGCATATGAATCCTCACACTGCCGGGCAGCACCTCTACAGTATAATTAATGCAGCATATGAATCCTCACACTGCCGGGCAGCACCTTTACAGTATAATTAATGCGGCATATGAATCCTCACACTGCCGGGCAGCACCTTCACAGTATAATTAATGCAGCATATGAATCCTCACACTGCCGGGCAGCACCTCTACAGTATAATTAATGCAGCATATGAATCCTCACACTGCCGGGCAGCACCTTTACAGTATAATTAATGCGGCATATGAATCCTCACACTGCGGGCAGCACCTTCACAGTATAATTAATGCAGCATTTGAATCCGCACGCTGCCATGCAGCACCTCTACAGTATAATTAATGCAGCATATGAATCCTCACACTGCCGGGCAGCACCTTCACAGTATAATTAATGCAGCATATGAATCCACACACTGCCGGGCAGCACCTCTACAGTATAACTATATTTCCTACATATTTATTTTCTGTTAATCTGTATATTTGTGTTGTTAATATCTTACATTGTATTACTTTGTATTTCTGTAACGATTCAATGTTCTTGAACCCAGGACATACTTGAAAACGAGAGAAATCTCAATGTATCCTTCCTGGTAAAATCCTTTATAAATAAATAAATAATGCAGCATATGAATCCTCACACTGCCGAGCAGCACCTTCACAGTATAATTAATGCAGCATATGAATCCTCACACTGCCGGGCAGCACCTTCACAGTATAATTAATGCAGCATATGAATCCGCACACTGACAGGCAGCACCTCTACAGTATAATTAATGCAGCATATGAATCCTCACACTGCCGAGCAGCACCTTCACAGTATAATTAATGCAGCATATGAATCCGCACACTGACGGGCAGCACCTCTACAGTATAATTAATGCAGCATATGAATCCGCACGCTGCTGGGCAGCACCTTTAAAGTATAATTAATGCGGCATATGAATCCTCACACTGCCGGACAGCACCTCTACAGTATAATTAATGCAGCATATGAATCCGCACACTGCCATGCAGCACCTCTACAGTATACTAATGCAGCATATGAATCCTCACACTGCCGGGCAGCACCTTTAGGCTGGGGTCAGACCAGCGCACTTTTAACGTGCGTTCTGGCGCACATAATTACGGCCGCACTAGCAGCAGATGACGGGAAATGACGGGCAATATACGATGTATGGCCTCACAAAAGTCCGGCCGTGCAACGCAAGTGGAATTTGAACGCATTTTTCTGAGAACGCTGAACCTCTAGTACTGACGTACTGAGTGCGCAGCTGCGGCATAGCGGCGTGTGTGCGTGATTAGGAGATGTCAGACGCTGCTAATGTCCAGCCTACATAACGTCCAGACGCAAAAAGAGTTTTATTGACGATCCGTACAAAATCACGACCGACAATGCGCGTCGTCTGACCGTTTTTGAGCATTCCGTGAAAAAATACGTCAATGCGTTCGGACGCACTTTTTCACATTCGCGGGGAAAAGTGCTTTCGTCTGACCCTAGCCTTACAGTATAATTAATGCAGCATATGAATCCTCACACTGACAGGCAGCACCTCTACAGTATAATTAATGCAGCATATGAATCCGCACGCTGCCGGGCAGCACCTTCACAGTATAATTAATGCAGCATATGAATCCGCACGCTGCCGGGCAGCACCTTCACAGTATAATTAATGCAGCATATGAATCCGCACACTGCCGGGCAGCACCTCTACAGTATAATTAATGCAGCATATGAATCCGCACACTGCGGGGCAGCACCTCTACAGTATAATTAATGCAGCATATGAATCCTCACACTGACAGGCAGCACCTCTACAGTATAATTAATGCAGCATATGAATCCTCACACTGCCGGGCAGCACCTCTACAGTATAATTAATGCAGCATATGAATCCGCACACTGCGGGGCAGCACCTCTACAGTATAATTAATGCAGCATTTGAATCCGCACACTGCCGGGCAGCACCTCTACAGTATAATTAATGCAGCATATGAATCCTCACACTGCCGGGCAGCACCTCTACAGTATAATTAATGCAGCATATGAATCCTCACACTGACAGGCAGCACCTCTACAGTCTGAGGCTAGCTTTAGGCTAGGGTCAGACTGAGGCAGTGCGAACGCGCGTTCTGGCGCACTTAATCACGGCCGTGCTAGCAGCAGATGCCGGGCAATGACGGCCAATATACGAAGTACGGTCGCACAAAAGTCCGGCCGTGCAACGCAAGTGGAAAATGAACGCATTTTTTCGAGAACGTTAAACCACTAGTACTGACGTACAGAGTGCGCTGCGCCCGCTAGCGGCGTGTGTGCGTGAATTGGAGACATCAGACGCTGCTAATGTCCGGCCAACATAACGTCCAGATGCAAGAAGTTTTATTGATGATCCGTACAAAATCACGGATGAAACTGCGCATAGTATGACCGCTATCGCGTATTCCGTGAAAAAATACGTCCATTCTTCGAACGCACATTTTCACGGACAACGTGAAAAATGCGTTAGTCTGACCCTAGCCTTAAGGCTAGGGTCAGACGAGCGTAGTGTTCACGTCCGTGATGGCGTACATAAGTACGTCCGTGATAGCATACAATTGTGTTAAATGGAGCCCCACACACGAAGTACGTCCGCACAGAAGTGCGGGGGCTGACGGACGCTGCAAACGGACGCAGGTTAGGCAAGAACGTAATACTGCTAGAACGGACGTGCGGAGTGCGCCACGTCCACAACGTCCGCATAGCTTTGTGTGTGAGTGATGGAAGGTGGTCAGACGGACTGCATTTATACGTCCAGCATTTTTGACGGACAGAATGTTTTTTCATTGTAATTTATTTTCCCTCCTACATCCGTCAAAAATTAAACGTCAGTGAAAAAAACAGACTGTGTGGCCACTACTGCGTCTTCCGTACTGACGTACGTCCGTGTGCACGGACGTACAGTCCGTAGAAATCACGCTCGTCTGACCCTAGCCTAACCGGCACGCTGTGTGCAGCTTCTGAGAAGATACGCTATTAGTGTAGCGGGGAAGCCGGCTGCACATTTTGCATCTCTCCCTCTAAGGCTAGGGTCAGACTGAGGCAGTGCGAACGCGCGTGCAGGCGCACTTAATCACGGCCGTAGTAGCAGCAAATGCCGGGCAATGACGGCCAATATACGAAGTACGGTCGCACAAAAGTCCGGCTGCGCAACGCAAGTGGCAAACGAACGCATTTTGTCGAGAACGTAAAACCACTAGTACGGTTGTACAGAGTGCGCTGCGTCCGCTAGCGGCGTGTGTGCGTGAATTGGAGATGTCAGACACTGCTAATGTCCGGCCAACATAACGTCCAGATGCACAAAGTGTTTTATTGATGATCCGTACAAAATCACGGACGCAAATGCGCATAGTATGACCGCTATCGCGTACTCCGTGAAAAAATGCGTCCATTCGTTCGAACGCACTTTTTCACAGACAACGTGAAAATGCGTTCGTCTGACCCTAGCCTAAACTAATAGCGTATCTTTTCAGAAACTGCACACCGCGCGCCGGTGTATGCAGCTGTTAACAGTGTGGGAGACGGGAGGCTGCGCTTGTTGGTGGATCCAGGAATCAGGTCAGTATTAGAAAGAAAACAGAAAAAAGTTTTATTTTATGTTCCCGGGGACATTTAAAAATGTCCTCGGATTTAATTTTTTTAAAAATGTGTCACCTGACCTTAGCCTGGTGGTCAGTCAGTGGGGGCTCCCTGGATCCTGGTTGGGGGGGTCTGCAATGGCCGCAGGTGCAGTGGCTCCCTCCCTGCGCCGCCACTCTGCCACATGCACCCGGTCGGCCAGCCCGTACAGTAGGGATGTGCGTTTCGGATTTCGGAATTTCGGAATTTTCACGAAATTTCCTGATTCGTGCATTCGGATTTGGCCGATTTTACGAAAATTTTCAGATCCGAAAACAGCAGATCCGAAAAAATTTACGAAACGCAACGAAAATTTGTTCGGAATTTTCGAATGGACTAGAAATGTGTAAAATCGAAAATCATTTTCGTTCCATTCGTAATTTCTGCTCCATTCCTGATTTCGGTTCCATTTCAGTAATTTCGGACAACGTATTTTTTGGTTATATCGCTGATTCTGTAATTTTGCATCATTCCCATCTCAATGTATCCTTCTTGTAAAACATGAGAAATCTCAATGTATCCTTCCTGGAAAACCAGAGAAATCTCAATGTATCCTTCTTGTGAAACCAGAGAAATCTCAATGTATCCTTCTTGTAAAACATGAGAAATCTCAATGGCAGAATTATCGTATCGACAGAATTATCGTATCGACAGAAATATCGGATCCGAAAAACCATTAGTTTACGTCAAAACGAATAGACACTTTGAAACGAGGAGAACAGACGTTCTGAAAAACACGAAAATTTCCGAAATTACGAAAAAGTCTATACGAAAAACGAAACGAAAATGAAACGAACCGAAACTGAAATCGGCCGAAACGATCCGAAACGAACATTTACAGAATACGAACCGAACCGAACCGAATCGAACCGAAAAAAAAATCGGTGCACAAGTCTACCGTACAGTCGCTTCTCTGTCATCCAGAGGCCGCTCACTCATCAAGGGGGTCCTTGGGAGGCCCCGGCGGACTGCCCTCTACAGTGCCTGATTAGAGGGCCATGTCTACCTGATGTTTTTACAACAAGGTGTGGGAAATGTTGAATCCCATAGGCTTCAATGTTAAAAATATTCCGGTTTTAATTCAATATCTAATAAACCATTGCTTACAATATTCTGCAGTAAAGAGTCTCTTTATTCTTAGATTTTTTTTAGGATTATTTAAACAGATTTAAAAAAAATTATATATTTTTTTCGAACTTTTTGCGAACGTCCCGAAAAGTTTGCAGTTCACGAACTTTCAAACAGTCAATGTTCGATTCGACAATCGAACCGATTCGAACCAGCAGCCCATCCCTACTCAGGACCCTCCGCCTAGCCAGGTTTGACAGATATGTGAAGCACAGCACAGGTGAAATGATTTGCTGCTCAGTGATTGCAGGATTCAGTCTGCATTTCCCCAAGGTGATCTGCAAAACCTGGCCTGGTTGAGGGTCCCGAGGACAGGTTTGGGAAACACTGCTCTAGAGCCTTCTGGGAATATGTGTCTAAAAACACAAATCTCCAGCTAGTCCTGCACGGAGCCCAGTGCTGCAGTAGCTCCTTTTGGCCAGCAGGTGGTGACATCTGCCTGCCAAACAGGATATAATAGTAAGGAATAAATTTGAAATAGTCTAAAATATTTCTTACTGTATGATTAATTAAAAATTATTTTTAATCTCTGAGGCAGTTGTTAAATCCTCCATCAGCACTGTGCTGCAAAAACAATCCTAGAAAACCTTGATGTGGTGGTACACCACCCTAGCTTTCCTGCTTCTCATCAACCCAATATTAGGGGTTATAATATTTAATTTGTGGGTAAAAGCTGCTTGATTCAAGGAGAAATCTGACTGCCATCGGCTGTCAAGAAGGAACTTTTCCCAGTATGTTGCATTTTGAGACCACTCGAGGAGCTCATGGCCGAAGGATGTGGATGTAGGTGAGTAAGTGAATGTAGGCAGCGAGATCTCATCCCCCAAAAATTAGTCATCCGAAACTCCGTCTGGAGGCCCGGCCGAGTTGGGGGCTCGTCTGAACTGGAGGCCGGCCAAGCTCCCTGCCCGGCCAGACTCAGGTGAGCCCTCGGCTCGGCCGTGCCTCCAGGCCCAGGTTCGGATGACTGATTTTTTGTTTCGGTAACGGTTTTCTGCTGAGCTGATCCAGAATTTTCAGTATCAGCCCGAAATTTTCATTTCAGTGCATCACTACTATGTAATTGTGGCATTTGAGGTACACAAGCTCAAATGGGATGACATTGGTCCAAGAGCATCGGCTACTGGGAAGACATATAGGTTCTAGAGGAACAGGTCAAATCCCGATCCCATTGAGACCTATTTGGTTTCCAAACCCATACTCACATTATCACGCAGTGGTAATTGTCTTTTCTCCAAATTTGTTCCTCACTGCCAGGAAAGCAGTGACAGTAAAGTGACGAGACGCTGATCTCCTGACAAAATGGTGGATACTACAGACCATGGAACATGTCCATCTTATGGGTGAGTGCACAACAACAATCCATCACACCTTATCAGTTTTCCAAAAGGAATGGGATCCTTAGGTTGAACCTGGGGACAAGGCTCCTACAGGGACCCGATAATAACACCCTGCAATGTTTATATCTAAGAGAGCTTAGGCTGTGCTTTCCTCTGTCCCCCTTTCCTTCAATTCTTTTTTCTCTCCCTCTTCTTTCTCCTTCTCTTTTTTTGCTCTCTTCTTTTAAGGTTCTCCTTATCTTAACATAATGCTATATATCCTATATGAAAACCACACCTGGTGGGATGTATGCAACTTTCTTATGTAATACCAGTGTACCTCACCATATCTAAATACATTTTTCCCCCCAAAAAAACACTGGTTCCTGACAGGATTCTGGAAAAAAAAGGTTAAACTAATTTTGGATCCATGAGGTCCCAACTCCTGAAAGGCTCTCAAATAGATGCTGACCGATAACCATCAGGACGGAGGTGAAACCTTTTACGCATTTCGAGAACATCCAAAGTCAATATTTTGTAGTAAGTAATACACCTGACTTGTTATTTCCAAAGTATTTCTTTTACCTACCTACATTGTCTTACTATACCTTAACTATATGTGCAGCAGGGAGCTCAACATTGAGCCTCCAGATGCTTTGGACCTACATTTCCCTAAAAGCACTAATGAGGGGCTGAACATCATGGGAGATTTGCAGGACTAATAACTAAAGGTGAAACTCTGGAGAATTGGCAGGAGAAGTGAAAATACTACGTCAAAATAGCCAAACCAGAAAAATATATCTCACTGTCCAAATTGGCTATTTGGACTAGATTGTTCTCTTCTCCTGCCAGTTCTCCAGAGTTTCACCTTTAGCAAATAGACCTGATAGTTCCTAAACATCTGCAAGTCCAAGGTTGAGCACCCGTGATGTACAGCATAATGAGCTGTATAATTCCCAACTACCAAACCATGTCACATCCTATTCAGTCATGTTACAATTAACCTCCCTGGCGGTGTTGCCGAGTGTGTCTCAGGGTTAAGGCTAGGGTCAGACGAACGCATTTTTCACGTCGTCCGTGAAAAAGTTCGGTCGAACGAACGTACGTATTTTTCCCCGGAATACGCGATAGCGGTCATACGATGCGCCTTTTCGTCCGTGACTTTGTACGGATCATCAATAAAACACTTTTTGAGTCTGGACGTTATATTGGCCGGACATTAGCAGCGTCTGACGTCTCCTAATCACGCACACACGCCGCTATGCGGCCGCAGCGCACTCTGTACGTCAGTAGTAGCGGTTTGACGTTCTCGAAAAAATGCGTTCGTTGGCCACTTGCGTTGCGCGGACGAACTTTCGTGCGGCCGTTCGTCGTATGTTCCCCGGCATTGGACGTCATTTGCTGCTAGTACGGCCGTGATTTCGTGCGGCTAAACGCACGTTAAAACTGCGCTAGTCTGACCCTAGCCTAAATTTCACCGCTGAGAGCGGTAACCCCGAGACACACTCGGACTGTATACATTACCTCTCCGTGCGCTCCCTCGCTGATCTCTACAGTCTCCTACGGCGATCGTGGCATTTTACTTCTCGCGTGGAAGGAACCAGGAAGTATAAGGTCACGGTCACCAGAGGAGGCAGCTGGGGACATCGAGGGAGCGCAGGGAGAGGTGATGTATCCAGCGGCATCCCGAGTGTTGCTCGGGGTTACCTCTTCCAACATAGGAATTTAACCCTGGGCTACACTCGGGATACCGCTAGGGTGGGCAAAAAAAGAATTGACCGCTTTTAGGCGCAGTTTTTCCCAAAAATTAGACCGCCGGGGAGGTTGATATGATTCTAAAATGCAGAGATTGTAATATTTGCAACTGAACTTCTTGTATATAAATTCAATTAAAAAATACATCTGTTTATCAACATTAACAATTACTATTTTGCAAATAAGAAGTACTTCTATTAGCAATAAAATAATAGCGTTTTACTCCTTACCTATTGTGATGAAATATTCCATGTTACTGAATAAAATGAAAAGTTTCTCTTGCCTCTATTTCTTTCTTATTAACTTGTCTTGGAAGAGCGGACATTCAATGCCTATTCTCAATTACAGTTTAATGGGTAAAAAGAGCCCGAAGCTCTCCTTTTTACATGACATACAATGCATTTACATTTCCTCTCCGATTTATCTTTTCGCTATATTTTCATATTTTAGCTAGCCTCATTATGCCATACAGAGCAGGCTATTAATATTGATAAAATATGCCTGACGGAAATAGTATTAAATATATAGTACTTAGAGAGAATTGCATTGTGTATTAATAGTCTATTTAATTTTCTATCCTGCTGTTCAAAAACCCTGATCCAGTAAATTAGATTGTAATATAGTTTTTCAGCTCATATATCAATCTTTTCTGTTCCAAACATTTCATCATTAAACCATGTTGCATATTTATCCACAGTGCTGCGTATACAAATGGTTGTGAATGTGAGCGATACAATTTCAGCTGAAGAAGCACTGCATTTATTTATTTGCAAATCGTATTTGAATTGTTGCAGAGGATACATTTTTTGCCAAAGCAGCACTATGGTTATATATTCAACATTATTTTAAAAATGTATCTCTTGGAAAGGAGCTCATCAAGCAAGATGTTGGATGTGGTTTGTTTTCTAAATGAAATTAATAATCACTTCTGCAATTTATTTTTGTACAGTCATTCTGCCCACAAATGTTTGTATGCGCGTTCCCTAATTTTTTATCTATATATTTTTTAATTTATTGAATTTATCTGCCTGGTAGAAAACAATATGCATACCCTTAATAGGTCACCTTTTGGTGTATTGTCCTCATCATTATGGACAATGAGGGCTCTATGTAGCACCACCAGAAAGTCCAACAGCTCTTGTAAAACAATATGGACTCTATCACCTCCTTAACACTAGCGCTCACATAAATGAGCATTAGCGCTAGGTTATTTAAGGTGATAGCGTGCTGCACAGATCACCTCCCGATCGCTGACAGGTTAAAAAACCCATTAGTGCATCGTTATTAGCGCTTTATTGCGCAAGCTTACTGTACTTTGCTCTCCCTATGCTTAACACTGGGTGCGCAAAGTGCAAGGAATCAGTAATTAGCGATAGGACCACATAGTCCTAACGCTAATTACGAACCGCTGCCGCTAACTGATAACGTTTGCTACAGCTTAGAGCTGGTGCCAACTGATTCCACTTCTGCAGAATCATTTAGCAGCTGCTGGAGCCCCCCCCCCAAAAAATCATATTCACCTCTCATCCCACAGCGAGAACGACGGCCCGATCCGCCAATTCTGGCTGCCGAGAGCAGAGTGAGACTGGGGGAAAAGAAGTCCACAGTCTCCCTCTGTGTTCCCTCCACAGACCAGCAGGATCTTGCGAAAGGCAAGATCCTGAAGGTTATGTGACCGAGCAGCAGAAGTCTCCATGGACTTCATAGAGGGGATGCTTGTGGTGGCCGTTAGCGTCCTAGAGGCCGTTTTAGCTTATAGCAGGTGATAGGGCCCTATTTGTTTAGTATTGATTTCAATGGCAACTGGTATATAAAGGTCAAACTGGTCATGTTATGAGGAACATATAACTTATTCAACCTTAAAATTGTCAGGTTATGTCACCAGGGTGGCAGCGCAGGTACCGGGGGCCTGAGCCCAGTATGCAGGGGTAACTGGTCTGGCTTAGGTGGGTATGGGAATGGAGGACAAGCAGAAGCTGACCAGGTAGAATATTGCAGGATGATGGGATTGATGATGGAGGAACCAGAAGGAGAGGTGGAAGAACAGAGACAGGTATCCAGATAAGGTTCAGGGTAGGACGGGTTATCTGGATCAAGAATAACGTGGAAGTAGAGCAGGGTGTAGCACCCATCTGTCTGAGAGCATAAGCTTCAATAATGGAGCAATGTGAGAAGGGAGACATGGTGCTTTATTCATGGGGTGTGTCACGTGACCTGTGGTGTGTGCTTTTAATTGTGAATGTGCTGGTTTGGAATGAGGGCAGCACTCTTTAAGTATCTGCCCACATGCAGGCACGGATCCAGACAAAGTTGCTCCCATGTAAAATTCATATGCTGTAGGAGTGAAATCAATACCGTATATTTAGGCAGTGTGATTTCCTCACTGTGTAGCAAATCAATTCTACAAAACAAAGATGTGCTGAAGTTGGCGCTTCTTGTCCTGTTAGATGAAGCGCCAACTCCAGCACATCTTTCTTTTATACGCATTTGTGACGTCCATCACGTTGACACTCAGAGGTTTTTATGGTCTGGCTGACTGTACCTGTCTTTTAATTTTAATTAATTTTGTTTCCCCTTTTTTTTCTACATCCGTTAAAAAAAACAGACCGTGTGGTGTCTACGGTATCTTCCGTCAGTACGTACTTCCGTTATGCACGCACGCAGAGTGCGCTCAGACTGCGTTCGTCTAACATTAGCCTAAATGGTGACCGTTATCTTGCACAATATCACACGGGGTCTGCATTATGACAATACAGGCAGAAATGGCCTTTGTGTCAAATACAGTATGTGTGATAAAGATAAATAATAAAAATGTTCAGATCTCCTGCTTATGGGGATTTGTAATGAGTTTATTAGCAAAGCAGCGTCCACAGAATACCAAAAGAATATAAAAATAATATCTGTATGTGGCATAATGCCTGTACATGGAAATTACAGTAAGGCCCCGTTCACACTGTGCGGCAAAATCCGCGCGACGTCGCGCTGTGTAGTTTCTCCAATGCATTTCAATGGAGCTGTTCACATGTTGCTGCGCATGTCGCGCGTCGCAGAAGCATGTCGCTGGTACATGACCCTTTTTTTGCGATTTGCTATCTGCGATTTTGCGATTTGTATTGGTGGTACTTTGCAAAAATCGCACAAAACAGCGATGTCGCGCGACATTATCGCACCATGTCGCGAATATGAAAGTGGCGCGATTTTCAAATCGCACAGTGTGAACGGGACATAACACCTTGTATCTATACTTTACTGGGATTTCCAGTCACTATAAGACCCGAATCCTCTCCCTGTACAGCAGTGACTGAGCCCAGAGCTCTCCCTGTATTCCGCCCTCGCCCAAGCTTTTGTAATGCAGCAGTAATGTTTGTTGACCATTTTGTTACAGGATTATGGCCGCTATTTGTAGCTTCTTTACAGTAATACAAGGTGACAGGAGAGAGAAATTTGTTTCTTTCTAGGGAACATCAACACCCTGTCTGACTTTCTCCTGCCTTCTTTCAGATAGTCCGTAAAGCAATTGCTGTCCAGGGAAACCTACCACCCTAATAATTACCTCACCTGCATTAACATCATTCTCACCCGCTTAGTTCTCACCTCCTATTTCTCTACCCCCTATCCACCTAGAGCAGTGGTTCCCAATCGTGGTCCTCAAGTACCCCCAACAGGCCAGGATTTAAGGATCACCTTGGGGAAATGCAGACTCAATCCTGCAATCGCTGAGCAGCAAATCATATCACCTGTGCTGTGCTTCAGATATCTGGCAAACCTGACCTGTTGGGGGGACTTGAGGAATGCGGTTGGAAACCACTGACCTAGACTGTAAGTTCCCTCACAATTGGGAACTCCATCCTCCCTGTATCTGTCAAACGTTATCTTGTCTTTCAAATATATTGTAGCTGTCTTTTTAATGCTCCCAATTATACTAGGCTTGTACACCGATTTTTTTTTTCGGTTCGATTCGATTTTTTGGATATTTAAACTTTTCGATTTGGCTCGTTTCGACCGATTTCTGTTTCGATTCGGTTCGGCTCGACTCGTTTTTCATGTACATTTTTTTTTCGGAATATCGATCATTTTTCGTATTTTCGTGTCACTTTGCTCGTTTTTTGTATCGACTTTTCGTGATTTCGGAAATTTTCGTTTTTCGAAATTGTACATGTTTTCAGAATATCGACCATTTTTCGTATTTTCATGTCACTTTGCTCGTTTTTTTTATCGACTTTTCGTGATTTCGGAAATTTTCGTTTTTTCGGAACGTCTGTTCTCCTCGTTTCAAAGCAATAAATTTCGATTTGACACATTTCAAGCCCATTCGAAAATTCCGAAAATATTTCGTTTCGGCTCGGAAAACTTTTCGGATCTGCCGTTTTCGGATCTAAAAATTTTCGGAAAATCGGCCGCATCCGAAAACACGAATCGGGAAATTTCGTGAAAATTCTGAAATTCCGAAACCCGAAACGCACATCCCTAAATTATACCCATGTGCTGCAGAATGTGTCGGCATATAATAATAATAATAATAATGGCTTCTTCAGGTTGATATACTGATGTCGGGAGATGTTTCAATTCAAGACTGCATACTTTGAAATAACAGATGAATATATACGATGCACATATATCCAGGTAGACATAGAAGAGGCATACTAGAGGATTAAATGTGGAAGAAATTCCCGGGGGAGAACATCAGGACAGCCACTCTGATTTTTCTTATCTATCATGCCATATTAAATTGATAATAACTGGCCTAAGGGGGAACTACTGATACTGAAGATTCCTTTTCTGGAGGTGAGAGTAGGTGATCCAATTTCCTTGAGATGGCTACAAAAACCCTCCTAACTTCAGCTCTGATTTAAAACTGCATTAGAAAATTTATTAAAAATAATATAGAAATTCATGCTTTTTTTGTCATGGGTTTTTATGCACATGCATGGTGCACACTGCTACTAGCATCCGATAAGAAAATGAAGATCTGAAAATATTTTATGAGCACTGAGATTTTTCTATTTTTCCATACAACAATCAAATAATAAATGTGTTTTCCGTCATTAGCAAAACTAGAAATATAATTAAAATTGTTCTTATGGAACTATATACCGTATATATCAATTATTTTGACTGTGTTTGGATTTGTTTTATTATTTCAATAACCATATTTCCAGGCAGAGATGAATTATTCGTGCCAGGTTTGCAGAGTACCATAATAAATTGTGCCCCCAGAAGAACTATTCTGTATTATATGAATATGTAAAAACACTTACTTCTGAGATTTATTGATGCAATGGCTTCATATAATCTATGACTAAGGTACACAGCAAAAAAAAATACAAAGCACAGGAACAGCTTCACTGAAATCTGCTGTACAGTTAGAATCTATGTCTTACATGATGATGTGCTATAGCTAACCCCTATACTCGATCTGCAAACAGGGGCAGACTGACAACTAATGGGGCCCCCGAGCAATAGGAGGTCATGGGGCCCACCTTGTTCTGCACCCACAGGAGGCCACACCCATAAAAAACCCACCCCCTACAACGCAACACCTACATGTACATTATTGTGCTAAAGAATTCATTTCTGAACTCCTAAAAATAACCTTTTTGAAAATCCACTTGGACCCAGCAGCGAATTGTGCCCCCCCTCCATACTTACAGATGGCCACCGCACTGCTGCAGCAGCCATCACCCACTCATTGCAGCTAAGGCACAGAAAGTCCCCATGGAAAATGTGGGAAACTGCTGATCAGTTTAAAAGATACTGTACAATCCTGACACACTGCACATCACAGAGCTCCACATAAATAAAACTCCCAGTAATGTGCAGAGTGTGTGAGCGTATCACAGAGCTGCACAGCAATAAAACCCACAGTAATGTGCAGCTCACACATGGATATATATTGTCCCCCAGCAGCTCACACATGGATATATATTGCTCCAGCAGCTCAAACATGAATATATATTGCCCCCACCAGCTCAAACATGGATAAATACTGCCCCCAGCACTTCAAACATGGATATAAATTGCCCCCAGTAGCTCAAACATGAATATATAATGCCCCCAGTAGCTCAAACATGAATATATATTGCCCCCAGTAGCTCAAACATGGATAACTACTGCCCCAGCACCTCAAACATGGATATATATTGCCCCCAGTAGCTCAAACATGAATATATATTGCCCCAGTAACTCAAAGATGAATATATTTGCCCCAGTAGATCAAACATGAATATATATTTTCCCCCAGTTGCTCAAACATGAATATATTTGCCCCAGTAGCTCAAACATGAATATATTTGCTCCCAGTAGCTCAAACATGAATATATTTGCCCCAGTAGATCAAACATGAACTTATTTGCCCCAGTAGCTAAAACATGAATATATTTTCCCCCAGTAGCTCAAATATGAATATATTTGCCCCAGCAGCTCAAACCTAAATATATTTGCCCCCAGCACCTCAAACATGGATATATATTGCCCCCTCCCCCGTTGCTCACCAGCTCTGAGGGCCCGCGGGTCGGTAGGGGCCCGGTTTGGGGCGACACAGTGGGCCCCCGCCGGTTTCCCGCTGATGATCAGTGCACTTAACAGGCAGCCAGCGGCGCACTCTGTAAATGCGGTGGTGGCGCCTGCAATGTGCCTGCATCCCAGTCTAAAACTGGAGAAGGCACGTTGCACTGGCGCCGCCTTTCACGTGACACATCACGTGAGGGGGCGGCGCTGGCTGCCTGTTAAGTGCACTGATAATCACAGGGAAACCGGCGGGGGCCACTATGACGCCCCAAACCAGGCCCCTACTGACCCGCAGGCCCTCAGGCACTGCCGAGGGCCCGATGGGTCAGTCTGCCCCTGTCTGCAAAGCAGCTACTGATAACCTTACCCGGGCAAGGTGCTGAGGTAGCGCCTGCCCCGGAATATCGTGGTAACATGGGAACCCTATGGGGAAATCTGCAGGCTCAGATTTTCCCCATTGGCATCCCCATGTTAGTGCGAACTAGGATATAGGGCCCTAAGGTGTTGTTTATATGTCTATTTATGTCAATAAAGTTTAATAACTAACCTCTTCCTGGCTGGCTGGAGTTGTGTCCCTTCTTGGGAGCCCTGGATGCATGCCTCAGCAATTCATTAGCATACAGGTCGGACCCTACCTTCAAAAAAAGGGGTCATCAACACATCACTAAGAGCCAAACACATGGGGACTCCATCTATGGTGAATAGGAGCATAATCCTTAAATCTATTCATTGGCTATTATTCTATGGGAAGACATCCCTGTCCTGCTTATGTTTTATGCATTCATGTGGGGTTGCACTCACATGCTCAAGAGCCAAAAATAGGGTCTGTCTGTAAGGTGCCTGCAGTCCTCGCTTGTTATATCCTGCCTGGACTACTGCAACAACCTCCTGACTGGCCTTCCTATCTCCTACCACTCCCCCCTGCAATCCATCCTAAACACATCAGCCCAGCTTACCCATTGCTCTGTCTCTGCTGCTCCTCTCTGTAAATCCCTACACTGGCTCCCCATCCACAGCAGAATCAAATTCAAACTACTACCCCATACCTACAAAACCCTCTCTAGCCACGCCCCTCACTACCTGTCCTCAGTAATCACCAAATGCACCCCAACCTGCCCCCTAAGATCCAACAATGACCTGCGCCTGGCATCCTCCACCATTAACTCACCATATGCCAGACTTCAGGACTTCTCATGCGGCACCGACCCTATGGAATGCGCTTCAGTGCAATATCACACTGTCCCCAAATCTGGCTTCATTTAAACGCTCCCTAAAGACCCTTCTGTTTAGCCTACCACCTGACTCCGTAACAAGACATCTGACCGACCGACCCAAGAACGGTCCTTACCTCTCCCTGCATTAACTCAGCACTGTGCCCCCTCCTGTTTCTCACTCATCTAGATTGTAAGTTCCCATGCGAATAGGGCCTTCATGTCCTCCTGTATCTGCTGGCAGGGATACTGTCCTGCCTCCTGTATGTATTGTAGAATTGTCTTGCCTTTACCCATTGTACAGCGCCACGGGAATGTGTTGGCGCTTAATAAATAATAATAATGAGGTGATGTAAGTTCTACCAGAGATAAAGGGACAACGTCACCTTGTATAAGTAACCACTGCAGGCACAATACAGAGAGTCACAATGTTTTGCTCTGGAGCATGTGAGTGCGACCCCACATTAACAATTGATAAACACTGTATATATGGTTTACACTATGATGTATATGTCTATTTTTTTCTTTTGATTACCGCCACTCGAGCAAGCTGTGCACAGAATTTATTATACATATAAATATTTATGTATTTGATTTCTAGTTTATTATTTGATGAACACATATATCACACCTTTGTAACCACAATAGTGAGTTCCACTGGGGTTTTTTTTCTCTCCTTCATGTTGCATTATATTGAATGGTTTGTGCTTTGAGTGTGTTTTTGCTGCTTGTATATATCTGCCTAGTTCAAGTTTTTTTGGATTTGTTTGCACACCTACACTATGTCCGCATGCTGTTCACCTTACTTTAATTTAAGTGCTATGAAGGTTCCTTAGCTGTATGTGGATGGCTGCTTGTTACTTAATAATCAATCTCTCTACAGTGGCTATAGAAAAGAATCACCCCCTTGAAAATAATCACATTTTGTTGCTTCGCAGTCTGAAATAAAGACAGACACAGTCTTGGTTTATCCAGTTTTATTTACACAGTGCAACATAAAACATCCAAGTGAAAGATATAAAACCCACATGTAAGACAAAACTAAAGACAATTCAAAAACAGAAACGCTGAGTTGGAAAAAGGATCACCCCCTCCTAAAAATGATCTCAATCTGATAGCTAATCACATTCAAAACGGCACACAGAACCATTTGACTTTCATCTGTGATCAGCTGTGGTCACATTGATTAGCACAGCATGAAAAGAGTTGTCCTGGAGCATCTCAGTCCCTGCTAGTGCAACTGAAACAAAGAATCAACGGGTAGCAAGGCACTGTCAAAAGATCTCCGGGATAAAGTTGTGGACAGGCACAAGTCAGGAGATGGTTACAAAAAAAAATTAAAGGCTTTATCAATGCCTAGAAGCACAGGGAAGAGTATTATTAAGAAGTGGAAGGTATTCGGTACAGCACAGACCATCCCTGGCTCAAGACTTCGCTATAAACTGGATGAAAAAGAACAGAGGAAACTGGTCAGAGAGGCCACCAAGAGGCGCATAGCAACTCTGAAGCATTTGCAGGAACCTAAGACAAAGAGTGGTCATTATGTGCATGTGACAGCAATATCATAAATTCTCCACAAATGTGGCTTATATGGGAGGGTTGAAAGAATAAAGCAACTCCTCAAGAAAGGCCAAATACAGTCATTCTGAGGCCACATAGAAAAAGGTGTTATGGTCAGATGAGACTTAAAGTGAATTATATGGCCTCAACACCAAACAATATGTCTGGAGGAAAACCAATACAGCTCACCATCCAAATAACACCATATTTACAGTAAAGCATGGAGGTGGTAATATCCTGTTATAGGAGTGTTTCTGTGCAGTAGGCACTGGAGCACTTGTCACGGTAGATGGAATCATGGCTGGGGCAAAATACCATCAAATTCCTGAGGAAAATCTGCTGCCCTCTGCCAGAAAGTTGTCAATGGGAATAGGGTTTACCTTCCAACATGACAATAACCCAAAGCTCAAAGCAAAAATGACCACACGGTGGTGGAAGGAAAAAAAGGTGAATGTCCTTTCATGGCCTAGTCAGAGCCCAGATTTAAACCCCATTGAATATCTGTGGAATGACTTGAAGAATACAGTCCACAAACGGTCACCATCAAATGTAACCGAACTTGAGCAGTTCTGCAAAGAAGAGTGGGCAAATATTGCACAGTCTATATGTGCAAAGTTAGCAGAGACACATCCAAAAGACTAAAGGCTGTAATTAAAGCAAAAGGTGGTTCAACAAAAGACTGACACAAGGGGGTCTGTGTGCCGTTGTGAAGGTGATTAGCTACACCAGATTGAGATCATTTCTAGGAGGGGGTGATCCTTTTTCCAACTCAGTGATTCTGGTTTTGAATTGTCTTTAGTTTCGTCTGACATATTGGTGCTATATATTTCCCTTGATTGTTATAAGTTGCACTGAGTAAATACAACTGGATAAAAAAACTGTGTCTGTCTTTATTTCAGGCTGCAAAGCAACAAAATGTGATTATTTTCAAGGCAAGTGATTCTTTTCTATAACCACTGTAAACCGGAAATCCTTGTCTTCTGTCTATCTATCTCTGACCCTCCTGCATCTCCCTTCAGGTGAATGGTGCCTCCATTACCTCCACCTCACAGGCTTACTGCCTTGGTGTCTTCTTAGTTTCCGATCTCTACATCACCCCCACGCACAGTCACTATCCATATCTTGAAACGTTCGGTTAAAAAACATTGCACATATCCATTAATTTCATGTTTGTTTTGTGCTACCCAATGTACAGCAGTATGGAATATGTTCAATCTAGATGTTAGCGATTTTGAACTCTCCCTTTTCCCTTTTATTATTTTCTGCTCTTATTTCTCTTATCTTGTTTATCAACGTTTCCATTGTATCACTGACCGCACTTGCGGAATGCGTGTCTTGTGCATTAAGGACCTGTATATCATATTTATTTCTTCTGTAAACACAGTAAATATATATTTTATACAATAAAAGCTGTATTTTCTGTACCTGCATCTTCTTCGAAAACAAGAGATGCGATTCTTATGGGGTTATTCAGAGAGCACCGAAATGTCACCATCATTTCAGTGCTCTCGTGTTCCCTGCACATCCCTGTACTTCAGGGAATCAAATTTTCCCACCCTGCGGAATAGAATATATGGAATTTACATATAAGATACAATGAATGATAATAAAAAGGTCTGTTACAGAAAAAACCCTTTTAAAAAGAAAAACAGAAAAACATTTTGGTGAAAAAATCCCAAAAAATGCCTAAAAGATGCTAAAAAAAATCAATAAATAAAGAGACTTTTTACTGCAGATTAAAATAATAAATGGTTTATTAGATATGGAGTAAAAACATGAATATTTTTAACATTGAAGCCTATGGGGCACTTTGGCAACTTTTCTCTGCTGTTCGGTGTTCTCTGACTAGACAAACTATTTCTTCTCTAGGGGGGATTTCACTGCCTTCAAACAGGCACCATACTTGCAGGCAGTTCGCCCAAATTTGTATTTCTGAATAACCGAATGGTCCCAAAATGTCACCGTATGGGGAAATTCCCTGTTCGGTGATATTTCGGGGCCAAATCGTCTCTCTCTGAACAATTCCTTTAAACTTGTGGTTTATTGTCATTCTCTGAAAGAGAAAATGCTTTAAAAGTCCGAGTATATCATGAAAAGAAAGTATTGTCAAACAGGTCGGTAAAACTACCTGGAATTGGAACTTTTTGAGGTGAGATTTAACATTTTGAAATCACTCGATTGACTGTTTTATTCGATTACTTGTGTTGCTTTAGAACATACTCTACCGTATAGACGATCCGTCAGATAAGTTCTTAGGGAAAAAGAATATTGACAATTGAGCTAAGACTGCAATAACTCAAAGGTTTTACTCAAAGGATAATCTGAGAAGAATTACAAGGAGACTTTAATTGTGATGCCAAAATAGTTGCCTTTTCAAGCTACTTTCACTTCTAGTAAGCAATCAATTTATAATCCTCCACCAATGCGTGCCATTTATTAGTAAACAACCTCTTTAACGTAAAAAGGGAAATGACAATCCTTCTACTAGTGAAGCACACAGTGTATGTTTTGCATGTATGTTTTCTCATGGCCTGCTAGTTTGAGTTAAATGGCATCTTAGATTTCTTTTTATATATATTTAAAACACCGCCATAAATTATCAGGGTTATTCAGAGAACGTGAAAAGCAGGAGAATGACTGGAGAATGACTGGAGAATGAAAAATTCTAGGTCAAAATAGCTGATTTGGAAAGTGAGATGAAAGGGAGAATTTTTCTGGTTTGGCTATTTTGACCCAGAATTTTTCATTCTCCAGTCATTCTCCTGCTTTTCACGCTCTCTGAATAACCCTGTAGGTGTTTAGCAGATCACAGAAAAGGGCACAGTGTGTGTTTTGAAAATTATTTATTTATTTATTTATAAAGGATTTTACCAGGAAGGATACATTGAGATTTCTCTCGTTTTCAAGTATGTCCTGGGTTCAAGAACATTGAAGTGTTACAGTTACAGAAATACAAAGTAATAAAATACAAGATATTAAAAAACAACACAAATATACAGATTAACAGAAAATAAATATGTAGGAAATAGTCATTATGTTACATGTTTACAAGTGCATTCTGTATTGAGGTATGTTAATAGGGAGCTCTTGAGTGACTTAAGACTGGGGGAAGATTTGATGGTGTCTGGGAGGTTATTCCATAATTGTGGTGCTCTGTAGGAAAATGAGGATCGAGACACTTTCTTTTTGTATTGCAGTATTGCAAGTAAGGTGCTGGTCCTGGATCGGAGGTTATAGGATGAGGGAACTGCTGGGCAAAGCAGTCTATTCAGGTAGGGTGGTAGCTTCCCAGAAAATCTCTTAAACACCAGGTTTGAAAGGTGAAGGGTGCGTTTAGATTCCAGCGACGGCCAGTTTAGCTCTTTTAACATGTCACAATGGTGGGTCATGTAGTTACATTGTAGCACGCCATTATGGTGTCTTGGGTGTGACATGGTTAAGGGGTCCCTTTCCCACTATGAGTTTCGTTTTCACAGGTGCCAAAAACAAAAAAGATTCCAGCTGTCTTGATATCAAAGACATCATACCTTGGTTCTATTACTGGGGAAGTGACCGGCAATTCATCTAAAGTCCAACTGTATATGTGATAAAGCACATCACGTGATATTTAACGCCTGTTACACTAATGGTTGAATATTCGACACCTAAAAATCCCTTGGCCCTATAACTCTCAAAAAAATCAGGCCTCCTGTTAAAGGAATGTATCGGCCTCCAGACTTGGAGCCATATTACAATCATCACGCTAAAATGGGGACGCTAAGGAGAGAAACCTGCGCCTGTAGATTTCTCCTTAGCATCTTTAGTGTCATATTACGATGCAGTCACTAATTCACAGCCTGCACAGTAATGCAGCGCTAAGCTTCAGGATGCTCACGACAGCGCTAAGCGCCACCGCGAGCATCCCCTCCATAGAGTCCATAGGACTCCATTGAGGCTTCTGCTGCCGGTCACATGACCTGCAGGATTTCGCTCGTGAAATCCGTTAGGTCGGCGGAGTGTTTCGCAGAGGGAGACTGGGGACTTTTATCCCCCAGTCTCTCTCTGCTCCCGGCGGCAAGGAGAAGTGGATCGGGCCGCCGTTCTCGCAGAAGGATGAAAGGTGAGTATGTGATTTTTGGGTTCTGTATTAGCTGCCTGGTGCTGACTGATTCTGCAGAATGGAATCAGTTAGCACCAGACCTTAGTTGTGGTTAACTTTTCAGTTAGAGGCAGCGGAACGGTAATTATCATTAGGACTTTGTAATCCTAACGTTAATTAACACTTTGTGCTCCCCATGTTAAGCATAAGGAGCGCAAAGTACATTAAGCTTGCGCTGAAAAGCGCAAGATCGAAATCGCTAACGTTTTTTTTAACCTGTTTGCGTTCGGAATGTAATATGGTGCGCCTGCGCTAGGGCAACCACAGCTAACGTTAACGCTCACTCAGCTCAGCGCTCGCATTAGCGTTATGTATGTAATACGGCCCTTGGTGTTTAAAATCCCAGAAGTAAGAGTAAGACTAGTAGGAAAGCTCGAAAGTGTTGTTGGGTGCTCAACTATGAGGACTGTTGACGTAACCCTTAGCAGCCTGGTTTCTGCGGTGGATCACTGGGCATCCGACAACAAAGATCTTTTCTTACTCTACCGGGCCTCCAGGTAGAATCCTGCAAAAATATGTCTAGAATCAGCAGCCGTCGTTTATCCACAAAGTTAAACAGAAGTTTGGATCCCAGCAGATGTCTGTTCTGGAACCTAACAGTGGAAATATAAACTTAAAGTTTTCAATAAAATATAATTTATTTATTTATTTGCAAAGTATTTTACCAGGAAGGATACATTGAGATTTCTCTCGTTTTCAAGTATGTCCTGGGTTCAAGATAGAACACCGAAATTTCACAGTCACTACAAAACTACAAAGTAATAAAGATATTAAAAACAAAACACAAATATACAGATTAACAGAGAAAATAAATATGTAAGTAATATAGTCATTATGTTACATGTTTACAGGTGCATTCCGTATTGAGGTATGTTAATAGAGAGCTCTTAAGTAGCTTTAGACTGGGGGAAGATTTGATGGCGTCTGAGAGGTTATTCCATAATTGCGGTGCTCTGTAGGAAAATGAGGATCGAGACACTTTCTTTTTGTATTGCAGTATTGCAAGTAAGGTGCTGGTCCTGGATCGGAGGTTATAGGATGAGGGAACTGCTGGGCAAAGCAGTCTATTCAGGTAGGGTGGTAGCTTCCCAGAAAATCTCTTAAACACCAGGTTTGAAAGGTGAAGGGTGCGTTTAGATTCCAGCGACGGCCAGTTTAGCTCTTTTAACATGTCACAATGGTGGGTCATGTAGTTACATTGTAGCACAAAGTGGCAGAATGAGTTATACAATGTAGTAAGTTTCTGAAGGTGTGTTTGCAGGGCCTCTGCATACACTACATCTCCGTATTCAATAGCCGGCATAAGCATTTGTTGTACAATCTGCTTTCTTACCGCGGGGCTCACGCAGGATTTGTTTCTGTACAGGGCACCTAGTTTGGGGTAAAGTTTAGATGAGTTTTTCGATGTGGGGGCCAAAGGATAGATTAGGGTCTAACCACATACCTAGATATTTGAGAGAAGTGACTGTGGTCAGCGTGCCATTTGATTTTGTCCTGACACGTAGATGGGGATTTTGCAATTTATGTATTTTAGGTGCTGTTCCAAAGAGCATTGTTACAGACCCACTTCACAGACAATCTGCCACTAACTTTACACCTATCCTATTGCCCTGCAGAGTTAGACAGGCCTCATGGATATATTATTTTAGTAATTTGTAACTGTTACTAGACTTACTTTAGTTATCCTGCATAATTTCCCCTGTTATAGTATAGTAAGCGCTGTCATATCATGTACAGCACTCTAAAGACCATTACTGCAAGCACAAGTAAATACATGTTAGACAGAGCTGCTATCAACCGCATGCATAAACTGAGCATCATCTTGGCTCCGGGGAAATGCTCATATCTTTGGGGCACTATGAGCATGTATAACATACAGATAAATCAGGTGCTGTGTAAAGATTTATGTACAGATTGTATTCCTGCCAGGTTTACAAGTTTCAAGTGTCCCTTTTGTTATTGTCTGATTGATTCACAAACACCTCATGCTTGAGAATTAATCGTTGTTCATTTTACATTCCTTTTAACTGGAGCTTCTGCTTCTGTGCAAATATTTATTGGTTGAGATGTTGGAATATCTAAAGAGGGTAAATACGTTTTTTTTATTATAATTTTTTTATTTGCGAAGTGTTTGCATAAAGTTGACATGCATGTTCTATATAATCTGCCTGTAATTGTTTTGTTTTTACACGACACAGTAAAGTGACTGTCAACAAAAAGATAATGTGATTAAAACACCAAGGGCTATATTACAATCTTCGCGCAAAAACCCTTGCGCAAATCGTGAATTTTTGCTCCAAGCATTAAACTTTTGCACGTGCAAATCAGCACTGGAAATACAATCCTCGCGCGGCTTTTCATCCGGTGATCAATAACGCACGCAAGCAACACGCGCCCAAATGCTCGCGCAGAACTGTCGTCCGCAAAAATCAGTGTGCGCACTGTTTTTTTCTCGCGATTCAGCCAATCAGAATTAAGAACCACAGTTATCTCACGTTAAGAAATTGCGCCTGCCACAGTAAACCTAAGCATATATGCTGCAGCAATAATAAATGCACACACAACTTCTCCATTTTATTGGTTTGGTATGATTTGAAGGGGCAACTATACTTTGCTGCTTTTTTTTGTTTGGGCTGGTGTATTTGGGTTCGGCCAGGTTGTTCAGATTTGCCTTTTAACACCAGCTTTTAGGAGTTGCTAAAATAATGCACGCAAAGGCTATGCGTTAATAACCGCAAATAGATTGTAATACCATCCTCGTACCGGCGCACATTCGCATTTGCGCTCACAATGTTATGTATAGGACGCACGCAGCACAGTAAGCTCGTGCAGGGTTGGCGCAGGTTCACCCACGGTAGATAATCGAACGCGGTTGTTGCGCTGACTATGTAATACGGCATTCGGCGCAAATGGTTTTACCCGTCGAGTTAATGTTTTTTTTGCACCGGCGCAAACGTTTGCGGGAAGATTGTATTTTAACCCCAACTGAGTGGCATCGTGTGTGCATTTTGATCCCTCCATGGAGATCGGGATCCAGTGTTGCTCGAGTTGAGTGCAAGATGAGTCCCCACATCGTCCCTAAATTCAAGACCCTATCTATTACAGAATTGCAGGGCCCCAATCTACAATGCATTTATTTGGTTGCTAGGACAATTTATCAGAGTGATCAAGCAGCATAAAGTTGATAAGGGAGGGACCTACTGAGTAGAGAGATTGCTTCTCTAATCTAAAATGCCACTACATGTCTTTTAAGTGGATGTCTTCCCAAGTGGTACCCTATTGAACTGATGAGATTTTTAGATGCATTAAAAAAAGACTATCCCCAATTTGGACAGGCAGAAATGGACGCGTTTCACCTACTGACGCATCACATTTTGAACATGCAGAATTTGGCCTTAGATGAATTGAATGCATTTTCTATGTATTTATTTATTTATGTATTTATTTATAAAGTATTTTAGCAGGAAGGATACACTGAGATTTCTCTCATTTTCAAGTATGTCCTGGGTTCAAGAACATTGAATTTTTACTGTAAGGTACAGAAATACAAAGTAATAAAATGCAAGATATTAAAAACCAACACAAATATACAGATTAACAGAAAATAAATATGTAGGAAATAGTCATTATGTTACATGTTTACAGGTGCATTCTGTATCGGGGTATGTTAATAGGGAGCTCTTAAAGGAACACTCTACTCAAAAATCACCCCCCCTGTTTTTTTTATCTTAATCTATCCCTATTCCCTTAATAAATCGTTAGGGTGGTTTTTTTTGTATCTGTAATACTTACCCTAAAATCCACTTGTTTCCAGCGGCGCCTTTTTTTTTTATACTCACCTCCCTCCTCTTCCGCTCCCGTCCTTCTTGCTTGTACTTGCCTTCTGGTTTACGTGAGAAGCGCGCATGCACCTTTCTCACGTAAGCCAGCCAATCAGCAGGCTTCCTCCCGGCTCCCTCTGAGGATTAGTGTTGCGCGCAAGAGGATGCGCGCAACACTAACCCTCAGCCGCTGCCACCAGCTACTGCGGCGAGTTGGAGACGTCATCGTGCTGAAAGCGCGATGACGTCTCCTACTTGGCAATAGTCAGCAGAAGCGGGAAATCTGAATCCCGCTCTGCTGACTGACAGCTGGGAGGGCGGAGTAAAGTCCTCCGCCTCTCTCAGCTGTTTTCAGCTTTTTCAGCTGAACTGCTGAGCGGAGGGAGGGGGGACAGAGGGCGGCATACTCCGGGCATCATGACCACCTAAAAAAGCTTAGGTGGTCATGTTGCCTAGAGTGTCCCTTTAAGTTACTTTAGACTGGGGGAAGATTTGATGGCGTCTGGGAGGTTATTCTATAATTATGGTGCTCTTGAATATGATTCAGCCAAATTTGCCCACTGGCTTTAGAATTAGAGATAAGGGTTTAGTTCAAGATTAGTTATAAGAGTTAGGATTGGAAATTAGGGTTATGGTTATAAATTAGGAGTTGGGGTAGGGTTGTAAATTAGGGATATGATTGGAAATAGGGTTTGATATTAAGGTTAGGGTTATGGATAGGGTTAGATATTAGGGTTAGGGTTACAACTCCTTTTAGGGTTAGGGTTACATTAAAGGTTAGATTTAACTATCACCCTAACATTCCACTTTCTTTACAAAGTGTATATAAATATAAATAAATAAGTGTATATAAAACATATAGGAGTCATTAATTTACAGTAAGCTGATGCGACCTGCGAGCAAACTAGCAGTTCAATTGTAGTACCGGCACTGTCATCAATGTCTGTGCAAGGTAGATGTGATGATTGTTCAAACGCTTGTGCTCCAACCTCCTGCAAGTGGCAATCACAAACAAAAGAGGTAAAAGAGAAATGAATATAAAACAAATCAGTCAACATTCAGGTCTTTAATAGAAAGTAATCTTTTAAAAAGTGCTTAACGGCTTGGCCGCATAAGACCCCTAAAGCTCCTCAGAGACATTCCAATTGTTCATACCCGAAAGTCATCATTGATATTATTTTGGGAAGCTGCCACCCTACCTGAATAGACTGCTTCCCCCAGCAGCTCCCTCATCCTATAACCTCCGATCCAGGACCAGCACCTTACTTGCAATACCACAATACAAAAAAGCTAAATTTTCCCCAAAAAAAAATGTAATGAGACCCCATTTCTAATTTTTTTAACAAGCGCACCCCATACAAAATATAACCGCAAAGGATGTTAAATGTGAAAAAAACACTTTACACATAATAAATTATTGAAAATTCTAATTTTATTGCATTTTTGTTATAATATACAGACATGACATAACGTATACATATAATAATGACATATTATGAATCTGCCAAGTCTGCCGGAAAGAACGATATATAATATGTCTGGGTCATACATCAAAATATGGCTACAAAATGCGGTTAAACATGATGAGCGAAAGCGGTAAAAATGAGCTCAGCACAGAGGTGTGAAAATCCTCAGCAGCGAAAGGGTTAAATGCAGTATATTAGGATGTTTTAGGAGGGAAATTAATTCTCAAATCTCAATCAGAAGCAGACACCACCCCACCCCCTCAGTATAGTGTACAATGTATCAAATTGATTACCAGACTAAAAACACCTGGTGTTATGCTCGTTTGTGAACAGAGGTCATTTAGAGTTGATAATCTTTCCACGTACACATCAGTTTTTAATTCAATATCTAATAAACCGTTGCTTATAATATTCTCCAGTAAAGAGTCTCTTTATTTCTAGATTTTTTAGTATTTGTTTAAGCATTTTCGATACTTTTTTCAAAATGTCTTTTTTTTTCGAACTCGAACCGAACACACCCAAAAAGTTCGAAGTTCGCGAACTTTCGAACTGCCAAAGTTCGGGTCGAACTCCGAACCGTCCGAACCCGAACAGCTCATCCCTACTCATCACACAGGCAGGAAATGCCTCAGCAGCGAAAGGGTTAATAATGGGAACATCCTCCTTTACTAGTTTTTCCTTTAATTGGGCTCACCTAGCAATCTAATTATCACAGGTGTCCGAGATTGTTTTCAGTTATCAAAAGAGCCCTGAGACACAATGCCATCCATGAGTTAAACTGAAAAACAAAATATTTAATCTTTGTGACATTGAAATAGAATTTGCATAATAATTTGGAACAGGGTGTAGTTACACATTCTACACATACCAAACCAATAAATTTGAGAAGTTGTGTGTGCATTTTTTATTGAAGCAGCATATATGCGCAGATTGACTTTGACAGGCACAAAAACGTAATGTGAGACAATTGTGGTTCTTAATTCTGATTGGCTGAATCACGTGAAAAAAACAGTCCGCACACTGATTTCTGAGCGCAACGTTGCTGCGCGCGCGTTTTTGCACATTGAGAATGTAATAGGGCCCCCTTTGTTTTGCTCACCAAAAGCTGAAGATGTCTCAATCAGAGCAGTAGCCCTGTTTAGATGGAAAAATGGGCTAGTTTTCAGCGCTCCCGAAAGAGAATTTCTTCTGGAGTTTTATTAAATTTTTGTTGATATAAATATGTTTACGAGCCGCGGTAAACACTGGAACGGAACTTTCCTTCTGTGATTTTCTTAGTGCCGTACGCTGAATTTGATATACCGCAAGGACAACTTGAAACGCAAATTATGATATCATATATTCTGCGGACTTCTCCCAAAAGAAAATTATGGTGTGTTAATACTAAATATATGTCAAGATTTCAGGCACTCCTCTAATGCTGGGAGCAGGTCCCCGGCACTGCGTCTATATCTCGTACCTTTGTGTTTCCAAGGTAACATCTGAGCTGAGGAGTCTTGACAATTACTAGCATGCATTTTGCTGAAAGCTGCCATATCAATCAGCCCTCTCTAGCATGTCTCTTATCGTCATTAAATGAAAATTTCAGTTTATAGGACAAAAAGCTCTGTCCTACTTTATTTTTAAGCACAAGATTGCTGCTGCATGTTACTAAAATGTAGGCTTTTGCTTCGCATCAGGATGTACCCACTCGCATATAGGCGCGATCTATACGTCCATTTAATGTAACATTAAGTGTCCATTAGTTGACCAGTATGCTGTATACATAAATGACCTTGTGACTGTGACTGTACACAGTAATATATTTGCAAAAAGCAATGCTCTTTTTTAAATATCAAAATTCTAATAAAATATTTTTATAGCATGTCTATCATTTTGAATTTTTTATTCAGCTTTCGTATGAGTAGCAAAGGCTTATCATAAGAATTAGTATTCCTACTCAAATACATGAACCGACAAGGTACTACAAAAGATGTTGGCCCCTACTACATTCCTCGCACATTTGGTTTTGCGTGCGCAAATGCGCATTTGCTCGAGGGGCAAAACCCTTTGCGCTGAACGTCGTATTACAACGTTAGCACAAACGATGCACGTTATCGTTTAACGCGGATGGACCTGCGCGAGCGTGATTAACTGTGCCCGTCCTATACTTAACATGCGCATCTTTTTACGAACGACGTTTGCGCGCATAATTTTAACATCTTTGAAAGCTGTTGGTAACTGCAAATCGGAACGTTCTGGCCGAAACCAAAAACACCAGCACGAAAAAAAGAAAAAAAAAATACAGCATAGTATAGTTACACATTCTACACATACCCAAACAATAAAATTGTGAATTCATGCGTGTTTTTTTTATTGCTGCAGCATGTATACTCAGATTTACTTTGACAGGCGCAAAAACTTAAGTGAGTCAATTAAGGTAAATTGATGTCAATTAAGGTTCTTAATTCTGATTGGCTGAATCCCGCGAAAAAACAGTCTGCACACTGATTTACGTGCGCTACATTACTGCGCACGTATTACACTTCGTTTTGCGCGTCGTTTTTATGAACATTATTTTTGGACACATGAGAAAATGCGTTCAGATCGTAATACCACTGTTAATTTTCGCGCGATAACGCTGGACGGATGCACGGAAAAAAAATTGCGCTGTTCAAACGATATTGCGCGAATAATGTAATAGCGGACTTTATTTTTTAAATATGAAAAGTGAAATAAAATATTTTTATAGCATGTCTATTATTTTGAATTTTTTATTCAGCTTTCATGTGTAGCAAAGGCTTAGCATTAGTCAGTTACTATTTATAAGCAAATACAGGAACCGACAAGGTACTACAAAAGATGCTATTTTGTAAAATATGGAACGTGTAATAAAATATTTTTATATAATTTTGTACTTTTTATTCAGCTTTCATATGTGTAACAGAAACTTTGCATTAATCCATTACTATTCCTTCCATTACTATTCCTAAGGCTAGGGTCAGACGAGCGTGATTTCTACGGACTGTACGTCCGTGCAGTACGGACATCGTCAGTACGGATGACGCAGTAGTGGTCACACAGTCCGTTTTTTCACTGAAGTTATTTTTTGACGGATGTAGGAGGGGAAAATAAATTACAATGAAAAAACATTCTGTCCGTCAAAAATGCTGGACGTATAAATGCAGTCCGTCTGACCTCGCTCCATCACTCACACACAAAGCTATGCAGACGTTGTGGACGTGGCGCACTCCGCACGTCCGTTCTAGCAGTATTACGTTCTTGCCTGCCTTGCGTCGTGGGCCGCGGCCGTTGTGCGTCCGCAGTTCAGTGCGGACGTACTTCATGTGTCAGGCTCCAATGGACTTTCTTTCATGCTATCACGGACGTACTTTTAGGCGCAATCACGGACGTGAACACTACGCTCGTCTGACCCCAGCCTTACTCCATTACATGCCTTTTTTGCCTTCTTTTGGATCAACAGCAGTAGGTGATGTGTGAAACGCTAAATTAGATGGAAGCACATCTTTATTTCTGCCCATGTAACTAGTCTGTAATATGAATTAAGCAAGTGCTAAAAAAGGTTTTTATTATAAAAAGTCTAATAAAATATTTTTGGATTATTTTGTTATTCAGCGTTCCTATGTGTAGCAAAAGTTTAACATTAATAAATTAATATTCCTTACTCAATTACATGAAGCAACAAGGTGGAACAAAATATAATTTTTTTAAATACAGAAAGTCTAAAATATTTTTATATAATTTGTTAACTTGAATTTTTTATTCAGCTTCCATATGTACCGTATATACTCGGGTATAAGCAGAGTTTTTTGACTCAGATTTTGAGTCAAAAAAACGCGATTCGGCTTATACCCGAGTCAAGGTCCTGAACACTGAGTCCGTCCGTGTTGAAGGGGATGCGGCTGCGTGCAGGCGCAGCCGGTCACGTGGTCCGGCTAATCAGGTGGTACTGAGTCTCTGTACCACCTGACTGGCCGGACCGCGTGACCTGCGCACGCACGCAGCCGCATCCCCTTCAACACGGACGGACTCAGTGTTCAGGACCGGGCAGGCACTCCCGCTGCCCGGCATCTGGGCCCCCTCAACCCCTGCTGGATCCGGAGCAGGGGCAAGTATCCATGTGAGAGCTGGCTGCCGCTGGGGCAATATCCAGGTGAGAGCTGGGGCATATCCATGAGCTGGGGCAAATCCATGAGCTGGGGCATATCCATGAGCTGGGGCAAATCCATGAGCTGGGGCAGTATCCATGAGCTGGGGGCAATATCCATGAGCTGGGGCAAATCCATGAGCTGGGGCATATTCATGAGCTGGGGCAAATCCATGAGCTGGGGCAAATCCATGAGCTGGGGCAGTATCCATGAGCTGGGGCAATATCCATGAGCTGGGGCAAATCCATGAGTTGGGGCAAATCCATGAGCTGGGGCATATCCATGAGCTGGGGCAAATCCATGAGCTGGGGCATATCCATGAGCTGGGGCAAATCCATGTGTGAGCTGGGGCAATATCCATGTGTGAGCTGGGGCAATATCCATGTGTGAGCTGGGGCAATATCCCACTTAGGCTTATACGCGAGTCAATAAGTTTTCACAGGTTTTTTGGGAAAAAGTAGGGGGGTCGGCTTATACACGGGTCGGCTTATACCCGAGTATATACGGTATATTTTTTGTCATCTTTCATATGTGCAGAAAATGCTTAGCATTTATCAATTACTATTCCTACTAGAGATGTGCACACCTTTTTTTTTTGTTTCGTTTTGGCACGTTTGGGTTTTCAAAAGTTTTGTTTCGGATCATTTCGGCCCATTTTTGTTTCGGCTCGTTTCGGCTCGATGTTTTGTATTGATTTTTGTTTCGTGAAATCGGGGAATTTCAGTCTTTCGGATCAACTGTTCTCTTCGTTTCAAAGGGTCCATCCTTGTTCTCGGATTTTCGTTTTAACTTTAGATGTATGGTATTTCGGATGCTCCGATATTTCGGTCGATACGGTAATCCTGCAGATTTGTTCCTTCGGACATATAGTTTTTTATGAAAGATCATTTTTTTCTTATGAATATGCATTGCACAACTTTATTTAATCATATAAAATATCGATATCTTGGACTGTTAGACTGGGGATTTAGGGAATATTTAAAATAAATATATTATTGATGCAGAAAGAAAGCACTGGAACAAGTGAAAAAAGTGACTGAGGAAACGAAATTACGAAATCAGCAACGGAATCGAAACAGACGATACGAAAATACATTGTCCGAAATGAACCGAAACAGAACCGAAATTGCGAATAGAACGAAAATGACTTGCGATTTTACAAATTTCATGCCTGAACAAAATAAAGATTTTTTTTCGTTTCATATCGGGAAATATTTCGGATGGTGTGTATTTCGTTGCCGGTCCGGTTCAGAACGTTCGGACAAATCCGAAGCACTGAATTAGCCCGTTTCGTGGGAAAAACTAATCGGTACGAAACAAAACGCACATCCCTAATTCCTACACAGTTAAATAAACCAAGAGGGTGGGGAGGGAAATAAATATGGAGTAAGGAGACCATAGGTTCCCTAATTTGGCCAATAAAAAGTCAAACACACATATTCAAAAATGAGCATTTTGCAGCATGGAGAATATAATGGAACATGGGCATAGGAGGAAGAGCGGATGGGGGAGCGAAAGAATTGTTGAGTCCAGTTATGGGTTCTTCTATGCTGGGCATGCATCATATTGCAAAAGGATGCTTGACAACTTTCAGGTGGGCCCTCTCTTCAAAAATTACTCCAGATCAGTGGACAGCTGTAATATACCCCACAGTATAACATTCAATGCAATAATTTTTTAATAGGGAATGATTTACTTATTGAGGTGATCCACAAAGGAATTACATTTTTTTATTTTTTTATATTGTAACACACATTGGCTTATTTAATATTAATACCTCTTTTAAAACACAAAGCAGCTAACCATTTAGAAAACAAAAATCCCCCTGGGCCCTATTCCGACCTTGTCAATAACAGAGTCGCTAAGGGCATAACCTTTAGCGGTTCCGTGTTACTGATTACAAATGAGCCACTGCATTAGAAAGCCTCTTATAGTTTGACAATAGTATCAGTTCCTTGATTCCATAGGATTCCAGTTGTGTACAGGCATGATGTCATGGCACATGCTGCCGTCGCCGCAGGTAGGCCAAAATCGGTGCTGCTACATGCTGACCACCTTGGCAGCACCTTTCCTGCAACGTCCTGTTTCCCTCAGGCCATTTCTGTCTCTCTGTTGAAAATCCAGGTGCTCCCACTAATGAGCCCTGTCCACTCCTTCATAAACTCCCTAGATGCAGTGCTTCTGCATTTGTCTCCACTTGGTGGAAGTTCTCCTGAAACCTGCTCCCTACCCACCTGTGCTCCTACCTTGCTGTTTGAATTCCCTGTGTAATGACCTTCTGCTATGTATATTGACCACGTTTTCGGCCAGTCACTTGCCATGACCCTTTGCTATGGATTTTGACAATGCTTTCTTCCTACCGCTGTTGCCCTCAAGCCTTCCTGTCTACCACTGTTGCCATGTATCTACAAATACCCCATGACTCCTATCTACAGTGCCTTTGGATCCCTAGTTTCCTGTTTTGGTCCCTCCAAGTTCTCAGCCCTCTTACTGTCCAGTCAGTCTGCTTTCTTGTGTCTTCCTCTCTGTGTCTTGCATCTTGTTGCTTCCTGCCTCTTCCCATAGTCAGCCCTTTTCCTATCTTGTCCCTCACCATCCTTCCATATCTTCAGTCACAATAAATCCCCTTTGAACCTTATTTACGTGTCTTTGCTTGTGTATCAACTGCATAGTGGGCTCATACCCCCTACACCAGTGTTTTCCAAACCTGTCCTCGGGACCCTCAACCAGGCCAGATTTTGCAGATCACCTTGTGGGAAATGCAGACTGAATCCTGCAATCACTGAGAAGCAAATCATATCACCTGTGCTGTGCTCCATATATCCTGCAAACCTGGCGAGGTGGAGGATCCTGAGGACAGGTTTGGGAAACACTGCCCTACACCATGATCATGACACATGACCTCTACGCTAGCTCTTATATTCGGGGCCGTGCAGGTCCTGTAGAAGAACACTGGGAGCTGTTTTAATTCTCAAACGTTCCACTGCTCACAGCCAGAACGAGTGGTGGACCAAACTTCCCTCTGTAAAAGTAATTTTGGATACTTTGATACATTTAAATTTAAGTCTTAAGTGACTTTGAAAGCAGCAGCTCTTAAACCAGTCTGAGACATGGTATTGTTACGTCCTCAGCCCCCCCCCAGTGCTTCCTGGGGGGTCAGGGCACCCGGTGGGATCGCTGGCTGGTCGGTTGCCAGTAGTGAGAGCTGGCAGAACGGCATCTAAGGGGGCGGGGCTTAGCATAATGATGAGGAGCCACCAGCCTTTAAAGCAGGACGAGAGGATCTGTTCCACGCCCTGATGTGGAGTAAAGTTTCCGCATCGCCTGCTTTTGCATATTGCTAACTTATACTGTTACCGATTTCTTGCTTGTGCGAGGACCCTGTATTGTTGACTGACCCGGCTATCCTATTGACCATTCTCTCGCTGTATCCCCTTTGTAATTTTGTCTGTGTGCTACTCAGGTATCTGGTTTATTGTTTGTACCGCCCTGAGGTCTCTGTTGTTTGTTTATTTCTGGTGTGAGCCCTAATCGCAAGGTGTCCAGTTGTGTCTGTTCTGTCTGTTTTTGAGACTAAATCATTAATCCAGTGGCCTGTTGTATGTACCTCCTGCTTGCAGCCTAAACTCCAAGTTTATTCGTTGTGTGACTGCCCTGCAAGCTGCACAAGTCACCTACCTTGCTAAGTATCTGTGTATTCCGAGTTGCTGTACAGAATCCAATCTCTGATTGTAGGCCTGCCCTGCAGGCTACTGAACTCAGTGAGTTCCTACTCTGTATGGTACAAAACAAAAAATAAGGTGTTGCCTCTGCTGTATGTATTTCTTGTATTACGTCATTGTATCCGTTTAGTTAGAGTTTTTGTGTTTGCACTAAGCGTCTTTTGGTCTCGAAACCAATCGAGCTTAGGTGCTTCTCAGGCCTGTCCATTTACTCCCTGGCTTGGGAGATCAAGTCATATCTTTATTGCTTCCTGTACCTGAGAAATCTGTCCAAAATGATCCAAAATACGCTATTCGAGGTGCGTGCCATAGCGCACTGTTACAGATATTCTTTGCAGAACGCCGTCTCATGCCGAGAAGAGCAAGCTAACATTCACTCTGAGCCATTTATTAATGGCTGCTATACAAAGTACAGGAACCATTCATTTACTGTAAGGAGCCACTAAACCCGATATGCAAGCAAACAAATCTCTTAATTGTTGAATTCAGGTGTTTAAATCAAACCCATTGCCACAAGCGTATAAAACCAAGCACTTAGCCATACTGTCTGTATTTATAAACATTTGTGAAAATCATGGATCATTCTGAAGATCTCCTTTTCTATTTCCGCATGACTGTGCACCTATGCAAAAGCAAGGGCCATATAGACATGGTTGGATGAGTTTGGCGTTGAAGAACTTGACTGGTTGCACAAAACTCTGGCCTCAACCCCATTGAACACCTTTAGGATGAACTGGAATTGAGATTGAGAGCCATGCCTTCTAATCCAACATCAGTGCCAACCTCACAAATGCTGTACCAGATAAATGGCCAAAATTCCCAAAGAAACACTCCAAAATCTTCTGAAAAGCCTTTCCAGAAGAGTGGAAGCTGTTATGACTGCAGTGGGGGGGGGGGGAATCAACACCATATCAATGTTTATGTATTTCCAATGCAATGTCATTAAAGGCCCTGTTGGAGTAATGGTCAGGTGTCTATATAGAGTATGTGTGTATGAGCGCAGGTTAACTTCAAGCTGAATTAAAAATCTTATATAAAATTCACTACGTGTTCAAACCCTGCATTTCTTTAAACTATAGCCCTAAGAGCCTGGCTTTAGAGGAAATTGTTCAGCAGGTACTAATGGAATTTTATGGCACAGTAGATTACATTTTGCTGATAAATCTAATCTTACAGATTTGGGGTCAAAAAATGTGTGCATATATATATATAAATATATGAAAAACTTTCAGTGGTTTGTTTCAGAGTTTTGTGTTTTTACAGAAGCAATTTCTGAGAGAAAACCATGCAGCACTTGTAATAAAAATGTCATTTTTAATTTACAAAGCGTAAAACACAAGGTTATGAGAGCCAGAGAACATTGCATATAGAGCATATAAACATTATACCAACAGCTGTGGTGTTTATTGCAAGAACCCAGCATGGACGGAACAACACCATCGTTTCCTACTAGCTGAACACATTCCCAGGTTACGTGTAGGATGGGTTAACGAACTATGGTAGGGTAATAATTTATAATTAATCCACTCAACAAGTACCTTTTATTAAATAATAACTTTTATGTAAAACAGCAGTGGTTTGTTTCATGCTATTGGACGTAAGAGATTGCCTTTTAATTTGGGCACAAAAGTATTGTCAAAGGGGAGGAAAGCCTGAATTATATGAATTAGCAAAAATGGGCTTTAGGGGAAACATTAAGAACAATTTGTAGTCAGAAGACCAAACATTCCTACTGCAATCCAAGAAGTCATATCTCTCTGTCATCGATACTATATACCTCATGCAATGCCGTAATGGCGACTTCTAAAGTATCTGCCGTGCAAGTAATATGTGCGGATATTCCCTATCATAAGAGAAATGAGAAAACATGAAGAGCTAGATTCCAAGATCGGTTTAATTTATTCACTATTTTCCAAAAATCCACTGCCAGGAACCAGAGCTTTTTTGGAAATTCATTTTTAAATTAGTTATACAGTAAGAAATATTTGGGAATATTCCCAAAGTATTTCTTACTGTGATAAACTTTTTTTTTTCAACATTTTTATTTTGAGACATAGTCAACAATTCAACAAGTAATAAAGAAATGACAAAGAATAACGACAAAGAGTAGAGACCTCACAGGACCAGCAGTCACCGGGTACAAGAAAACAGAACCGAAAATATACATAGCCTGACAACAAGAACACACATAAGATATTAAGGGGGAGGAAGAGAATAAACATTGTTGAAAACAGAAGCTGGCAAGACGTTGAAAACAGAAGCTGGCAAGGATTGGAGAAAGGAAGAGGTGGGGGGACTGCCCAAAAAGTGTGATATTCCTGGCTCACCCCGGGAACAATAGGGAGCATAGGGGGCCATGGAAGAGGTCACGGGGACAGGGGACCTGGGGCCAGGATAGACGGCTAGGGTCACAGTGGCCACTCAACCGGCTCACCCAGGACCACCCAGTGTCCCACATCCACAAAAAAAGGGGTGTACAAGATACCCGATGTCCCAATGTCCTCAGAAAATCCAAGCCCTGGAGCCAACATCTGAAAAATAAAAAAGTCACAGTGAACAACAAAAACAGAGTCCGCTGAGAGATTGTGGTAGATACTCACAAGAAAGGGGGGGAGAAACAAAACAAACTAAAGAAAAATTAAAAACCAGCCCATCCAATGTCCAAAATGGAGGCAGTGTCACAACAGGTAGAGCACCGCAGAGAGAATCGGGAAATGTTAGATTTTAATTTCCTGTAAATATAATAAATATTTTGTCTTAAAAAGCCTGTTCTTATAAAATGGGCTGTGAAATTCCCCCCCTCCATTTTTGTTAGTGTCAATACTGCATAGACCGTTGTTCCTTCTATAGGATATGAGCTGTGGCCGATTTCCTGTTATGTTCAGTGCAGGAAAATGTGCGCAGAAGCGGGAATATGGGAAAAGGATTTTTTGTGAACCATATATGGTAGTAAGTTAACTGAGTGGCTAAACTTTGATGTTGTAATGTATCTGTACACTGATTGGCTATAAATTCTGTGAATTTTAATAAATAGATCTGGCTTAACGAGGAAAGCTAGACTTCTGAGAAAAGACCAACACAGTTTTGTGATTGATTCTTTTTGGGGGTCTCCGCCATGGCGTAGCGCAGCTCTTACTTCGGTTTTGATATATAAGAAGAAACTTGAAAAAGGTTTATGGTAATTATAATGAAAAATAGAATTTTTCAGTTGTTGTCTGAAGTGGGATTTGCCATTCGGATGTATCCTTATATTTAAGTGTATCTTTGCATTTGAATGTATCCTTACATTTGCTTGTTCAGATTCTGCGAACTTGCCTCCAGGCTTGGTTTTAGTTTATTTTGCTTGAAGTTAAAGCTATGGTTCAGAGCTTGTTGATTTTTTTTGATTTTTTTTTTTTTGGTGCAAGGTTGGACTCTTTGTCTTGGTTTGTTTTTGTCATTTTATGTATTGTAGTAAAGGAAAATCGTTTGAGGACCTCACATGTGTTTGAACTCGCCCGGTGTGCTGAGTATATTGTTTTGTATGTGCTGGAAATTGAACTCATAAAAAAAAGGAAAGAGATGTTTCTAGTTGTATTGTCTCCGTTCTGTGTCTATCTTGTACTTCAATTCTGGTGTTTCTGGGTCGTCCATATCTTGTAATTGTGAGAATTTTATTTTAACTGATTAGATTTTGATTTCTTCTTATATATCAACTGATTTTATCTCTCATTGAGAGACAGTTTTTTCTTTTTCCTCTTATTTTTTTTATTTTTATTTTCTTGCTGCTGCCATTTTTTCTTTATTTTTTGCTGCATGTGTTTGCGCGCTGATTCTAAAGGATTTGCTAACTGTTTTTTCTTTCAGATTGCATGTTTGTTTTTGTTTTATTTTTTATTTTGTTTCTGGCCATTGTTTGCGTCTGTTTATTTAAATGTTTGTCTTTACTAACTATTAATGTATGTGTTTATCTTTGATGTTTTGTATTTCGTAGTTTTGATATTGTGTTTTTTATATGTAATTTATGTATAGGACTGCTTCTCTTAAAACAGGTTGCTTTGTTTCTGTCTTTACTGCCTTGCCTCGTGTAAAAAAAAAAAAAGGCACAGGAAATGGAGACAATAGGGCTTTACTTTTACAGTAAATTTCAAAAATTACTGCTTTTTTTTTATTCTTAGCTTATGTTTGAAAGATGAACATAGAAAGTCAATACTTTGACAAGGCAGGTTACACGTGAATGTTATGTTATAAGTTGATGTATGATATATAAAAAAATTAGTGTTTCAAGGTGATCGGCTGTCACGTATCGCGCTGTTCTGGGGCGCCTGGCAGCAACTTCCTCGCTGCTCGCTGGCCAGGCGCCGAATGTTATACACTGCCGGATGCGCTCACGTGGGACGCCGGGGGGCGGGGCCTGGCGTGATGATGCGGACCCGCCGGGGTTAAAGCCCGGCTTCACAATTTCACCGGTGCCCTGACGTGGTATCATTCCCCGCAGAGCTCTCGTGTGTCTGGTGTTGGCAGTGACTGACTCTCTGCTTCTGACTAATTTATTTATCCTCTGTGTATGAGCCTTGGCTTTGGCAAACGAACCACCCCTGTGTACGACTCTTGGTATTGGCAAACGAACCTCCCTGTGTATGACCCTTGGCATTGGCAAACGAACCACCCCTGTGTACGATTCTTGGTATTAGCAAACGAACCTCCCTGTGTATGACCCTTGGCATTGGCAAACGAACCACCCCTGTGTACGACTCTTGGTATTGGCAAACGAACCTCCTTGTGTATGACCCTTGGCATTGGCAAACGAACCACCACTGTGTATGACCCTTGGTATTGGCAAACGAACCTCCCTGTGTATGACCTTTGGCATTGGCAACGACTCCGCTACGCCTCTGCTCCTAAACAGCCTTGGTTTCTGTGGTAGTCTGTGTGTAACCCAAAGTATACAGCAGACTACCTTTTCTATTTCTGGAGTCCTAGGGAGAACGAAAACTCTATCTTGTATATCTGTCTGGTGTTTACCCTTTTGGGTACTCTGTCTGGTAAAATATCTGTCTAGTTGTGCCGACCATTCAAGGATCGGAAGGTTAGAGATCGGTCTACGTATAGGGACCACTATTCTGGTATTCAGGGGGATACGTGACATGGGCTCAATCTGCCTTAATATAAGTTATACATTTTCCAAAAAGAGGCGTGGTCGGTTATTTTCCTCTGGTCTTTGTTTGAGTCCAGCACTAAGGGATTGACCACACCTTAATATAGGTTATATGTTTTGCCAAAATGGCTGACTGAGATCATTTACAGTGTTTGTAACTTGTATAATGGAATATATATGTAGGTTCATGTTTAGTTGTTTGGAATCTAAGAGGATGAAGTGATATAAAGCTAAAGGATTTGAGTGAAAGTTTAAAGGAAAGTGCCTACAGGTTTAGTAGCGCTGTACAAAGGAATTTAGGCAGATTTCAAATGAGAGAAGGTGTTTTTTTTTTTTATTTTAGTTGACTAAGGGAGATGGAAGGTTGTAGTTTGGTATCTGAGTATTGTTTGATTGTTTTCTTTTTCTGCAGTGGTAGCCAGATGTCTAGTTTTATTTTTTGCTGTCTGATGTTTTTGTCTTTTGGTGTGAAGTGCAACAGCGTATAACTGTGCCCCCATTGAATATTCTTGGAGGGAATAAAACAGGTTGTAAAATAGCTGCACAAACACCTCACGTTTGAATGTTTGTTTTTAACCAATATCCTTAATAAAGATTATTGATGTTTATTAAGAATCTTTTTCTCTGAGTTTCCTCTGAGAACTTTGTGCTAATTAACGCGTCAAGTTTTAAACACACCTTTCTATACTTTCTTTCCCAGTTCATGATATTTTTGTTGTGTTTTTTTACTTGAATTGAAGTTCACATTCTTTTCCTAGTCTCCTCCATTTTGTCTCTCTCATGACCCCTCCTCTCCTCCATTTTTTTCTCTCTCATGACCACTCCTTTTCTTTGTGTCCAAAAATGTGTTGCATTTTTTTTCTCCATTTTAAAAGTATTTTAACCATATGAATTTTAAAGTTTTTGACATGTTAATAATACATTTTTTTCCCAAGTTTTTACTTTAGGTGAATATTACCCATGCATGCTAACTTTGATGAAGCTAGATGGAAGATTATGTGATACCAATATTGATAAAGCTGTTGGAATTTAAGGAAATTTACTCAAACACATTATCATTTCACATTGCAATGTTACATCAACCAGATAATAAGGAATTATCAGACACCAGGCAATAAAACATTCTAGTTTATCGACAACTCATCAATAAATCATGCGATTAAAGAAGATCATTGATTTGGAAATAAAACTTAAGACATGTCAGTTTTACAAAACTGTTATTTTCAACCAATAAGACAGAAGACAAAGAAAGAAGATAATGTATTTTTATATGCTGATGGATTATCTTTGTGTTGTCGTCTAAGTGATAATTATTTTGTGTCTTTTATTATTTTATATTTTATTATTTTTGTTGTTTGGTTACAATCAATATTGTTCAAAATTCCCTGACACATTTAGGATTATTGAAGATCACATCCAATTAAAATTAGAGTTAATTCATGTATTTAGGAACATATAATTTAATGCATTTGCATAAATACGTTTCATGACATATATAGTGGTAAATGGAAAGTTCTGATTCGGTAAAATTAATACTGTTTTTATTTATTTTTTTATTTCATTTGAGGATTGGTGTGTTTTATAAACACCAGGTTTGTTTCAAAACACCGAACAAGACTGAATAGGATAGTAATTAAATATTTTTTTTGATATTTAAAATGGGTGGAATATGCACTTCGGCTATTTCCCTTTTGAGACAAAGTTGCGTATATATATTTTTTTCTAACAATGAGTCAGAAGTAGTATAATTTTTTTCTCGTTGTGTGAGGCCAATAGGCTTTGCGGGGAAATTTAAAAATTTATTATCTGTGTCTCTTCTTGTGTAAATTAACATTTTTATTGTTTTCGTGCATTTGAGAGTGACAATGAATGAATGGATGTATATGATTAGCGGGGTATACCATATTTTTATTTTTTTTATTTTCTTTATTGTTGCTAAAACCGTATCACATCATCAAGAAACCTGACAGTCACAATGACTGCATATGGAATGAATCATGGACATTTTGTGTCAAGGTCAAAGGTCACAGGTAATAAGCAACCAGCGCAAAGAGACAGCTTGTTCAGGAGTCCCTATGGTGGGAGCTTTGATGACATTCAATGATTATGCGTCTCAAGCTGGGATGTTGAAAAAGAAGACCACACCCTGATCTCGCACTGTGGACTACGGTATTAGATTATGGAATATTATTTTTTTAATTTTTTTATTTAATCCCCTAGATAAGTGTGAGAAAGGATTGGATTTGTGAAAATGAGAATGTATTTCTTGAGTGTGTATGAATGCAGGTGTGTATGCGTTTTGTGGAGTGAAGCTGAACATAGGAAAACACATAGATATAGATCTGACTCATGTTGATTTATTAGATAAATGAACTTTTACATTCAAGTTATTATACTTTTCTTGTTCGGTGAATTATATTTTGGGAAATGGGAATAAATAGTTATTTAATGTCTAGATTAGGTATTTTTGCCTACGCTCCAAGTGGTTCACTGGAAGAGTGAATCTAGATAGATAAGTGTATTTTACGCTCATAAAGGGCCTCCTTGGGGAATCCCTTTTGTACATTATAAAGGTATTGAAGTATTTTAGGAGTAAATACCAGAATTTTTTTCTTCCCCTCTGAGCATCTAGAATGATTTAAAGGTCTTAGGCAAGGACACTGTAGCCCAGGTTTAATTAGTTTAATTGCCTAAGTTTGGTTTATCTTTTAGATGATCACAGGTGATATGTGATCAAAGGAAAGAATTGTTAGATTTTAATTTCCTGTAAATATAATAAATATTTTGTCTTAAAAAGCCTGTTCTTATAAAATGGGCTGTGATATTCCCCCCCTCCATTTTTGTTAGTGTCAATACTGCATAGACCGTTGGTCCTTCTATAGGATATGAGCTGTGGCCAATTTCCTGTTATGTTCAGTGCAGGAAAATGTGCGCAGAAGCGGGACTATGGAAAAAGGATTTTTGTGAACCATATATGGTAGTAAGTTAACTGAGTGGCTAAACTTTGATGTTGTAATGTATCTGTACACTGATTGGCTATAAATTCTGTGAATTTTAATAAATAGATCTGGCTTAACGAGGAAAGCTAGACTTCTGAGAAAAGACCAACACAGTTTTGTGATTGATTCCTTTTGGGGGTCTCCGCCATGGCGTAGCGCAGCTCTTACTTTGGTTTTGATATATAAGAAGAAACTTGGAAAAGGTTTATGGTAATTATAATTAAAAATAGAATTTTTCAGGAAACCCGGCGCCCACCAGCACAGGAGCGAAATAAAGGGGAGAGACTGCATGCGGCACCCCAGCCTGAACTATCAGCCACAGAAATCCAAGCGGAGCCTCCATCGCAGGTGTCCTAAAAAGGCACTCATCCACCATCGGCCGCCGGTCCGCTGTAGCCAGAATCATCACCCGAGCAGGCAACTCCTGGTCATCAGGTAGGCATTTTACGCTCGGCTTCGACTCCCCCAGCTGCAGAGTGCTCAGCAGTGGGCCTCCATCCGGGCTCGTCCACACAAAGGCCACGCTGTCAGGGTGTCCGAGCAAAGCAGCAGTCCCAGATGCACTCCGCTGTGGAGCCCCAGCTCCCCTGCCATTCGCCCTCAGAGCGGTAGGTCATCTCCCCCTATTAAATAGAGAGCAATATGTCAATGCCTAGGTGAACAAGCAGTGCATAAGTATAAAACTTAACTTTTAATCAGAAAAACAAGTAAAAATCCTTCACTATATAAGTGGAGATATCAGCCAAGTGACTCCAAGTGAAAGAGCAACAGTGCAAGAAAAAAGCGCACACAAGTGTAACAAAGAAAAACAATATTAAAAAGTAAATTCCCTGAGTACACTGGATTGTCAAAGGAAAAAAGGTGTATATGTATATGTGAGTCTGTATAACTTGTAGCAGTGCCCAAATGCTTTGTAAGCAAAGCGTCTCAATAAGCAAGAAAGCAATCCTTTGCGGGATTGTTTTTATAGCAAAGAAAAGAGAGGAAGAGAACTGAGGAAAGTGGAGTGGGGGTTGCACAATCTGCCACACTCCATATAACAGGGAAATGACAAATTAAAACATTGCCAGAGTGGAAATTATTTTAGAAGGAATAAAGAATATTGAAAGGGCAAAACGTCAACATGTTTCTCCGGTATACTGTGCCGGCTTCATCAGGACAAGCCCCTGAAAATGTGGGAGCTAAGGTAGTTGCTCTTCCTAAGATTAACCGCACTTCAGACTTTAACCATAACATATACACGATTATGGTGTGAAGGGGTTAAATTTAAGGGGTTAATTAATAAACTGTGAACTTGCTACCGAATTGCTCTGAATGGTGAGTTTCAAATACTGGCAAATTGACAGTGAAATATGGTACAGATCGGAATATGGCGATCTTCGGCGGCAGCGAAACTGTCGCATAGAGAAGTAATGCTTAATCTGTTCAGGGAACACCGAACTGCACCATAATGCCCAGATTTTCGGTGGTTCAGTTTGACAGGAATAAACAGGCGAATCCCACAGGATTTAATGTTAAAAAATATTGGGCTGTATTACAATCTTCGCACAAAAATGCTTGCGCAACGTGTGAATGTTTGTGCCAAGCGTTAAACATTTGCGCGTGCAAATCACCACTGGAATTACAATCCTCGAGTGTCTTTTCATCAGTTGATCAATAATGCGCATAAACCGGACGCACCCAAATGCTCGCGCAGTACT